>JBBPFD010000071.1:111499-139214 GCA_038363315.1 Mugilogobius chulae
TGCACAGACCTTGTCCTATAGATCATCAAAGACAAAGTTGGCTGATGTGACTTTAGAAATAGATCAACTTCATATAAACTTGAGCTTATGCAGTTGAGTTATGTACATTTTGAATATTCTTGGCTGTATTTGGAAACATTAAGAGCATTCTGTGCACTGGAATATGGACGCTTCAAAGCACATTATCGGAAGGTCCAGTGGTTTCTATGCTAGTGGAGCTATGAATGAACTATACCTGATTTTGACTTCTTTAAAATGTAAACTTTCAAACTTTCTATATCACTCCACATGTTTTGCAAATGTACCTAATGCATTCTGTGCCTTTCAAAAGTTTACCCATGATGTGTTCTATGCACTTTGCACAGTTATTAGGGTTGAGGCATGTGAGTATAGCAGGCTACAGAGCCTATGATCATATGTTTGTCTATACCAAGCAATTTGAAAGAGAATGAACACAATTTTTGCCTGTGTATTTCACATGCTGCTGCCCCAGTTCATTTCTATGGTGGATGTAAAGACATGTTATTATTCATGGAATGCTAACACAATCCTAGATCGCCTTAATCAATTTTTGAACCTCAGACCTAAGTCGTTAACCCAAGCAAAACCTCCTGTTTGCCCTCAATCAATTTGCGTGTCTATACCACACTTAAAAATGGACATACATAATGAGCATGCTAAAAAGGCAGAAGCTATAGACATGCAAGTTATGAAACACATTGGGTTACAATGCTTGTGGATTTTGGTGAACAAACAACAACATTCTTTGGTGGAGACAGAACAGAACAGACTGATTTGTTCCTTAAATGTAAAGAAGAAGAAAAAATAAGTAAAGCACCTTTAATTGCTCCTTTTCTTTTATTTTTTGTACCTTCAATTTGAGTGGCCCTTGTCATGGCTAATGACCACACTCCTCTTAGCTTTCTGGGCTCATTTAATGAAGTTGAATAGAGTCACAAAGATGATGTAACGATATATTTTTGATTTTTGAACAAAAGAGGAAAACTTCAGAGGAAAACTAGAGCATGAAAACTATCCAGCTGAAAAGACAACATCCATTTGAAGCGTACACAGTGTGGCGCAGAAAGCTGCCTGACAGTGTTGAGAGAAATCTGGTCACGGTGGACTGATCAAAAGTGGCATCGCGAGCTCGTCCCTTTAAGGACATTGGCGGTTAGCGCAGAGCTGCCCAAACGCTTTGTCTTCCTGGCACTGCTTTGATGAGAGCCCTCGGGTGATTCACTATTACATACACAGCGCGCACGCCTCTTAAGAATGAGGATCAAAACAAATGGAGAGAGGTTTGGAAATGATGAAAATTTTAGATGGATGGTAAGACTGTGAAAGAAGTTTGAGATGGAACATGCACTTAACAGGCTGACTATACAAGAGCCAAGATTAAGATGTTGTAATGCTCAGAGTGATTCATTAGTGTTTGGCTATCAACTTGGGAAAGACAAAAGGTCAGTGTATTTAAAAGGCGGACGGTTGCTGTGTGGGCAGCATGCTCAGCACAATAAGCTCATCAATTCCAACAGCAAATCAGGCATGTTTATTGCAAGCTACAAATTAGACTGAAGTTATGTCTCTAATTTACCCACGTTGAAAGTTTGTGGACTCAAAGCTGTGGTCCCTGATTTTCAGCCCAAGAATGGGAGTAGGTAGGTAAATCTATCAGAATGCTTTAATGCAAAGCCTTTAGTTTGCTGTGGTCACATTCATCACTTTTTGGCTTCAGCATTTATACGACAAAGAATTGAAGACGTTGGGCCAACGTTGTACCTCCAAACAGCTCACATTCAAAATTATTAAGATTTATAAGGTTCTGTTGAGATTACTAATCTTTTCTCAAGGAATGGACAAAACAGCAACATACAGCTACAGACATTTCAACAACATAAAAAAAGTTCCCTTAAAGCAATTATGTATCATAGATTTGATTTCCAGACTTTTCAGCATAGATTTATTTTGGACCTATGTTTTTTTTACGTTTTATTTAACCTTTATTTAACCAGGAAAGTCCTAGTGAGATTTGAAGATCTCTTTTTCAGGGGGGTCCTGGCCAAGAGACTCCAACAAGACAACACAAGACAGAATATCATTCAAAAACTAAACTAAGCTATACTAAAGACATAGTTAAAGCTACGGTCACAATGACCCGTACGAATAAAATGGTCGTACGAATCTACAGGTCGTACGAAATCTGGAGTTCGTACGTGGCTCGTGGAGTGGAAACTGTTTTCCTACAGTCTTCTTACGGCAGACTTTCAGCTCTCACCAACAACTCACGACATTCTTGGGGTAATGAAGCCGTACGACATCCTTGTGTGTGCCCTAAAGCCTGCTTAATGCGTCTTTGCGGTAATCCTACATCTATTTTGTATCGCACGGGAGCTGCGCGATGTCCCTGCGTCCAACTCAAGTCTTTATCAAGTTGTTTGTAGCTATTAAAGCCTTTCGTAAACCGTACCAGAATAGCAATAACCTAATTGTACACCAGCAAAACACAAATATGCTCATGAATAGCTATATTCTGTAGGCTTTGGTCTGAAATCTGTTTCTGATTGTTTGTCTCTCTCACTCGAAACACATCAAACACAAAGTCAGCCTCCGTAAAAACATCAAAACCACTTTGTTTCTTACCTGAATATTGCAGAGGAGACGCCAAAAACTCCCAAAGCGAAGACGGATGCTGAAGACTAATCCAGTGACACCATTGTGTTATATAAATGTAACCCTGAAAAGTTGTTCGTGGTCCAGTCTCCTCTGGCTGTGGGTTTGGCGGGTTACAGTTATGATTAAGTTTCTGATTTATTTCTGCTATCTTCCTTGCTAAAAGAACCAACACGGCAGGACAGTGTTCAGCAGCGTCTCCCTTTATTTTCACTTCAACAACTCAGCGCGTGCTCTCTGCGTGTGTGCTGGTTAAATGCGCAGTACTAAAACAAAGCATAGGAACCAATAGCAAAAGGGAAATAAATATAATGTACCTCTAAAATATAATAATAAAATAATGTTACTGTTAATGAAATAATAATTACTGAGATACAATAACCCAAAATGCAAAAATATAAAAATTACAAATAACACAAATTAAAATAAATAATGATTGGTCAAATAAATCTAAGGTTACAGTCTTCCCTTGCTACAAAATGAAATGTCCCCATTTCAAACATAACACCCATAATATGGATTAATGGCATAAGAACCTTGGCTACCAGTTTTGAACAATAATGGTAACATACAAAAGTGGCAAAACAAAACTGCCATCTAGCACCATGTACCAGAGAAACACAAGTCAAGTGACAAAGTCTCTGTACTTATTTGGTGGACAAATCCTGCGACCAGAACGAGACACAACAGGTCGGGCAATAGGGGAGGCAGGAGGGGAGACACAGGGCTGGGAAACAGGGGAGGCTGGAGGGGAAACAGAAGGAACAGAAGCCTGAGGAGAAGGCGGAGCACTTGGAGGAGTTGTCCCTACTGCAGGTGCTGTTTCAGGCCGCCTACTCCGTGTAGGAACATGTGGCGGAGTAGGAGGGCAAAAAGGGAGAGCCCCCGACAAAGCAGTAAGGGTAGGGGCTGCTGACGGAGTATTGTCCAGTCCGGGTGAAAATGTCTTATCCATACTCTCAACAGTGCTCAAAGTACCTTTGAAAGCCTTGAGTCTGTTGTGGTGTACAATCCATGTCCGTGAATGTGCTTTCTTAGGATCTGTGATCTCATAAGTTACACCTGGGTGTCCATTTTGTGTCACACGTTTCAAAATGACAAACGGTCCTTTCCATCTGGGAGCCAGTTTATTCATTTTGTTTGCGGGGTCATCAAGGAGTACAAGGTCCCCTGGCTCATGTGGGTGAAACACAACTTTCTTGTCATATTGAGATTTTTGACGCAACTTACTAAGAGTTGAGTTACGAACTGCATCTGCAAATGCATGTGTTAGGCATAAAGACAAGTAAGAAGCATAAGCTGCAGGTGTACCTGGAGTGGGTGATGTCACAGTGGGACTACAGTTCAATATAACATCCAGTGGCAAGTTTGGTTCCCTGCCATGCACAAGAAAGAATGGGGAAAATCCTGTGCTAGCATGTACACTGGAATTGTATGCAAGCTCCACTTGAGGAAGAAACTGATCCCATTCACCCCCAGTCTGCGCTATGTACTTAGCCAGTTGGTCTTTCAGAGTTCTGTTCAGTCTTTCTACCATGCCATCTGACTGTGCATGGTATGGGGTGGTGGCGTGTTTTTGTTATACCCAGTAACCTGCACAAGTGTTTCACAAGGTCAGATTCAAACTGTCTACCCTGATCTGTGTGAATAGACTCTGGCAACCCATGTTGTCTGACATAGTCCTCAAAAATACATTTTGCAACTGTAACAGCACGTTGGTCTTTTAACGGAAACAGATTTGCGTAACGTGTGAAATAGTCTGTAATAACTAATGCATACCTATTGCCCTGAGATGTAATAGGCAGCTCAGTGATATCAGCAGCTACTTTCTGAAAAGGTCTGTCTGCATGAATAGACTGAAGTGGGGCACGCTCATGTGGAACTGGAGAACCTCGTTTTTGACAAGGGAGGCACTCTGAACAAAAAGCATGTACATCACGATTCATGTAAGGCCAATAGCAGATACGTCTAGCTCTCTGAAGTGTGCGTTCTGCATTCAAATGTCCACTTAACTGATTACCATGTAAAGCAGCTAAGGCTGAAGAGATCAGTATTTCTGGCAAAATCACTTGAAAGTTTACAGGTGAGTGAGGACTCAGTTTTGACTTTCTACAGAGAATCCCGTGTCTAATAGTAAGGTTGGGAAACTCATGCCAGAGTTTTCTCAAAGAAGGGGAGCAGTGCCTCAGTTTACCAATAGGGGGCCTACATGCACTGTCTTTAACCCATGATATAACTGTACTAAGACACTCATCATTCTGCTGTTGTTGTTTTAACTGTTCTGAGTCAATAGAAAGTGTATTGCCAATGTCCTGATTAAAGTTGTCATTAGTGTCAGAGGTTACATTAGTGGTTGTGTCTGTGACAGCTAAAGTAACACACTGCTCAACCTGATCAAGTTTTCCTGTGCTGGGGCGTCTGGACAAGGCATCGGCGTTTGCGTGCTGTTTACCTTCCCTGTGCACAATAGAATAGTCATAGATGTCCAACTCAAGAATCCATCTGCTGCGTCTGCCTGTTGGGTCGTTGTCAACTGCAGTTTTCTTTAGGCTCAGCAGCGGCTTATGGTCAGTGATCACAACAAACGAACTGCCTGCAAGAAAATGTTTAAAATGTCTAACAGACCAAACAACTGCAAACAGTTCACGATCAAAAGTTGACCATTTCCTTTCTGAAGGAGTAAATGTGTGGCTCGCATAGGCTATGACATGTTCTTTATTGTCCTGTCTCTGTGCTAACACTGACCCAAGACCCTCTAGTGATGCATCAGTGTAAAGCAAGAAAGGTTGTGAGAAGATGGGATGTGCCACAACCGGTGGGTTAGTAAGAGAATGCTTAAGTGAAAGAAAGGCATCTTCACACTCTACAGTCCATCTAAAGATAGCACCTTTGTGAGTTAGTGAGTGCAGAGGGGCAGCAATGACAGAAAAGTTTTTAACAAACCTACGGTAGTATGAGCATAACCCAACAAATGCTCTGACTTCTGTAGCTGTCCTGGGCGTTGGCCACTTGCGAACCTTCTCCAAGTTTTTCTTGTCCGGCTGAAGTCCTTTGCTGGAGACAACATGTCCCAAAAATGTCACTTCTGTTTGAGCCAAGTGGCATTTCTTGGCTTTGAGTTTAAGACCAGCTGATCTGAAACGGTCAAAAACTTCACTCAGGCTCTTGAGGTGGTCAGCAAAAGTCCGACTGAAAACAAGTACATCGTCCAAATAGATTAAGCACTCTTTCCAATGCAAACCGTGAAGGACCAGTTCCATCAGTCGCTGGAATGTTGGGGAAGCGTTTGTCAGTCCCATCGGCATAACTTTGAACTGATAAAGACCACTCCCACTGTTGAATGCTGTTTTCTCTCGGTCTTGTGGCTCAAGTTCAACCTGCCAATAACCACTTGATAGGTCCATAGTGCTGAACCAACAGGAGCCTGACAAGCTGTCAAGCGCCTCTGCTGGACGAGGCAGGGGGTAGGAGTCTTTGATGGTGGCTGCGTTGAGCTTTCTGTAATCAATACAGAATCTGTAGGTCCCGTCCTTTTTCCGTACCAAAACAACCGGGGAGGACCAAGGGCTGTAGCTTTCTTCAATGATGTCCTGTTCAAGGAGTTGCTGAACTTGCCTGTCGATCTCCGCTCGGATGTTGGGAGAAGCTCGGTACGCTCGCTGCTTGATAGGAGGGGTATCACCAGTCCTGATGCTGTGCTTAACCAAGTCAGTACGTCCATAGTCCTGGTCATGAGCACTGAACACGTCACAATAAGATAGGAGTAAAGTCTGAAGCTTTTGTTTTTGGTCTGCAGTTAGAGCAGAGTCATCTAAGTTAACATCTGGTAATAACTGCTTTGTGGACTCAAGCTGAGTAGTAACTGCATCTACATTTGTCTCTACTATGCAGTAATCATCATCATTGTCTTGACCTACAGGATAGAAATCACCTAGTTTAGTGTCAATGGGCACCTGTAAGTCAGAGGTAGTTGGATTCATAACTCTAACATAAGTCATTCCTGCCTGGACTGGGGCAACAGTGCGTGCTGACAATAAACCCTGGGAACTAGGTGGTCCTGGTTCAATAATGCCTATGTAGTCCGTGTTAAAGTCAGGCACACCAATAGTGGGTTGGACTTTAGCTAGAACTGTCATTTGTGACATTGCAGGCACAAGAAGTGGTGTCACTGTAATGGCATTGCAACTTAAAGGAGCCATCTCTGTAGCAGACAGAAGTGGGACCCTGGCACGATTACCTACTTTGAGAAAGCCTTCTTTTAAATCTAAGACAGCAAAGTGTGCAAAAAGAAAGTCCCAGCCTAATATAACAGGTTGTGTAACATTTCTGACTACCTGAACAGTGTGTGTGAACATCTCACTGCCTAGTCTTATGTTCAGTGAGAGTGTGCCAAGATTGTCCAAATAATCACCTGTCACTGCTCTTGGAACAACTTGAGGTCGCTGTAAGGTTTTTGCTCTTAGTGAAGGAATTGACATTCTAAACGCTTCACTAATTAGTGAAATGTCTGAACCAGAATCTACGTACACTTTAGTAGCTACATTTTCAATAATGGCCAGTACATTGCGTGTGAATGTCTTACGGGTGGTTTGTGGTACTGATTTTATGTGGGCCTCATCACTAGAAGCAGACACTTGGCCCTCAGTGTCTACTGCCACTCTTTTCCCTGACTGTAGTGGTCGTCACTAAAGGTCACGTGATGGTCTCTGTCATATTGTCTCTGTCTATCCCTGCCTGAGCGTGCTGAGGGGAGCTACGTCTACCTGCATCAGAAGTAGAGTTACGGTCATAGTCATGGGAAGGAGACCTATCGCCATGATGACGTGGGGTTGCCATCTCTCTGGGCTGCGGGGTCTGGAGCGCCTCTCATAGCTGGAGTGATGGTCTCGATGGTGAGGAGAATGTGAAGGTCTTGAAGAATACAGATGGTCATGGTGTTCAGGCGATAGCTGACGGCTGCGTGATCCGGTGACTGTCGACGGTGGTCCGGTGAGCGTCTGGAGAAACTGTAGTCGCTGTAGGACCTGCTGGGCCGGTGATATGAGGGTGTAGAAGAGCGACCATCTCGGACAGGAGACGTTGATGGTGTGCGTCCGATACCTCTCTCTACCACGTTCACCTCGGGAGTAGTCAAAGCGGTTATTGTCACTGCGGGGAGTATGACTTTGTCTGACATTGTCTTGTGCGGCAACATGCAGCTTCAGAGTTTGGACTTCTCTGGAGAGTTGCTGTATTGCATCAAGTAGTTCATCTGAGTGACCTGAATGAGTCTTTTCATGTTTCGTGGAGACCATAGCAGACAGCGGTTCATCTCTGGATGTCGGTGTTGTTGCATATTGTGCGCTTGTCAATAAGAGTGGAGGTGGCAAAAGTCTTAAAGCCTCTTGTGCACGTTCCCACTTACATGCAACTGCCAGAGCATCTTCCAGGGTAGCTGCGCCATGCTCATGACATTTTGATTGAAGAATGGGGTCAAGTCCGGCAACAAATCTTCTGAATCGTTCCATGGCAATAGCTGGCTCTCCATAGTTTGGAAAAGCTTCCAGCACTAACCTTGTAACTTCAGCAGCATACACTTCTAATGGTTCTTTGGGCAGGCGCTGTCTTGCATTCACAAAAGTTTGAAAATGAAGCAAAAACTCTTTTCTGCCAAAAACATCATTGAGCTTAGCTGCACATTGTTCATAGTCCTTTTGCACAGTTGGTGGCAAAGACAGCCAGTATGCTAAAGCATCTCCACTAAGGCGAGTGGAAGTATTGTAGCTATATCTAGCTGCTGTCCATCTGCGCAGGCTTTTACTGCTAGTTCCAATCTTGTTTTCCATAGAGTAAAACTTTCTTTGTCCTTACCATCGCCGTGGAAACATGGCGGCAACTCCACACGATAGTGAACTACAGCTTTTGAAGTGTCCTGCGGAGCGGCGCCCGCCAAACCAGCAGCAGCATCACCGTTAGCTTGTGCTCCGGGGTCCTCAACCCCGCCGTCGGGCTGCTGTTGCTGTTCTTGTTGCTGCGACATACTGGAACCACTGACCAGCTAAAACGAACAGGTGGAAACTCCGGGTTTGCACAAAAATATCCGCAAACAGAAATCTTGAATGTCCCGAACGAGTTAGCCACCGCCGAAGCTAGCTGACTACCTTGGCTAGTTAGCATAGACGAAGATTAGCAAGAAAAAATACCGCTGCCACCAGTCTGTAACCCTGAAAAGTTGTTCGTGGTCCAGTCTCCTCTGGCTGTGGGTTTGCGGGTTACAGTTAAGAGTAAGTTGCTTATTTATTTCTGCTATCTTCCTTGCTAAAAGAACCAACACGGCAGGACAGTGTTCAGCAGCGTCTCTCTTTATTTTCACTTCCACAACTCAGCGCGTGCTCACTGTGTGTGCGCTGGTTAAATGCGCAGTACTAAACAAACATAGGAACCAATAGCAAAAGGGAAATAAAATATAATGTACCTCTAAAATATAATAATAAAATAATGTTACTGTTAATGAAATAATAATTACTGAGATACAATAACCCAAAATGCAAAAATATAAAAATTACAAATAACACAAATTAAAATGAATAATGATTGGTCAAATAAATCTAAGGTTACATTTACATGGAAATAATAATTCCGAATAAAGTTTACATGTTAAAGCTAAATCGGCTTTATCTTATTCCGCTTAACGTCTGGGTTAGAAAGAGAGAGGAAAGGGAACGCACATACGTCATTACGTAATTACGTCTACCGGAAAAACACACATCCGATGGATACGGGATACCGGCTTTTGTTTTTTTTTTCACCTGGGATTGTTGTAACGCCACGGACGCAATGATACTAACTTTTTGGAGTCGTTCCGATGAAAGTCTTTAAGCAGCAGCTGGAGAATCACATCATCAGCTCCATGTCATGTTCTGTGAGCGGAGGAAAAGTAGTTCCAGTTTCCACTTGTTTGGGATCAGAGCAGCGTCTTTCTCCGCGTACATGGCGTACACTCCTTGTTCAAAACTTTCCGCTGCCTCTGCGAAAAGGTTAGTGTTTCGTGTTTTCTCTCACCCACTCTTTTCATTGTTTGTAACTCCTGTAGCGCACTTATATGTAAAACAAAAAAGTTTTCGAGTCCGTGCCGCCATCTTGCAGCGTCACTGGGTCAGAGAGGCGACGTAACGAGCATGCGCAGTGCGAACGGAATTATTTTTATTCCGAATAAAACGGTTACATGAGAAAGGAATAAAATTATTCGGATTTAAAAGCGGAATAAACCACCCACTCTATTCGGAATTAAGTTTAAATCCAAATAAACTTTTCATTAGGAATTAAGTGTTTACATGGTCTTTTTAAAGCGGAATTAATTTTAATTCAGAATTAAATTATCTTTATTCGGAATTAAAGCCGTCATGTAAACGGGCCGATTGTCTGTGAGGTCCAGTATATTAAGATGGTTTGTGAGCTCTTGTGTGTGTCCAGCTTTATTATCTCCAAGATGTCGTCGACGTATCTCTTCCACAGAGTTAGGCCGCATTGTGCAGGAGCAGTGCTCAGGGCCCGCTTCTCCAGATCTTCCATGAAGAAACCACTCATTATGGCTGACAGCGGGTCCCCCATCGCAAACCCTTCCTTTTGCCTGTAGATGGTACCTCTGTATTGGAAATAAGTGGATGTGGAAACGAATTCTAACAACTGTGTGATGTCCTTGGCTGAGAGCATGGTTCTTTTTCGTAAAGTTTTGTCTGTTATGAGGCGATTGTGCACTATGTGGATGGTGACTTCTATAGGGGTTTTGGTGAATAGGGAGACAACGTCATGTGATATGAATATTTCCTCTTTTTGCATTTTGATGTCCTTCAGTTCTTGTGCCAGCTGTTTAGCATTCTTGCAGTGTTGTTTGTGTGTCCAAGGAGTGGTTTGATGAGTTCTACTAGTTCTTTGGATAGGTTGTATGTTACTGATCCTATGCTGTCTACTATGGGTCTCAAGGGTGTGCCTGATTTGTGAATTTTTGGAGTGCCGTAGATTCGTGGGGTTATGCTGGCCGTAGGAATGAGATGATTGTATGCCTCTTTATTGATTTTCCTTCGGTGACTAAGGGTTTTAGAAGTGACTTAAGAGTCTTTTTCTTATCCTCTGTGGGGTCTTTTTTAAGTATTTCCTGTAGTAGTTTTTCCATTTTTTGCTCGTACTGTTCTTTATCCATGATGACTGTGGCTCTTCCTTTGTCCGCGGGGAGTATGACAATGTTTTGATCTTTGGCGAGTGTTTAAACCAGCTGACCAGACACGTCACAGGAACACCAAGTGACACTTCTGAAGAAGGCTACAGTGTGCAGCTGAAACTGTCAAGGTATGGATACAAACAGAGGTCTGTTCATAAGAAAAAACAACATATAGATATATTTTTGTTATAATTTAGTAAATGTTAGAGTACTGTTATGTTCAAAACCCGTTGCATTTTATTCTCGTCTTGATGCGAGAATAAACCTACAGTAAATGTTTTGTTTTGTTGTCGGTTCTGACCATAAAAATCTTCAGTTTGATTTAAGGAAAACCTGCAAAAACCCTCAAAGAAACACTTGGAATTTAGAAACTAAATACGTATATATGCAGATTCTAAAAGGAAAAAAAAAACAACAACAACAAATTAGTCACACAAGAACATGAGCGGACTAAATTATTAAAATACAAGATTATGCATTCAACATGAACAATCAACAATGTTTGTACCTGGGCCCAGAATTTAATGCTACGCCCCTGTCTAAACTATTTAAAAATTAAGAAAGTAGAATGTTATTGAAGTTCCAGCCAGTTGAGTGTAATGTGTCATGTGAGCAGCAGAGGGAGACACAGATCGACTCCACATGTGGAGAACAGAGCTTATAAACAGGAGACATCTGTTCAAATGGACTCTTCTTCTGATTCCAGCTCCTGCAACATGGACCCACCTGGACCTGGCCCCGGGTCTAAACCCAGACCTGGACCTGGCCCCGGGTCTAAACCCAGACCTGGACCTGCTCCAGACTCTGTGTCTATGAGAAGTGACTTGCCTAAAGATCATCCTCCATGTTTTAAAGAAGCTGTCCTGAAGAGCAGAGGTAAGACTGACATTTGAACAGTTCTTTTCACACTGATAAACAGAGACAAACTGACCAGGGCTGTTACTTATTTTTATTTATATATTTAGCACTTAAAAATATGAATCAAACATTGTATATTTCATAACAGGGACAATTCACAAAACACAATGTTCTAATTGGCAGATGTGCTTGGGAGTGGTAGAAGTCAAAAAGGCTTCTACCACTGTACTACTCCAAACAATGTTACAGTGTTAAACAGGGAAAGATTCAACTGTAATATAAAGTTAATAGACATGTGTCTTAATTTACTTATGACACCAATAGATTTGTTACTTTTTGTTCAACTTGTTCTTTCCAACCCAACCTATCCTCAATCCAAACTCCTAAAAAGTATGTCACTGAGACTTTTGTTATATTTTCATCATTTAAATTACAAAACCAGTATTTAATTTTTTGTTTCCAACAAATATCATAAAACTTAACTTTCCTACATTTAATGACAATTTATTCGCTTTGATCCATTCTGAATTATTATATAGGTCACAATTTAACTTCTCATGAGTACGTTAATATCTTTACTTGAAATAAAAAGGCTTGTATCGTCCACAAACAGCAATGGAAAAGTAGCAGAGGAGATAGAAGAAGATCATTGATAAATAAGAAATAATAGTGGTCCCATGTCAGACCCTTGAGGAACACCATAGTTCATACAGGTTATTTTAGATTTAATGTTGTTCGCATATGGGCGACACGGTGGCGCAGCGGTTAGTGCTCTGGCCTCATAGCAAGAAAGTCCTGGGTTCGACTCCCGGGCCGCCCGGGGCCTTTCTATGTGGAATTTGCACGTTCTCTCCGTGTCTACAGTGAAATTCTGAATTCCAAATTCTTGTGGATAAAAGCTGAAACACCTCCAGGTTTTGACTGCCTGGATGGAGTTTTAGGAAGTCTCTTCATACAGACTTAGCTCTTTGGACTGCTCTGTCAGCCAAGTTTATGATCATTCAGTTACAGAAGATTCATGATCTAGAGCAGGGCTATTCAAATAGCGGTCCGCGGGCCAAACGCGGCCCACTAAGCAATATGAAGTGGCCCACCATGGTAAAATGGACCATGAACTGGACCACATTGTAAAGAAGTCTGGAAAACACTCCGTATCTGATTTACAGTGAACAGTGGTGGGTATTGACCCTATTTTGTCCCGCCCACTTTTCTAGGAATTGTACTTCCTGTTTAGCTGCATTTAGCCTGTAGACTTCAGATGATGGTTTTATTTTAACTGTCATGACATATGTTTGAAATTGCCCCACAAGACAGACAAACATGTAAACTACCGTAACAGAGCTAAACAGGAAGTGCAAATCCTAGAAAAGTGGGCGGGACAAAATAGGGTCAATACAGCCACATAAAGACTGGCCCAGTGGGCCATGGACTGGGCCACATTTCTTGGTTAGATCTGGTATTCAGTAACCTGCAGTACTTTTAAATCAACTTAATCAGCTAAAATGACACTGATATTTGTTTTGTTTAGTTCTGGTTCACAGATTATGCTCTAGTCCAGTTCCAAATTGTGGTTCTCCCTGAAGTAGCACAAATGTAGACATATAAACATAGAGTTGGATTAACTCTAGGTTTAGCCTAGTCCTTTATTTGTTGTTCTGGTTTGCTCACGTTCTAGTTTTGATTGATCTCTACTAGTGTAAGCCTGTAATAAGACAGAGCAATTTAGATTTATTTTCAATTTACTAAACTAAACACAAAGTTCTTGGGGCAGTTCTGTTGTGATGAGAGTGATGAGCGCTCCGGCTTCCCTACAAAGAGATTGTGGATTCGAGTCCCAGGTCGAGCCAAGTCAACATGACACGATCTCTCTGGGTGGAGTTTGCATGTTCTCTCCATGTCACTGTGGATTTTCTCTTGCCTGACCAGCCAGTTCCTTCTAAATTCAGTTTGAATGCAGAAGAGTCTGGAACCAAGGACAGAGGCTTTGTCGTCCAAAATTAGGACGATCCAATCTCAAACATCCTTCCCCCATCCCTCCTCAATTTCAAAACTTTTTTTTTCTAATCGTTTCAAAACATTCAAAATGATGGACATAGCTGATTTTCCTCAGCTCTTGCTTCGGAACGTATCAATTCCATAAAACATGAGCAGCAACCCGTGTTGAGAGCCTTCATTCTAAAATAAATCCTTGTGCTACAAACGATAACATCCAGTTTAGCATGTTTCGGTGGAATTTCCGGGTTTTCTGTGATTGATTGACTCAGCACTCAGAACGCCCGCCCTCAAAATGGAAACCTGGATCTCTAATTGATCTTTCGCCAAGCCCTGCTCCAAAACAGCTATTGTCTAACCAAACATCGTAACAACCGTTACTATGTAAATAGGTCAGATCTTGAGCTCCAAGCAAGATGGTGAAGCGATGCGCCTACGGTTTATGTAAATCGAACCGCAGATACCCTGAAATATTGTGTTCTTTCCATGTCCAAAGCCGAAAACAACAAAAGTGGTGCCTATAATGGATTAAACAATACGGGCCACACTAAATATATTGAACATAGTGGAGCAAATGTCTGCTCAAAGTTAAAACTAATGCTTAACTAGCTCTTTCCACTTACTGTATTGTTAGATCTAGAGGCAAAAACACTAACTAGATCGAAGTTATACCATGACGAGGATATAACTGCAGAAGTTACGCTCTTAGCTGCTAAGTTTAGCAAGCCTCTTCGCTTTAGCCAGCACTGGTAGCTTTAGCTCGCTAACATACCCTCGTAAATGAACAATATATTTGCAATAGACAATAATAGATCTTAACACATGAAAGTGAACTGTTGCATTTGAGGTAACGTTAAAAATTAGTTTTTCTTATTTAGCTTGAGACTTGCGGTTTGCATTAGCCTTGATAGGAGTTTTGTTCCCTTTGTTGCATATTTTAATCTTTTGAATATATCCTTCCGCTGCATAGTGCAACCCCTTTTGCCTCGATCTAGAGGATATCGCAGAGAAAATGTTGCAAAAAGGTCACTAACACGAACCATTGTACTTCTCTATGTTATGTACCCTTGGTCTTCTTCTTCTAATTTCCGGCAGACCGAATGCCTCTCGGCACATTGCTGCCTTTCTGGTTGAATGAGGAATTACATCTCAATAAAAGCCCATTAGATCCACAAGAACAGTTTGCTAGCTTGCAGAAAATGTACTAGTGCTCTAATTGCATAGTCATTTCCATGTGCCTGACTCAACAATGATTTGAGGCTGACTTCATTGCCTGAATTCGGAGACACTGTTTTAAATAACTGGTCACGTTGAGTACTGTACATTGGACAATCAATAAACACACGTTTGACAGTTTGCTTTTGTTTGCAGTGAAAACATAGGCTGTCAGGGTGTTTCTTTATTTTCTCTAAATCCCACACTAACCCACAGTGACCCAACCTTAGCCTAGTTAATAAAACAGAAAGTTTCCGCTTATTGCCCACATACACATAGTTGGGAGCCACTGTTGGGTTTATAGCAAAGCATTAGCGCCCTCTATTGTCTGTTTCCCACGCTTTTTGCCATTCTGCCATAGTTTTTTTTTTAAACAACTGACTTTCACTCAAGCACTCCAGGAGCAACAAATTACTGCACATCACTCTTTAAGGAGCTCTTTGCAGCAAGGTCAGCATGTTCATTGCCCATTATGGAAAGGTGCCCACAAAAAACCTACTTTCCCCCCTGACTTTTCTATTCGATATATTGTTGAGAGCAAGTCAGCTATAAGATCAGGCCTGGCATTCCCCTCCCCACCTTTGAGCGTCTCCAAGACTGATGCAGAGTCATATACCTTTGGTCACTGTTCAGGGAGAAGGCCCATAGTCACTGGGATAGGGTCCATCTTCTGCAACCCTTAACAGGAACAAGCCGTAGAAAATAAAAAAATAAAAAAATGACCCAGCTGATCATAATTTAAGAGACTGCAAATATTAAAATGTAACACTGGAAATGTTTTGTCCTTAATAGAAACGTCCTTTATTAGCTCATTGATTTTTTTTGTTGATCATAAAATTCACTCACTTAACTTTTCAGTGTTAGAAAAAAAGTTTGTATCAATGTCCTGCCCATGAAAGGCATCTCTGTCTGGTTTAAATGGATTAAATAGCAGTGTATCATTGACATTATAACAAAGGGAGCACTCACTGACTTGACTTTATGCTCCACATTGTGAACACGTCTATTCATAGTATTTGAACATCAATAACATTTAAAAGACTCAACAGACTCATTAAAATAGTGTTTTACTGGGCCACTGCCTCCTCATCAAACACATTATTCAAGATGATCCTCTTTCCTGTTTTGTCTTGGTCATGTGAGAGTTAAACATAAAAATAGTTCCAGTCCAAAGTTTGGTCTCACCTTCTCAGAGGCGTAGTACAACACTTCTTTGTCGGCTCCTAAAACATAATTGTGTTTGATGAAAGTACGTTTCTCATTCACTGTTGTTAATACACTCACACCTGTGTTTTCTACATTACACATAATAAGAACTGACTCATTTATATTCACTTGTTATTGCCAGTACATTTGTGTTTTGTCAGAAAATCTCTTTTCTCATTCAAAATGCATGTTGTTATTTATCAATTTTATTATTAGAAAATTAAAGAAGTAGGAATAAAAGGCCTTTAATTGTCATTTGCTGTGAGGAAACTAGTCCCATAGGACCACAGTCTGACATCTGCACCTTTTTATTCAATGTTTTTCTTTTCTGACATGGATCCACCTGGACCTGACCCGGGTCTAAACCCAGACCTAAACCTGCTCCAGACTCTGTGTCTATGAGAAGTGACCGGTCCAAAAATCCTCCTTTAAACTTTAGAGAAGCTCCTCCTGAAGACCAGAGGTAAGACCTTGTTAATCCAGAGCTCTGACATGTTCTCAGGACAGCGCCACCTGCTGCTCATCCTTCATCAGTGCAACAGTGCTCCTGTGTTTGAATGGAGCTGCTCTCAGTCTGAGACAGATGAGCAGTGGCGGATCTAGAAATTTTTCTGTGGGGTGGCCAGGCAGGGGCCATGAATCTTAAAAGGAACCCGAGAATTTTTAATGTTTGTTTTCGAGTTTTCCTTATATCATCAAAGATATAAATACACACAAAAATAATCTGAAAAATCTACCGTTTTATTAACTTTAAGAAATATATTTTCACGGAAGACGCCATCATTGTTTACAACGCAGTGCATTATGGTAGTATGACGTCGAATCGTGTAACTACGAGGAAAGTTATGAAAGCTTACCGCATTCTCCTTGTTTTCTCCCGAGACGAAATCACAACCAAAAGCCACTCAATGTACCATTTTACAATGTGTTGTCGACGAAAAACTACTGACGCTCCTGTTAACCAGATCAACGGCAACTGTTGCAGCTGTTACGTGCGTCTCACGACTGACGCTCACTGCGCCAGTGCGCCACACGATTCTGCGTCATCACCTCAAGATGGCGGCGCCCGTAATATCAGGAAGTTGTTGTAAACATAACAATTTTACGTCAAACGGCGAATATTTGTTTACTTTAAGTTCTACTTTTTTAGTAAGTATACCTACGCGAAGTATTTTCGATCTATTTATGTAAATATTTGGGGTTCCTTTTAAAAGGTTGGCAAAAAAATTTGCGGCCGGGTGGTAGACAATACACACTTTGGCTCTTTGTATCATTATAGTTTAATTTGCAGATTTTTTGTTTGTAGAATCATCTACACAAAAAACTAAACAAAACTGCTCACATGAATGCAAGCCAGAGTGTAACGCTAGTTTAGGGCTAGGCGGTTAACTACGGCTACCTAATTTGCTGCAACAGAAGATCTGTTCTTTGAGTAGCCCGAGGTGAGGGTGAAAGAAGGACACCGGAAAACAAATGTAAGTTTAAGTAGATATATTGAAATTTAAAACATTAATTAACAAAATAATACATTGAAAGCCAAACAAAAAAATAGATGGTGTGTGTGTGTGTGTGTGTGTGTGTGTGTAAGGAGTTCAAACTCTTTCGTTGTAGTAAATCCAAAATGTGGTTTAAAGGTTTCAAAAGTAGAGTTTTGATTATTTTGATCCAGAACTAGTACAACAATCCAAAATGGTCCAATTCCAGTGGCAGGTAATATTAAACAGTTTTGTCCTACCACAGTCTTTAGCTCGCCATCAGTTGAGTAGAGTTGAATAGAGTTGAGTAGATTGTCCGTTACAAAAACCTGACCTAGAAGGTCAAACAGGAAAATAAATGAATATCATTCTGCTATAGATAGCAGTATAAATCATAAACAAATTGTTTTATTTGTTTATGATTTATATGTATTATATAAATAAACTGCTAGTTATTAGCTAGAAAATAGTTAAGTGCACTGCATATTATTCATAAAACTTCATAAAAATAGATCAAAATGTGTGGTTGAAGCAGAGAATAAAGTTTTCTCAATGTTTAAAAGTGTTCATAAAGTGTTCATAAGTGTTGCACAACATCAAAACAAATCATTCAGTTACGTAGCTACATCATTCATGTTCATTTCAAATGAGAACGAACCTCACTGCTTTTTAAAGAGCGCCGGTAAAACTGCTCATCGGCACAAAACAATACACACTAAATGACTAAACATTAATTCATTAATTCAACAAACAAATCCATTGCCTGCAATTCGGCTTTCGATTGTATCGTATTGTGTTGGTTACCTTTTAATCCCGGGCTAAACATTAGCTTTGTTAACTTTGTTAAAGTTGCACCGTGTGCAACTTTAACAAAAGTTGCACACGGCAACTAAAGCATTATTCAGGAGCTTATTAATCAGCAAAACACTCACCTAAGTTTCAGCATTCGTAAGTGAGCAGTTGTAGAGCTCTGATGCTTAGTTTGAGATGCCGATCTGACCATGCCATAGGCACAACGGAGCCAGAGGAAGTCAAGCGCGAAACTTCGTACTTACAGAAAGTGAGGCAATTGGGCAGGAAGTTGACCCGCAACAATAAAGGTCTTTGTTAAAATAATGCGGTTTACAAAAGCATTAATTTAAAAGTGCTTTAAAGTTAAGGTGCTGCTTGCATGAATACAAAGACACTTAACATAAATTTAAAAAGTGCCTATTCCTGTTAAGGTTTTTACATGAAAACAAAGACACTTGGGGGTGGCCAGTGGTTAGGTGGGGCCTAGATCCGCCACTGCAGATGAGTTCAGGTCGGACAGGATCACAGGGTTTTCTACAGATTGTACAGAGTCTCAGAGAATCAGCTGCTCTGAACCAGGACTGCTCTGAACACTGGAGATTAGGTTTATTATGGCTTTGGATTTATGTCATTCTTGAGAATCAGGACAAAAACAGACTTTGAACATGACTTTTTACAAATGCATTCTGAGAGTTGTGCAGTGTGGTCTGGAGTGAGGGCATCTGAGTGAAATAACCAGTGTGGTCCTGTGTTCTTGTCTGTGCGATGCCTGTTATGGCTTTAGACTTTAGCTGTGAGAAGTTGGGAGTGGGTAAGCCAATGAGTTTTGCTGCTGTGCTGGTTATTTTAGTGAAAGAGTTTAGTGAAAGCGAGGCTGCCATTTTGCTCCATCGGCCCCTCCGACCCCACCAACACTCACACAAATCCATCCTAGACAATGTGGCTCAAGTGTTTTGCCTAAAGACACAACAACAGTTTGTCTTCTAATCGTCCCACTGTGGCTCCTGGAGTTCCAGTGTTCCAAGTGTTTGAGAGAGAAACCTTTTGTATAAAGTCCTTCTGTTGCATAAATGTGTGAACTCTGTGGTGTTGATGTTGGTGAGTTTTAGGTTTAGTGCTGTGCAGCACCACTGCTCTTTATCAAACACTGAGCTGTCTTTTAGAACTCTGTTTTATTGTCTCCTGTCTTATTGTGATCTTTGATGGACCATGAGACTAAAGTCAATAAATGATGATTGTATTGTTTCACAGGGAGCCAGGCCCAAAGGAGCAGCTGGACGCCATATTCAGGGTGAGTCGCCCACGACCACAGCATGTGTGGGCTTCTCTGAGGCTCTCCTCAGGTTCTCTCTTTGACTAAAACTCTTCTCTTATTGTTCTGTTCCAGCGTCTGGAGAAGGACGTCCTGACTTTTGTCAAAGAGCAGCTGCAGAGGCTCCACAGGCTCCTGGCCTCAGATTACCCAGAATGCTCTGAGAGTGAGGAGGAGGAGCAGAGCAGCAGAGAGGCGGTTCTGAACATCACCCTGGACTTCCTGAGGAGGATGGACCAGGAGCAGCTGGCCCAGCGCCTGCAGCACAGTAAGAACTATGTTACTGTCCATCTGAGGAACAGCTCCTGGATCTGATCTGTTTAACTGAACTTTACAATAAAAATACATGATTTACTCACATCTGAGTGAAGATGTTTTCACAAATCAGAAGGAGCTTGAGCTGACAGTGGTTTGTTTCTCTGTTTGTGTCTTTATCCAGAAACTGCTGTTGGAGTTTGTAAAGATAAACTGAAGTCACATCTGCAGCAGAGGTTCAGTCGTGTGTTTGAGGGCGTGGCTAAAGCAGGAGACTCCGCCCCCCTGAACCAGATCTACACAGAGCTCTACATCACAGAGGGTGGAGCCTCAGAGGTCAACCAGGAACATGAGGTCAGACTCATGGAGAGTGCGTCCAGGAGAGCAGCCGCTCCAGAGAAAACCATCACATGTGAAGACATCTTTAAAGCCCGCCCACATTCACCAGAGCCAATCAGAGCGGTGCTGACAAAGGGCGTGGCCGGCGTGGGGAAAACAGTGCTGACTCAGAAGTTCAGTCTGGACTGGGCTGAAGGCAGGGCCAACCAGGAGCTGCAGCTGCTGTTCCCGTTCACTTTCAGAGAGCTCAATGTGCTCAGAGACACACAGTTCAGCCTGGTGGAGCTGCTGCACCACTTCTTCAGTCCATCCAAAGCTCTCTGCAGCTTCCAACAGCTCCAGGTGCTCTTCATCTTTGACGGTCTGGACGAGTGCAGACTTCCTCTGGACTTCGGCCGAACCCAGGTCCTGAGCGACCCCACAGAGTCTGTCTCAGTGGACGTGCTGCTGGTAAACCTCATCAGGGGAGCCTGCTTCCCTCCGCTCTCCTCTGGATAACCACACGCCCTGCAGCAGCCAATCAGATCCCTGCTGAGTGTGTCTCCATGGTGACAGAGGTCAGAGGGTTCACAGATTTGCAGAAAAAGCAATACTTCAGGAAGAGGTTCACAGACGACACAATCATCTCCCACATCAAGAGCATCCGCAGCCTCTACATCATGAGCCACATCCCGGTCTTCTGCTGGATCCTCTCCACAGTTATACAGAAGCTTCTGGAACAAACAGAGAAACCAGAGCTGCCTCAGACTCTCACACAGATGTACGTCCACTTCCTGGTGGTGCAGGCCAAAGTCCAGAACATCAAGTATCAGCAGGGATCAGGAGCAGACCTTCACTGGACTCCAGAGACCAGGGAGATGGTGCTGTCTCTGGCAAAACTGGCCTTTGAGCAGCTGCAGAAAGGAAACCTGATCTTCTACGAGAGTGACCTGAGCGAGTGTGGGCTGGACGCTGCAGCGGCCTCAGTGTACTCCGGAGTGTTCACACAGGTCTTTAGAGAGGAGCCAGGCCTGTACCAGGACAAGGTCTACTGCTTCATCCATCTGAGTGTGCAGGAGTTTCTGGCTGCTCTTCACGTCCATCAGACTTTCACAGAGTCTGGAGTCAATCTGATGGTTCAAAAAACATCTTTTTTCGCACACTTTTCACTAAAAAAAAAGCATGACTTCTACTGCTCTGCTGTGGACCAGGCCTTACAAGTCCAAACGGACACCTGGACCTGTTCCTGCGCTTCCTCCTGGGACTGTCTCCACCGACCAATCAGAAGCTGCTGCAGGGTCTGCTGACTCAGACAGGAAGTAGCTCAGGGACCAATCAGGAGACAGTAAAGTACATCAAAGAGAAACTGAATGAAAAGGGTTTGTCTGCAGAGAGAAGTCTGAACCTGCTCCACTGTCTGAACGAACTGAACGACCACAGTCTGGTGGAGCAGATACAGATGTATGTGAGGGAAGGATGGTTTTCTAGTTTATCTTCTCCTGCTCAGTGGTCGGCTGTGTCCTTCCTCTTACTGTCCTCAGACTCAGACCTGAGGAGTTTGACCTGAGGAAATACGGTGCCTCAGAGACAGCTCTCCTGGGTCTGCTGCCGGTGGTCAAAGCCTCCACCAAAGCCCTGTGAGTCCAGACTGTGCTTAAACTCTTGTGTCATGGTTCTAGTCTCTAATGTCCCTCTCTGTCTCAGTCTGATTGGCTGTGGACTGTCTCCTCACTGCTGTGGTCCTCTGGCCTCAGTCCTCAGCTCCTCCAGTCTCACACGCCTGGATCTCAGTCACAACGACCTCCAGGACTCAGGAGTGGAGCTGCTGTGTGACGGACTGAAGAGCGCCTCCTGCAGACTGGAGACTCTCAGGTGAGACGCTCCCATGATGCACTCTGCTCCTTGTGTCCATATGAGTGTAATGCTGTGTGTCTTTAGGCTGTCTGGATGTCTGGTCTCACAAAGGGGCGGGGCTGCTCTGGCCTCAGCTCTATGCTCCGCCCACTCCCATCTGACAGAGTTAGATTTGAGCTACAACCATCCAGGCCCCTCAGCAGAGCTCCTGACCGCTCTACGGGACGACCCCACTGCCCCTGGACTCTCTCAGGTCTGCTCCTGGTTCAGTGGTCTCTGGTCCATGGTTGGTCCAGGTCTTGGTCTCTGGTCTGGTCTAAACTGGACTTGTGTGTTTCAGGTTGGATCCTGCTGGAGAACAGTGGATGGTCCCAGGTCTGAGGAAGTGTGAGTCTCTGTATTTCATTCACTTCATCAAAACAATAACATTATGCAACTTTATCAGACTTCTGCTCTTCACAGTTTTAGAGGAAATATATGTATATCTGACCTCACAACAAAGAAGACCACCAAACACAAATACAGTCACAAGTTTGACATTTTTATTCATTGCAGAGGATCACTAATAGAATGAGGTAGATTAGTACTAGGGCTGTGCAATCAATCAAATCAATTCTGATTATTGATCTAATGGATTGGACTTCAAACAGTGTAATGGAGGAGCCTAATGGGGATTATTAACATAAAGTCATAAGTGCCCTCCTTGAACCGCCACCTTAACGTGGTGGAGGGGTTTGAGTGCTCGGATGATCTAGGAGCTATGTTGTCGGGGCTTTATGCTCCTGGAAGGCTCTCCATGGCAAACAGTCCTAGGTGACGAGTCTGACTAAGTGCGGTTCAAGAAGCCCTATGAAGACCAAACACGGAAGTTCGCTACGTCGCCCGGATTGGCGTCACCAGGGCCCCATCCTGGAGCCAGGCCTGGAGTGGGAGCTCGCAGGCGAGCGCCTGGTGGCCGGGTCTTAGCCCACGGGACCGGCCGGGCACAGCCCGAAAAGGCAACGTGGACCACCTTCCCCAGACCCACCACCCGCAGGAAGGACCATAGGGGTCGGGTTCAGTGCGTTTTGGGCGGCGGTCGGGGAGAGGTCCCCAGACGACCCAGGCCATGCGCACGGTCTCTGGCACTGGGGACATGAATGTCACCTCGCTGGCGGGGAAGGAGCCTGAGCTGGTGCGGAGATTGAGCGTTTCCGACTAGATATAGTCGGCCTCACTCCACTACGCTTGGGCTCTGGAACCATTACCCTCAAGAGGGGCTGGACTCTCCATTTCTCTGGGGTTGCCCATGGTGTGAAGCGGCGAGCGGGTGTGGGCCTGCTCATAGCCCACAGCTCAGCCGCCATGTGTTGGAGTTCACCCCAGTAGACGAGAGGGTCGCGTCCCTGCGCCTTCGGGTCGGGGACTGGTCTCTCACTGTTGTGGCAGCCTACGGGCCAAACAACAGTGCAGAGTACCCGGCCTTCTTGAGTCCCTGGGAGGGGTACTGGACAGGCACCCACCGGGGACTCCATTGTTCTGCTGGGGGACTTCAACGCCCACGTGGGCAATGCCAGTGACACTTGGAAGGGGTGATCGGGAGGAATGGCCCCCCGATCTTAATCCAGCGGTGTTCTGTTATTGGACTTCTGTGCTAGCCACAGTTTGTCCATAACGAACACCATGTTCCAGCACAAGGTGTCCATCAGTGCACGTGGCACCAGAACACCCTAGGCCGGAGGTCGATGATCGACTTTGTCGTCATGTCATCTGATCTTCGGCCGCGTGTTTTGGACATTCGGGTTAAGAGAGGGGCGGAGCTGTCAACCGATCATCACCTGGTGGTGAGTTGGATCCGCTGGCAGAGGAGGAAGCCGGACAGACTTGGCAGACCCAAATGTATCATGAGGGTCTGTTGGGAACGTCTTGCAGAGTCTTCTGTCAGACAGGTATTTAACTCACACCTCCGGGAGAGCTTCTCCCAGCTCCCGGGGGAGACTGGGGACATTGAGTCTGAGTGGACCATGTTCTCTGCCTCCATTGTCAATGCGGCCGCTCAGAGCTGTGGTCGCAAGGTCTCAGGTGCCTGTCGTGGCGGCAATCCCCGAACTCGGTGGTGGACACCGGAAGTAAGGGATGCCGCAGGCTGAAGAAGGAGTGCTACAAAGCCTTGTTGGCTTGTAGTACTCCTGAGGCAGTTGACAGGTATCTGCAAGCCAAGCATGCCGCAGCTCGGGCGGTTGCAGAGGCAAAAACTCGGGACTGGGAGAGGTTCGGGGAGGCCATGAAGGAGGACTATCGGTCGGTCTCAAAGAAATTCTGGCAAACTGTCCGACACCTCAGGAGAGGGAAGCAGTGCTTCACCAGCACTGTTTACAGTGCAGGTGGAGAGCTGCTGACCTCGACTGGGCATGTAGTTGGACGGTGGAAGGAATACTTTGAGGGTCTCCTCAATTCCACTGCCACGTCTTCCGATGAGGAAGCAGAGACTGAGGACTCGGGGGGAGGCTCACCCATCACCCAAGCTGAAGTCACTGAGGTTGTCAATAAGCTCCTCGGTGGCAAGGCTCCGGAGGTGGATGAGATCTGTCCTGAGTATCTCAAGTCTCTGGATGTTGTGGGACTGTCTTGGCTGACACGTCTCTGCAACATCGCGTGGCAACAGGGACAGTACCTCTGGACTGGCAGACCGGGGTGGTGGTCCCTCTTTTCAAGAAGGGAGACCGGACGGTGTGTTCCAATTACAGAGGAATCACACTCCTCAGCCTCCCCGGTAAGGTCTACTCCAGGGTACTGGAGAGGAGACTTCGACCGATAGTCGAACCTCGGATTCAAGAGGAGCAGTGTGGTTTTCGTCCCGGCTGTGGAACACTGGACCAGCTCTACACTCTCCATCGGGTGCTCGAGGGTTCATGGGAGTTTGCCCAACCAGTCCACATGTGTTTTGTGGATTTGGAGAAGGCATTCGACCGTGTCCCTCGTGGTGTCCTGTGGGGAGTGCACCAAGAGTATGGGGTCCGGGGCCCTTTGCTCCGGGCGTTCGGCTCTGTACGACCGGAGCAGGAGCTGTGTTCGCATTGCCGGCAGTCAGACCTGTTCCCAGTGCATGTTGGACTCCGCCAGGGCTGCCCTTTGTCACCGGTTCTTTCATTGTTTGTTTGGACAGAATTTCTAGGTGCAGTCAGGGTCGGAGGGTGTCCGGTTTGGTGACCACAGGATTTCATCTCTGCTGTTTGCAGATGATGTTGTTCTGATGGCTTCATCAAACCAGGACCTGCAACATGCACTGGGACGGTTTGCCAGTGTGGAGCGGCTGGGATGAAGATCAGCTCCTCTAAATCCGAGGCCATGGTTCTCGACCAGATAAAGGTGCTTGCCTCTCCAGGTGGGTGGAGAGTCCTTGCCTCAAGTGGGGAGTTCAAGTATCTCGGGGTCTTGTTCACGAGTGAGGGAAGGATGGAGCGTGAGATTGACAGGCGGATCGGTGCAGCGTCTGCAGTGATGCAGTCGCTGAATCGAACCATTGTGGTGAAGAAGGAGCTGAGTCGAAAGCAAAGCTCTCAGTTTACCGGTCAATCTACGTTCCAACCCTCACCTATGGTGATGAGCTCTGGGTAATGACCGAAAGGACAAGATCGCGAATACAAGCGGTCGAAATGAGTTTCCTCCGCAGGGTGGCTGGGCGCTCCCTTAGAGATAGGGTGAGAAGCTCAATCACACGGGAGGAGCTCGGAGTAGAGCGCTGCTCCTCCACATCGAGAGGGGTCAGCTGAGGTGGCTCAGGCATCTGTACCGGATGCCTCCTGGACGCCTCCCTGGTGAGGTGTTCCGGGCATGTCCCACTGGGAGGAGGCCATGGGGAAGACCCAGGACACGCTGGAGGGACTATGTTTCTCGACTGTCCTGGGAACGCCTCGGGATCCTCCCGGAAGAGCTGTAGGACAGGGAAGTCTGGGCGTCCTTGCTCAGACTGCTGCCCCCGCGACGCGACCCCGGATAAAGCGGAGAAAATGGATGGATGGATGGAAGTCATAAGTGTGTTCATAACACATGTATGTGTTTCCTTGAGTGGAAAGTTACTCACAGATGGAGCTTTTACACTTTTACATTGACAACAATCTATTTGTGTGAGATTCTGTGTGGCCTTTCTCATTTTCTCTCTTCACTCTCTGTGAATGCTCTGCCTTCTGTTCCAGCAAATAATCATTATAATAACAATGATTTCAATTATATTCTTGGTATATATGCCTGATTTTTTTTTGTCCATTATCTCGCAGTAGCTTTAATGAGAATCCAAAAGGCCACAAGATTACAAATGTAGATAAGTATATGATCTCATCAAGCTGTCTGGTTGTGGATGTTTTGGTGCTATTTTAAATCTGCCAAACCTCAGATTTGACGTTCGTCTTAACTTCTGTAGATCTTTATCATCTTGGAATGTAACTGATGTTTCTCTGAAATAACTGATGTTTATATTCTCATTGTCCCACCATAAACTACTTTACTTGTCCATTTTTACAGGGTCAAATACAGAACAACTAAAGTGTTTTGGCAAATGATATACTTTGATACATAGAGACAAAAGAGGCCAGAATGGAGAGAACGTCAAGTTAACGGTGGCAAAGCGGCCACAGCACACACCTCACAGCAAGAAAGGACGCCGGGTTCCGATTCCCGCTCATCCGGATCTTTCTGTAGTGGAAGCTTGGCGATAGCTCCCTCCCGCTGTCTCGGAGTGAGTTTCCTTCCGGGCACTCCGTTTCCCCACCAACTGATAACATGCAGTTACGGGAACAGCTTGGTGATAAGTCGAGAGGTTGAAGGCCGCCAGCGGTTAGGTGAATCGCGCTCTGCCTAGAGTTGCCCCAGGGCAGCCTTACTGTCACTGAGTTGGGAGGGGAGGGGTCATCTCACATGTTGAAGCGCTTTGTGACTTCTTGTGTCATTGCCGAAATGCGCTATACAAAATAAAGAATTTAGCTTACTTACTTACTTACTAAAAAAATAAATCAAAGTATTTTTCAGTTTTACACACAGTTACATTTGAGTTTTAACAATTGTCGTAATACAAACAGAAATTTATTGAACATTTAGTCAAGCAGTTTGTGGGTCTAGGGTAAGAGAATAGACCTCAAATGTAAATTGTATAATGACCGTAGTTATTACTCTAATCGCAGAGGTAAAGTGATGTGAAAACAGTTTGTCGGAGCTTACATATCCCTAAAACTGTGATGTGTTTGTGTCCCCTTATTCCTGTGAGATTTCTCTAGGAATCCAAACACAAGCTGCAACAGAAAAACTCAAACATGGTCTCAGGACAAACAGAGAGTGAACCTGTTGTGAAAGAGGCATCGATCAGTACCGCACATCATAGGACAGATTTTACAGACTGGACACAGGTCCCATGAGCTGCACTGGCCTGAAGGGGGCGCTGTACTGGGAGGTGGATTTTGGAGCGCGCGAGAGGTTTATCCATATAGCAGTGAGTTACAGAAGCAATCAGAACGGAGAGGAAGAGGACAAAGGAGTGTCGTGTTGGAGACAATGATCAGTCCTGGAGTCAGAGAATTTCAATTATGGAGTAATACT
>JBBPFD010000072.1:0-99784 GCA_038363315.1 Mugilogobius chulae
ACGAGAGGAAGACAAGAAGATGGGAGAGAAGTGAGAGAAGGGGAGAGAGAGGAAGAGAGAGAGAAAGAGATGGAAGGGAAAAGAAGGAGAGAAAGAGAGAGAGAGGGAAGGAGAGGAGGGAAGGAGAGAGAGAGAGAGAGGAAGAGATGGAAGGGAAAAGAGAGAGAAAGAGAGAGGAGGGAAGGAGAGAGAAGGAAGGAGAGAGGGGAGAGAGAGGAGGGAAGGAGAGAGGGGGAGGAGAGGAAAGGAGAGAGAAAGAGAGAGAGAAGAGAGAGAGAAAGAGAGAGGGAAGAAGAGAGAGAGAGGAAAGGAGAGAGAAAGAGAGAGAGAGAAAGAGACGAAGAAGAGAGAGAGAAAGAGAGGAGAGAGGGAAGAGAGGGAAGGAGAGAGAGAGGGAAAGAGAGAGAAGAAGAGGGAAGGAGAGAGAGAAAAAGAAAGAGAGAAGAGGGAGAGAGAAGAGAGAGAGAGAGAGAGAGAGAGAGAGAGAAGAGAGATAGAGGGAAGGGGAGAGAGAAAAAAAGAGAAAGAGAGACAGATTTGTACTTTAACCTTAAACTGGATCTCCTTAAAACTCAAATGCTCTGCTCCACTTCCTCGTGCCAATATAACGCCTAGTTTTACACAGAAAGTCTTTGTGTTTAATAAGTGTGAATGAACCAGACACAACTTCTCCTGTTTTAGACAAAGAAGCGACATAATTACACGGATAAACTTAACTGAACCAAACCTGGACTGGACTGGACTAAACCTGGACTGGACTGGACTAAACCTGGTCTGTCATTGAGCCCCGTGATGCCATCCTCCAGCTGATGCCCTGTGCACCGCCGCTCCGTGATTGGCCGCTCCCTGATTGGCTCGCGCTGATTGCAGGAATGTGATTGGTGCATTCCTGTGATTCATGGCACGGTTACTTCGCGGTTACGTAACGAGAGTCTGCACAGAAACACTCGAGGAGGAGGAGTGGGACGTGGAGGAGAGCGTAAGTGCGTGGAGACGGAGAGACGTGACCGGTGTAGGTACAATATTTGCTCGGGCTGCAAAATCTACTCGGGCAGTTTCCGTCGAGGATTGATGACGTCACTGAGATAGTTAAACAGTTTTTTCGGCTAATAAAATGAATTTATTGACATTAAAATACTATTTTAACATATGTTTTTAAATTAGTGTGCTATTTTAATCTATTTAATTTTTATTTTTCAAAAATCTACATTTTAAAATTAATTATTATAGCATTAAATTAGTGTTTGTTCAGATACAGTTTTATTGATAAATTATTTATTGATAAATAATTGCCCTAACCCTTGAAAACGTGTCTAATTTATCTGTATTACATACGAACAAAATGTATGTTTGTCTAGAATTTAATTTATCGGCATTAGTAACAACTAAAATGTATTTTTAAACGCCGTTTCATGTTTTTGGCGCTGCTGCAGTTTATAAAGAGTCCACTAGATGTCACTGTGTACAAGTATTTGGCTTTGCTGATTGACGAGAAATGCCGATTTCAGTGATTAAAGATCAAAGTTATCTAAGATTTATTGAATGGATGTCGTAATTTCGTTTAAAAGTATGCTACTACAATGATAAAAATACAATAATCACTACTCTATGTACAGCCAATCAGAGCGCACGCATGACGTCTCGCTTGTGCTAACGTGGTGCTATCAAGCTAGCGAAATATAATAATTTTAAAAGTTCGGTTTTATATAACAAAGCTAAATTATGCTAACACTGATCATAAACAGCAATTAAAATATCGATTTCTTGAGAATAAGCTCAAATATAGTTCGTTGTCGTCATGAAAGTGCGACCCGAGTAGATTTTGCAGCCCGAGCAAATATTGTACCTACACCGGACCGAGGCGTGAGGCTGGAGTGTGGCGCCACCTGCTGCGCACACGAGGAACCGCAGGGCCAAACCAAGGACTTACACAAGGACTGTCTGGTGTTTTTCGACCTTTCTTGAGTCATGGCACAGCTCTGTTTGTTAATAGTGTCACATAGAAATGCATCAACAACGTTAAAGGTGGTTAGCCGATAATTTTAGTGGTAACTAGCCAAAAGTGGTCCTATATTGTAAATGCAGCCTTTTATAACAAGACCAGATCACCATACTGTCTGAATCGAACAATAAAGTGTTTTTTATTCTCAAGATTGCACTGATTGGCTGTGCTAGAGTGGTTTTCACATGTGGGTGTGAGGTGCTTTTTTGTCAGTGCACAGACAACTTCAGGTGCTTATTGCGTCTGGCAAAACTCGGAGCCGCGATGTTTTTTCTCCGTTTTAGAGACCCGGCGCTCTTAAATCTCTCATGTTCAAGCACCAGCTCTGAGCCCCACCTTCATCTCCCTGTGTCTCAGCCATTTGACTCGGTTTTGTGCTTCACACTTTGTCTGCTCTGACACAGTTCTGCTCGGTTCTCCTGCTTTGTTCTCCTGCTGTGGCCCTCCACTCTACTTTGACACTCTGTACCACGGTTTTTGTTTTTTTCAGACTCTGTGAGCTACTGTATATATATTGGGGAAGCTCTGTGGTACACCACAATTGGCTCTGTGCAGTTGTCTTGTTTTCGTTCAAAATAGTACATCCTGTACATACAACCACTTCCTGTTCAATTCTCTTCTATGAGGTTTTCACTACATCCGTTTAAAACAAGTAAATCCTCTTTAGATCAGACAGTCTTGGTGAATGTCACAGAAAACATGTTAAAGACTATCAGAGGAATATTTCACCATTGGACACTTGTGACGTGATTGTGTCTAAATGCTAACGCTAACAGGAAAGGGTCGTGTGTACAGAAGTTAGCTATTTTAGATAGACAAGCCAACTGAAGTTCCGTGCACAGAGACAATTGTAGGCTATGTCCAACACCTATTTACCTTATTCTGCCCCGCCTACTTTTTCTTGAGAGCATACTTCAGGCTTAGCTGCTAGTTTAGCCGCTGGGTTTATGTTACCCTGGATAGACTCAGACTGACACGAAAGAAAGAACATTAGGATATTGCACCTGAAGAAAGCTTGTCTGAGCTGAAACACATTTGTTAATTCAAAGAAGCCATAACGTTTTTAACCTTTCAGATTGTCTTAGTTTTGTGTCTGCATTTTTACCATTTTTAGGCAACTCTATGTTTGTAACATTTGGATATTTATTGGACAAATATTCTTTGTTGCTCAGACTCACTGGAGACGAGGCGATGATATGTGAGACGAGCTGTGAGGAGGTGAGTGTGAGGCACGGCGACAAGTGGAGGAGCCATCTTTGATTGAGATTTATGTATTGATGACCTGGAAGGTGATTGGATGCCGCTGATTATAGATGAGGCGCCGTGAGCTCCCAGAGACGAGGAAGAGGTGATGATGATGTAACAGAGAGTCCTCCAGGCTGAATTTACACCAGCTGCACTTGAACTGTTTCAGTGTCAGAACTGCTCTTCCCTGCCAGGGCTTTTAAGTAAGCAATAAACAACGAGGAGCGTTAAGCAGTTTTAACGCACAACGTGGAGTCACGCCCTCCCGTACACAGACTGCGATGCGAGTTTGGGTCGAGTTCAGTACGTTTTTACTGCGACTGGTATCCCCCACTGACTGCGGTCTCCAGTGCTGCGGTGCTCCGACTGTGCTGCGGCCAAGAGGGTCTGTAGTTACGCTGGCGATAAAAACTCGGGGATTCACAGGAGTTCTCACGACTTTAGCATGCAAGCCCTTTGTGAGCGCTGATATTTGTCACAAGAAGGAAGAACTCTGCACCAAACTTCGTGAAAATGCGCTTACCTTTAGTTAGCATCATCATGACCCGGTGAGAAAAGTTGTGAAGTCTCTCGTGTCCTGTTGTTTTTGCTGCTCCACATGGTTTTTAATCCAAAGCCTGACGGAGGAGCATCACGGGTAAAACTCTGGTCTGCCTCATTATGTCAAAGATATAACGGCTCGCAGGACCTATTTTCGCCGCTACAGCATTAGTACCTCAGCGCTTGACCCACTCTTCACCGCGACATGTAAACAAACGGGGTATGCCGTACACTGACTGCGAGTTCGATGCGAGGCGTGACTCGCACGACTCACGCAAGACTTAGAAAGTGCTTAAAACCAATGTGCCCTCGTACACAGACCTCGGTGCAGTGCGAGTCACGTCCGACAGTCGCGCGAGTGTGCGGAAAGAATCCGTAGAGGGTCTATTTTTGTCGCAGCTCGCAGCGGTCACGGACGTCATGGCGCATAAACGATCTATGCCATAGGCCGATGACGTCATCCTCTAGCGCCGTTGTTTACATGTCGCGGTGAAGAGAGGATCAAGCGCTGAGGTGCTAATGCTGTAGCGGCGAAAATAGGTCCTGCGAGCCGTTATATCTTTGACATAATGAGGCAGACCTGAGTTTTGCCCGTGATGCTCCTCCGTCAGGCTTTGGATTAAAAACCATGTGGAGCAGCAAAAACAACAGGACACGAGAGACTTCACAACTTTTCTCACCGGGTCATGATGATGCTAACTAAAGGTAAGCACATTTTCACGAAGTTTGGTGCAGAGTTTCTTCCTTCTTGTGACAAATATCAGCGCTCACAAAGGGCTTGCATGCTAAAGTCGTGAGAACTCCCGTGAATCCCAGAGTTTTTGAAGTATCGCCAGCGTAACTACAGACGCTCTCTCCCTCTTGGCCGCAGCACAGTCGGAGCACCGCAGCACTGGAGATTGCAGTCAGTGGGGGTGTTCCTCCGCGAAGTGGTGTTCCTCCGCGAAGTGCGTTAAAACTGCTTAACGCACGGCTCCAAGTTGTTTATTGCGCTTATACCACGGCTACAAAGTGAAATAGCTCACCTGTGAATATTAAAATTTAGTTTATGATATGTTAATGTTTGAGATATTAGTTGTTTCTGTGTTTTGCATAAATCTAGTTCCTCCAGACTGACAAAAGTTGTTTACATTTGTTTGTCTGTTGTTATAGTGATGAGCCCGGCTCAATGAAATTATAGCAACTGTTGCTATGAAAAAATAGAATGCATAAGTTGTTCATTTAACAACAAATGTAAATTAATTCTTCAAAATGTTGATGGTCCAAAAATATTAAAATGTACATTGAAATCAACCGTATTTATGGCTCACTTTCTCATCTGGCAGCATTTATTTACCCGTTGTTATGGTGACGGCCACAGAGCAGTGATTTGGAATGTGATTTGGCTGTTGCCTGAACTACCTGTGCGTTATGCATTCTTAACGCACGGCAGTTAGCATTGGCATTCTCAATGACCGTGGTATAACTAATTCTAGAATCATCACGTTGTACATCAAAACAGACCTACAAGTGTCTACTTTCATTTAAAAAAGAATCATTAATCTCAAACCTGGGCAAACTGCAGCCCGAGGGCCAAATGCTGCCCGCGACCTGTTTCAATCAGGCCCCTGGCGAGACAAAAACTTGGGCTACAACAATAAACTTGTAACATTTTGAGATTAAATTGACAATGTTATGAGAATAAAGTCGAAGCCATAAAAAAACAATTTTTCAATATTAAACTTGAAGTTTTACAAGATTAAAATTGTAATTTGGATGCGATATGAAACCACTTATACAACGATGAGCAGGTTTGAAATTCGTGCCAGTGGCAAGTTTATCATTGTCGCTTTTTATTTTCATTTTTAGAAAATACTCGCGTCATAAGCTCATGTGCTTATGCAGACTAAAGCAAAAATGTAATACATATGTTTTGTAAAGTAAATATAAAAATAAATCTTGACGTGCAAGTAAGCAAAGACTTAGTGCTGTGCAGCTTGATCAGCTGCAAATCTCACGTCAGGACCTGGACCGCTCCGACACAAAACTCACATCATTCATGAAGCTCGCTGTTCATATTTGGTGCTGTCAGTCACAGTCTGTTCACACCCACCTGGGCGTCTCTTAAAAGGCTCCGGGCATCTCTCACTTTTGCGAGTGTGACGATAGTGGCTAGTACCGTCCTGAGCGGGAGTCGAACCAGGATCTTTCGTTCCGCAGGCGACCGACAAACACGTTGAGCTAAAGGGAACGCTCCCCTTAGCTCAGTTTGTTTGTGGCTTCTTATACCTGAGGGGAGTGAGTTTATCCCATACCACCACACACTTCTCCATACTGGTCCCTCGTGTGGGCCTACACCGGTTACACGAGTCTGTTTGATGTGCAGCTGTGGGCGGAGTTAGTACCTGAACGCATGTTTAGCCTCACTTTAAACTTCGTCATGCCAGGGGCCTGATTGAAACAGGTCGCGGGCCGGAGTTTGCTCAGGTCTGCTCTGACACTATTCACTCGCTCACAGAAGAGGAAGTTTCTAGACTCGCTGCATGTGTCGTTCTCCTCAGAGTCCTAGTCCAGTACGATCGGCTTTTCTTCAGTTTAAAGATCAAATATCTGCTCTAAACTTACTCAACTGTGTTTTTAGTCCAACATGTTTTACCTGTAATCTGTTTGAATAGAAAACCGACCTTCAGAATCAGCTGATCACATAAAACAAAGTCGGCTGTGCTTCGTAAATGAAATTAAGTCTTTTCAACCCTCCACTACACAATAATCCATCAATAACATAATCTGCACATTTAAAACCAACAAAAAGCCACGACAAAAGCATCTGTGCAAGTGTTTTTTCTGCTGAAAGTTTTATTCGTCCGGGTTTGTTCCATTCACACGACACGTCACTTCACTGTGTGCTTCTGTACAAGCAACAATCTCTGAACTCAGGACACGAAAAGCCCCAGAAAACGTCGTCCGAAAACGTGTTTCCGGCGACGAGCGGGGCCCAAAGGCGACTTAAGAGAAGACACAATCGGAAAAGAAAAACTATAGTGACACTGTCCGGGATTTCTGTCGGCAGCAAAGAAGCGAAAACTAAATTAAAAAGTGCATTTGTGGAAAATATACAGACAAAAGCAAAGATCAGTCGTTTGATTAATTAAAGTTTTACATTTTCAAAACAGCAGAACAAGAAGCTGAGGAGGGTCATTTTAACACTTTCTTATCAACATTTTTGTAGTATAGATGCAAAAAACGCTTAGTATAGAGCCAAATGAAGTCATTTATAATTTAAAAAGTAAGTTCTAATGTTGATTTGAAGAAGCGTGCTGAAGGAATAAATGGTACAATTTAATTTATTTAGCGCTCTTCCACCTCTCCAGGCACTCAAAGCGCTTTATAATCTAGTATCCACTCACCCAGTGTAACAGACACTGAGGCAATGTGGGTGAAGTGTCTTGCCCAAGGACAAAATAACATTCCACTCTTGTAATTCCACTGTGGCTCCTGGTTTTCCGGCAGACTCCCATCAAAGTACTAACCAGGCTCTAACTTGCTTAGCTTCTGAGATCTGACGGATCAGGCTTTGACAAACAGGTATGGCCACACAGGAGGAAAGGAAGTTTTGTTTCATCAGAAATTAAGTTTCAAATGCTAACAAAATTCACGTTTTTCTCAAATTAGAAATTTAGTTTTTGAATTTTACAGTTTAACATTTTCATTGCGTTTTTCCGCAGCTGAATAATCACCTTTTCAATTTTAAATGTATTAATGTATCAAGTCTATGGGCCCTATTTTGTCCTGCCCACTTTTGTAGAAAGGGTGCTTCCTGTTTAGCTCTGTTAACTTAACATGTTTGTCTGTCTTGTGGTGCAATTTCAAACAGATATAATGACAGTTAAAATAAACCCATCAACAGAATTCTACAGGCTAACTGCAGCTAAACAGGTAGTGCACTTCTCAGAAAAGTGGGCGGGACAAAATAAGGTCAATATGCAGTGACTATTTAAAAGTGTTGAATGTTTTAACACAATGAAAACATGCTCTGTTAAATTCAACGAATGACATTTTGAATAAAAACATTTCAAACATATTTTGAAGTACAAGCCACTGCTTTTTTCACAAGTTTCAAACTCTGCATCTAAATTACAGATTCTTATTAACTTGATGTGTGTCACTGAAGTGCAGCTAAACAGCGGAAGATCGCTGTGATTCTGGAAGTACAGACAAATGTTTGGGGTTTGGTGTGACAAGTTATCATTATTGTAAGCACATTTTTTGTAAAACAAGTTTTTAATCCACTATTTTGACATTTTTTATGATAAATACATTAGGACATCAAGCAAAGACACATGCTCTACAACTGAAACAATAAAAAAAAAGAAATAATGCGCCAGAGCCCAGATTAAAACAGTCTTAAGGCTGTTTCTGGCCCCTGGGCTGCAGTTTGCCCAGGTCTGGCCTACTAAGTGTTTGCCGTTTTTGCGTCTTTTTCTGAGACAATTCCACATTATTTTGAATAGAGTGGAATATTACTGGAGCCTTGGACCATCTTCAGACCAACAGAGGGGTCGCAGCTCTGAAAAGGTTGGAAACAGCTGATTTAGACTGATGCAGTTTGGCATTTTTGAGACAAGACTATTGTAACAGCCTATGTAATGTCCCACAATGGGGAAATTTCATCCATTAAATTCTACTAAATCTGATACAATGATTAGAAACATGTTAAGGCTAACAATAGTAAAGGTGCAGCTGTTTATATACGACCAATACGGGGGTAGAATTTTATCATAGAATGCACAAAACATGAGTTTCTTTCCAAATTTCTCAGATTACATCCTACAAACCAAGAGCTAATAAGTATGTCCGTGTTATTTGAATAGAATACAATGGGCTTTTGTTAATCTAGGCTTCTTCTGGCTCCATATTAATGTGTTGAATATCCACAGTTACATTAATCAACTTTAACTGAGCTAAAGTTTGGACTTTTACATTTCGAAATAGTATAAAAACCTTTGCAAATAATGAAAAACAGACTAAATTCAATTAAAAATGTAACTTGTTTGACCCTCCTCAGCTTCCGTACACACACCTTTACACATTTTGCATTCTCCAAAAAACAGTCCCAGAGATCTCAGGCTTTAGTCCATCTTCTCTACAAACGTCACATTGAAATAAATTAAAATAAAACTTTGGTGCAAGCAAGAACAAAAGTGACGACGGACATTCATAGACTACATTCAGAGAAACGGCTGGAGGAACGAAGAAAACTGTGTGTGAATATTTTTAGACTGAGGAGTTTCAACGCTGCTGGTCGTTTTATTACAAAAGTCTAGGATCAAAAAGGTCGGATAAATTCTGTGTACAAATGTGTTTTACAAGAACGAGCAGCTTTTTCTGAGCGTCTCAAAGTGCACATTCAAACTAAAGAATCAGAACTTTAATTTTAGTGGAGAAATTTAAGTTTGGGTTTATTTCGAGTGAACTTTTTATTTAATGGGTTTCATTCACTTTGCAGAATGTAATAAGTCCAGACGATGGTCAACAGAACAGAACTGAAAGATCTATTGTCATTGTCACAGAGTACAACATTTGGATTGAGCCTCCGGGCCGCTGCACTTTCTGCGCCGCCACTCGCTCTTCCGAACATGAAAAGGACGGAGCAGCTCACTGGATTCTGCCAAACATCTAAAAGTATTTTCACACATTCTGGTGATTTCTAGTGACTACACTCATTCACTTTCTGGTTGGTGGCTGTCGCTTCTGGCTCTCTTGCGCGTGGTCACTTCTTCCCGGTCCACAGCACCTCTACCCAGGCTCATGAGCACAGCGAGTCTCGGTGTGTGCGTGGAACTTCGGTTCGTGTAATTCGCTCACTTTTATAACTTTTACTTATGAAAACGCGATTCAGTAGCTGCACTTTTTATGCTGTTATAGCTGTTGGTGCGTCTACAACAGATGACAAAAAAAAGAACTTTTTTTAAAGAGGATTGCTTCAGGACTTGCCCACAATGCCTCGTCTGATGTCCATCACATCTGGAGTTAACAACTACGCCACCGAATGGAGCGACAAATGTCAATCAAGTGTTTCTGATTTGTATTGACCCTATTTTGTCCCGCCCACTTTTCTAGGATTTGCACTTCCTGTTTAGCTCTGTTACGGTAGTTTACATGTTTGTCTGTCTGACTTGTGGGGCAATTTCAAACATATGTAATGACAATTAAAATAAAAACATCGTCTGAAGTCTACAGGCTAAATGCAGCTAAACAGGAAGTACACTTCCTAGAAAAGTGGGCGGGACAAAATAGGGTCAATAGACTTATGTCCTATTCACACGGCATAATATTTACCTGGAGACCTCATGTAAATTGTAATAATTACAGACGTCATCTGAGTTTATACTCATTAAAAATAACAGTAAAGTTTCCTGTAATTCACCAAACTCAGACGTTCTCATGTAATTCTAAAGCGGTGCGAAGGTGTATGTCTGTGTTTTCAATGCGTGAACCGTTTATAAAAGAATTAATAATGAATCTGCGGCTTATTTTACCTTCAGGTTTATTATTTATAATTACTATTCACTGGTCTTTTTTTTCTACGATTAAAAAGCTAAAGATTAATCAAACTACGATTAAAAGTCTGTGAGGTCGAGGATGTTTGAGGAAAAGTTTGGACAGAACAGAGGACAGAACGCTGCTCAGTTTGGATGTTTGGACTTTATCATCGTAAATGGATTAAAAGAGAGAGTCTTCGGTTGTTTCATTAGAAATCTGATGTTGTGGATGTGATTTTGATCTTTCAACAACGTGTAGAGGAGCTACATTTGCTGCCTCAGCTCAGGTCATTTTAATCACATTAAAACAAACTGAAAACACAAGAAACGCTCATTTCATGAATGAAGTAAAAGGTCGTTGCCATAAACTATCTGTCGCCGATTCCGGAAAATCTGTAAAAACAAGAAATTATAGACATCGAATATCTCGTGCGAATGCCAGTAAAAAAACTCAGACATCGTGGAGTAATTTAAACTTTACAGACGTCCCTAGGTAAATATTATGCCGTTCGAATAGGACTTTAGACTGGCTGTGAAAACCCCATAGAAATAAACTGAACAGGAAATGCTCATAAGTACAGAAGTGAACTATTTTGAATATAAACAAGCCAACTGACGTTCCGTGCACAGAGCCAATTGTAAGTTATTTAAATACAGCATAAGGTCAGATATCAGTAAGAATATGCAAACTGAGACACTTTTTCCATTCAAGTCCAAACACTGACTCCATCTTTTCTTTTATAAACACATGGACGCTTTAAATCTATATTAAAAACCCAATATATTACACCACGGTTTCAAAAATGTAATGTTAGTGGTAATAATACAGCTGTCGCGGCTGTTCTTGGCTTGTTTCGATGACTCTTTGCTGCCGGTTTTGTCTGAAGTTATTGTCCAAATGTTGATCTTAACCAGCGAGTAATACTGAATAGAAAAACGCTTCGTTTTTGACGTTTAGTGCAATAATAAACTCGTGATAATACAGACAAAATGTGTGGAAATATTTATAGTGTTTTAGAAGTGAGAGAGTTATAAACAGGAGCAAAAAGGACTTGAAAATGTGACTTAACCAACTTATTTGAGAATGTTTTGTCCAATTTAATGGGATAAAGCTTATAGACTGATGGTACATTGGTAAATTGAACTACAATGCTGCAGTTTACACACAGTTTGCAATAAATGTTCTTGTGGAGGACAGTCTGACCCTGGTTGCTTACTTATGAGGACGTATTATGACTGGTGATGCAGCGATCCAATACTGGGATTGAAAAGTGTCACAGATCCATGAAATTTAGATTAGACTATCAGTCCCATAATGTCAGTTATCCTGGTTTTGCCTTAAACGTATTTACTGGAAATTTTATTCACGCGTTGCTATGTTAGTAGTTTAACAACCATTAGGCCCCCCCAAAAAAGGCTACATCAGTTCAGTTCTTATGCTGTGTTCAGACCAGAGGGTTGAAGCGTTGGAGTTTACATGTTAAGTCAATGTAAACCTGCGTCTTGAAGCGAATTTGGAACTAGCGGGAACTTGCTTCTAGCGCATCGAAATTCACTTGTTCGGGCGTCTGCTGAGACTGCGTCTTACAAAGAAGACGCTCAAACCTGTGTTTGACGCTTTGACCTCATCAGGTGAAAGAAGTTTCCCCAGCTAAGCAGATGGAGAGCAGCTCTTTCTGTATAAAGCATGCGCAGTCGGGCGGAAAGTGACGTCGACCAAAAATCCCTCTATAAAGATTGGAGACCTGAAAGATACTGGTTTTGGCCTATTTGGGGTTTTGACCATTCCTTTTTCAAAAGCTGATGGTAATTGGTGTAAAAATGAGTTTTAGGACCTAAAATTACTCAAAAAATGTAGGCGGAGCCAATACAAAGTCCTCAATTATTATTGCAGCACGGTGGCAGAGCGGATAGAGCTCTTGACTCCCGCCCGGGTCGGGCCTTTCTGTGTGGAGTTTGCATGTTTCTCCCCGTGTCTGGGTGGGTTTCCTCTGGGCACTCCGGTTTCCCCACCAACCAAAAACATGCACGTTAGGGTACGGTAGTGTGACCAAGCCTAGCAAGAATATCTCCCCGAGCGCTGCTCCTGAGGAGATGCCCCAGAGGCATTGAAGGATGGGTCAAATGCAGAGGACAAATTTCCCTACAGGGACAATAAAGTATACCTCACCTTACCTTATTAAATTTTTTTAATTTTTTTATTTGTAACTTTAGAGTAGAAACTGAGTCTGATTCTTCCCAGAGGCTGGTTTGGTTCTATATAAAAAGGCTACAATGTTATTTTTAACATTTCCAGGTGCTTCATAGTTTGTTTTTATCAGATACGGAACAAAAAGGAATTCAAGAAAAAATGGGACGGCCCTCTGGAGGGACGCCGGAATGATTTAAATCTTATGCTTGACTTCGTAAATAGTACAAAGCCATTTTCATTAATTAATTTGTTCATAAATAATTAAGTATTTATACATGGTTTAAGACAGCTTTATTAAGTGGTACCTTACTTTTTACATACCTGTCAAACTTGTATCCAAATTTAGCGTTTTGAAGTACAATTTGAATCTCAATTTTGACGAAAAAATGTTGGTTTATTTCACATTTTTCTGACCTTATTTGATCTCCTGTTTATAAACTTTACAGACAGTTTTACATTAATACTTGGACAAACATTTGAAAGCAGAAAATGACAAAATCAAAGGCACAAATACCTCCTTGTCACGGTCGACTTGTAGAAATATCAAACAAAAAAAAACAATAAATAAAGTAAATTCGTCTTTTTTTAACACTCGTTTCCTCGTGGGGCGTCAAAATAAAACTTTAAATTAATGAAAGTAGCAGCAGAATTCTCCCAAATCTTCACAAATTAACCCCACCTCCCCAGAAAATCAAACTCGGTTGTAGTTTCAGACACAAACACAGACGTAAACGAGCATTAGAAGAGGAGTTTTGTAAAATGTCCCGGTTGACGTTTTGCTGGCGGCCATTTTGAGAGCTAGCGATAGCGTCGAGGAGCTAATCAATGCTTCTGATCAAACTGTTGCTGGTGACACATGGAGATTGTGAGAGACGAAGAGAGACGATGTTTTCTTTACATCGTACGTTCACGCTCGAGTAAAACAGATTTCCAGTTGTTATCAATGTCGTTTACAGAACAAATATTAAATGGGACTTTACTGTATTTAGGTACAAATTGTTGTTATTTTGAAACATTTTGGCTGGTTTAATTGAGTTTTGGGGCAAAGCAGAGACTTTCCCAATTTTCTTAAAGGAGACCTATTCTGCTTCTGATTTAGTCCTGTTTTAGATCTGGTTTAGTAGTCCTGTTTTAGACCTAGTTTAGTTCTGGTTTAGACCTAGTTTAGTTCTGGTTTAGACCTAGTTTAGTTCTGGCTTAGACCTAGTTTAGTTTTGGTTTAGACCTGGTTTAGTTCTGGTTTAGACCTAGTTTAGTTCTGGTTTAAACCTGGTTTAGTTCTGGTTTAGACCTAGTTTAGTTCTGGTTTAGACCTAGTTTAGTTTTGGTTTAGACCTGGTTTAGTTCTGGTTTAGACCTAGTTTAGTTTTGGTTTAGACCTGGTTTAGTTCTGGTTTAGACCTAGTTTAGTTCTGGTTTAGACCTGGTTTAGTTCTGGTTTAGACCTAGTTTAGTTTTGGTTTAGACCTGGTTTAGTTCTGGTTTAGACCTAGTTTAGTTTGGTTTAGACCTGGTTTAGTCCTGTTTAAGACCTGGTTTAGTTTTGGTTTAGACCTGGTTTAGTCTTGGTTTAGACCTGGTTTAGTTTTGGTTTAGACCTGGTTTAGTTTTGGTTTAGACCTGGTTTAGTCTTGGTTTAGACCTGGTTTAGTCCTGTTTTAGCCCTGTTTTGAATCTACTTTTCTGAGTTTGTTCCAATTTAGTTTCTCATCATTAGTTTACTCACAGATGCATTTGGACTGATTCAGGTATTTATAATGCTGAAGCAGGGACGGCCCTGGGCATAGGCAACTGGGCATAGGCAAACTGGGCGGTTGCCTAGGGCGCCATCTGGTGGTGAAGGCGCCAAGTTGCAGCCCTAAAAATGAAAATAAAGTTCTACCACAAATAAACTGTTTTTTTTAATTCTGTGTCAATAGGACACGTATTCATTGAGTTTCAACCACAAACAGCTGATGAACTTTTGTGATTACATATTTAAGCACAAACTACCGCGGCAGTAGAAGTCTCATAAAACATGGGGCATTTTGTCCTGACAAAAAATTCAATGTTTAGTATTTCAGTTCACAAAATCCTGTTTGAGGATGAACATGCATCGAACATATGCATTCAAAATTGTCATGTAACCGTGTTTCTCACTCCCAAAAAGTTGAATGAATATCTTTATTTCTAACCCTAACTTGTGCAAATTAATAAAGTTGAGTTTCAGAATAAAATGCAGGGCTTATCAATTTGAAAACAAAATGTGACTTACTGTCCTACATAATTTATTACACAATAGGTCTCCTTTAAAACAATCCTATGGATGTAAAAGTACTTGTCATTCAAATACTATTTACAGTTTTTAATGTTTTGTAAGTTTACTCAAAAACTCTTCAGATTAAAATAAAAATATTTTACTGTCCCTCAGGGAGGAGCTCATGGCCCTCAGCCCTGTGGTGAATCACTGTTTTAGAAAACATTTTGAAACATATTAGTCTGTTTGTGTATTTATTTTCCTAGTTAATCTAATTTAGTGGAGGACACTGTACTTATTTATTCATTCTCCTTTTGCATCTTGTATTGCCATTTAAAATGGACAGAGGTTGAATTCAATTTGGATGTAATTTTGTTTGATATTAACATAAATATGTCCCATTCTCTTGCCTTTTCCTCAGACTCGTAGCAGCATCCGTCCGTCTCTAAAACCAGCTCAAATGTGACAGTTCATAAATAAAGTTTGTTAACAGTTCTAAAGAGGCGCGTGGTGCAGCTTTGGCAGCGACACAGAGGAGACAGACACGGCACTCGGACAGCAGAGGGCGACAAACATCCTCCCACAAACTAAAGTCATGAGTAAAACGAACGGGGCTGCTGCAGTGCACTCTGGGAGTCGGAGTCTATTTACAGTAGGCTGCGGAATGACCAGTGTTTGATTGGGTTTGATCCACAGAACAGCAGGACAGTCTTTCCAGTGTCGATTTACGCTGTAGAAAAACCACACTGAAGGGTGATCAATACAGTTCAATAAGTGTTCGAGCCAAGAGTTATAATAATGATTAGAGAGATCGTTGCCATGGTAACGTAGAGTAAGTGATGTCCAGCTGCTTTATGTTGTGTTGAAAAATTCTACTAAAGAACTTATAGAAACTAAAAAAGGAAAATTTTAATTACTTATTTTGCTTATACATCTTTGACTTCCTTTTCTCAAGGTGGAATATTTTTTAAAAAAAGGTGGTAGAAATTTCACTTGGCCTTATAATTTTTAAGATACCAAATTTCAAACTTACTTTCAGCCTGGGCTCAGAATGCATCCAGTCAAGCGCTGATGCAGTAACTGTGGGCTTTCCGTTCTTTAAAAGTGAGTGTCTCTGTCTTTGGTTCCAGTTGCCTGGGATCCAGAACCCACACTTCAGCAAACTACTCAGAGTGGGTCTGGTCACCACGCCCTCTGTCCTGCTTTCAGATCAAATCTACATCGTACTGGTCAATCAGATCAGTTTATTTGTGTGACGCAGATGAAACAAAGGAGCTGATTGGTCGTCCGTAATTTAGACCAAAATCTAACTTCACTCACCTCACATTAAAATAGTTTTTTGCTTCGCTCATTGATTCTACAGAAATCTGTGATGTTTTTCAGTCCACGTGATATTTTTTTCGTCGGGAGTAGCCATGTTGTTTTTTACACGGCGGAAGATGCGTGTCTCTGATTGGCTAGATAATCTGTCAATCACGGCTACAGAAATCCGAAAGAAATCCCTATATATTTTTAATATATCGTCTGGATTTTCCAGGCAATGGTTCCAGACCCTTCTGCATTCGAACAGAATGTAGGATGGGCTGGCTGGTCGGACAAAAGGCGCAGCGGACTGAACGTGAGTCGTCTTCCCCGAGAGTTCAACAAAGGACCAGAGATCGACTGGACGCAGTCTGAGTTCAAGGTTAGAGGATTGCACCACGAAATCGATTTGAAACTTTCTTCACACGAGAGGAGTTTTGGCCCAATCTGTCCCTCTTCGAGTTTGTTTTTTCACTTGTCATGCCTGTGAATATTTATACATATTAGACTGACTTCACTTCCTAGTAACAGCTCTTAACCCTACCACTTTGTGCAAACTTTTTCATTTCATCACATCTATAAAAAGTCAGTGTAATCAGCTCACACCCTCTCTGCTCTGGTGTGGTCTTTTCAAACTAGACTATCCTCCTCATTTTAAGTAACAACACAAGCAAAGGCAGCTGGCTTCGTTTAGTCCTACGTTTATCATTTTGACACCGGTTCCTGGATCGATCATGTGACGTATCATTAAAATATCTCACTCTCTTTACACGTGTTTCATCGCGCTGGCTTTATTGATCACCCTTCAGTGTGTTTGGCCTCATTTCTCCTCACACTCTCAGTATCTCTCTCGTCTCAGTATTCCCACTCGTCCGTCTTCATGTCCAGGTAGCTGAGGATGTTCTGGGCAAACTTGACGGCCTGTTTTCGGGACACTTTGGTGGGTTCGTGCCCCTGAGGGTCCACAGCGTCCAGGGCCAGGAGCTGTTTGGTGAGCAGCTCCTCCAGCATCAGGTAACTCTTGTCCGCCCGCTTCCCGTCGAAGCTCAGCACCTGGGCCTGGAGCTCCGACAGGTTCCCCAGGACGGTCCACACGGAGCGGTACGCCGGGTGCTCCGCGGGGCACGGCTGTCTGTACGTCTGCAACAGGAAAGAGACAAAGATTTCACTTGGGTTTTGCATTTCACATTGTGGTAAATTATGCTTTAGAAGATAATCTTAAAGCCCATATAAAAGATTATCATGTTTTTCTAATTTGGACTTGCTGTAGTAAATATTTATCACAGGTTTACAGCAGGTAAGTGGCAAAATATGAAGAAATTGACAAAGAAATTATTAGATTTCTAACACAGAATCCCTCCACGTGGTAAAAAAAAATCTAAATTGTTTAGCAAAATAAATGTAAGATATTATCGTCTGTCAAATTGTACCGTCATTTATGTAGATTGATTTCTTCTCCTGACTGCAATAGGTAACAGTTGTGGAAATACTACAACTAGGGAAGCACCGATCTGATACTGGGATCGGATATCGGTGCCGATCCAGGAAATGTTGTCTTTAATTCGACATAATGAGACTAATGGTGTTGATCCAGAACGTCTCATAATGTTTGACATTTTATTCAGATTAAGTTGTGACTTGAACTATAAATAACAGTTACATGACACTATATGACAAAATGTCCTATGTTCTGATAAGAAATAAAAGCTATTTCAGTCCTTACACTGGTATCGGTTAATATCGGGTATCGGCAGATACTTAAAGCCAAAGTATCAGAATAGAAAAAGCTGGATTGGTGGATCCCTACTTGAAATATGGCTAAAATTGACTTTTTTGTGACTTAAAATTACACTGTATAACGTTCTGGAGATGAAAAGTCATCTACACAATTCAGTAGAATTAGAAAGTTAAAACTATACTTTGGGATTTTCTGAAGGAGATGAATACATTTATTTGTCATAATAATCAGCTAAAGGAACAGCTTTTCTGTGGAAACAGACATGATTGGGCTCTCCTTAAAGCCAAATAATAGACTGTTTTGTGGCCATGCCCGCTCAAAGTAAAAACGCAGATTTGTATACATTTCTTAGTGCAACCAAGGCATCTAAATGACAAAAATATGCATTTATTAAGGTTTATTCTTTGTCAAAAAGTTGTGCGGTGCACCTTTAAAAGTGCAACACAAAAACCCACAACATTCAAAATTCTTTGAAAAAAGACTATGAAAGAAGGAAGCCCAAAGTCGCTATAAAGAAGTGAACTTGGCAACTCAGAGACTAAAACAAGTAGGCTGGAAAAATAGTCTGTATTTGAACACACAGATGAATTAATTACAGAAATGAGAAATCGCAATATGACAATTCATCCAAAAGCCACAGAGACAAACTCACAATTCTATTCTCATAACAATATTGGCCAGGCCTAATCCAGCAGATTGATGTGTGGATGCAGAACAACTGTTTGGAGCTAGAAATGAAGTTACCTTCAGTCATAGTCTCTCTGTCTCACACCTACCCAGCAAATCTGGGAGGACAAATGGACTCGGATTTGAATCTTAGCACCCACATCAAATTAGTTACATCTGTAGCGTCTAAACCAGACTTGGAGAGACTCATGCATTTGTTTCAAGTAGGCTTGACTTCTGTAATGGCCTGTTCACCATGGCATCAGGCTTTTAATTATTACAATTTTAATGATTCAGTATAAAATCTAACTACTTCATGAGTGAAAACATTAGTTGTGTGTCTCACCAGCGCCTCCCTCAGATCGAGGAAGGTGATGACGGCCTGCACCTCCAGCACAGCTCTGCGTCGTGCTTCTCTGATGCAGGGGTTTCGGGCCGTGTCCACCTGGTCCAGCCGCGTCACCAGGCTCTGGAGCTCCGCTTTGGGTCTGAAGCTAAAATCTCCCACAAAACAACTCCTGAGGACGGCCTCGCGGAGGTGACACACGTGAGAGCGAACCCCCTCGATCTCACGGATGGACTCATTTCCCGCCAAGTCATATCTGAAACACACACACTCTTTAGATCAAAACTATGTAAGTTTGTAGTTAAGTAACATTTGATTTATAAGTCAGTTTGTTTTGTTCCAGTAAAGACGTACTGTAAGTAGTTATTAATGAGAAAATCTCTATACTGAACATTTACTGTACTAGTCTAGTCTAGTTGGATGTACTGTCAATATCTGCTCACTAACAGACAGAAGAGCTCGTGTGAATGAGGACCGTTCCACGTCCGCTCAGCAGGAGTCCGCGTCTCTCCACCGCTGTTTGACCAAAATATGGATCAAGGCCCGAGTCCGACCAAGTCAAGCTCCACAGATCAGAACCAAGCAAAAAGAAAGTGAACTATGTCCGGATTTACAAAATTGAATCACCCTGCACAAACTTTATTATGATCAGATTATTACATAAAGTTGATTTGATATTTGGACACAGCAGACTGTTAACTACATTATATGTCACTGACACAATTTAATCCCTAATTTCTCTCAGTAGAGGAGTAAAACACATGAAAACTGTTGTGATCTGAGTAAAAGAGCAATCTCATGAAACACAGGTGTCTGTGATTTACATCATATATGAGGGCTTTTATTTTACAAACTGGTGTTTCTTTTTGAGCTCCAAGGAGCGGCACAGTGGCAGAGCGGTTAGCGCTCTGGCCTCACAGCAAGAAGGTCGCGGGTTCGATTCCCGCACGGCCCGGGACCTTTCAGTGTGGAGTTTGCATGTTCTCCTCGTGTCTGGGTGGTTTCCTCCGGGCACTCCCGTTTCCCCACCAACCAATAACATGCATGTTAGGGAACAATTGGTGATAGTCGGAGGTTGAGGCGCCAGGTGTTTAAGCGAATCGCCTCTGGTGAGTTGCCCCAGGTTTACTGTCACTGAGTGGGGAGGGGAGGTTCATCACTCTGTGAAGCGCTTTGTGACTCTGTGTCTGTGAAATGCGCTATATAAATAAAGATAAATAAATACTTACTTACTTATCAGCGTAAGATTTAATGCTTCACTTGGAATTGAAACCTTGACTTAAATTGTGTTCTGTCCTCAAAAAACAAATTGTGTAATTTTATCTTAACAAATTGAAAAATTTTTCCTCTCTTCTTTTTGTGTAGAAAAAAGAAGAAATTGTAGAAAAATTATTTGGTAAAAAACTAAAATCAGAAGAATTGGACTTGACTTGGACTTGAGGCCAAAGACTTAAAAGTGAGGTAGCTAATTTTCACAGCACAAAAAGTGAAACACTGTCCAACCAGTTCTTAACTCTCACAAATCCTTCAGCACAAGACAATATCCACTTACACTATTTACACTTACACTATCTGCAATTTAACCTTAAAAACTTATTTTTGCTGATGGCAAAATCAGACTGGAGGGGACCACTCACTTACAGCCAATCAGAGCGCAGCATTTGGCTCATAAAGAGAAATGAAATGCCTTTTATTTTAATTTAGACAGTACACAGTGATCTGATTTTGTCACAATCTGCTTCTCATGTAGTATATTTTATGGTAGAAAAATTTACATCTAAAAAAAAATCAAGTATCCAAACTTAAAGCCTTACTTCAGACTTCGAAAACTGACTTGGTTCCACTTCTGCTTACAAATTTGTAGACAATGTTTGAGAGAGAAACATGCTTTTGTTTTGCTTTACAGTGACAATAAACTCTGCTCTGACCTCTGGAAGTTATGTAAAGCTTTAGTAACTGACATACCTGAAGCGTGTTAACTAAACTCGTACCTGCGCGTGTCGTCTCCCTCCTCCTCCAGGTCCAGTTGTTTCAGGAGGCCGTTGATCTCCTCCACCACCTGTTTCCTGTAGTTTCTCACCACACTGTTCCCCGACACGTCCAGGGCGTCCAGCTCCACCTGCAGCTCCGTCAGGATCCGAGACAGGTGCGCACAGCTGTCCCTGCCGCTCAGACCCATCAACAGCGCCACCAGCTGGCCCCGAGCCACACTCACCTGTTTATGCACAAACACAGGTCAGATACAATAGAGTTCAACTGTGTTTTGAAATTTAAATCCTTTTCTAACATGACTTCCTGGAGTTGTAAACACAGCTGGAGTTGTGTCTGAGAGATACTGTTCTATCCCCTCTAAGCCTCACAAAAAACTGTTCTGAATGTCCCAGTGTTGTGATGTCATTGGTAGATCTCTGGGAAACATAAGGCTGTCTTGTGAACTTTAATATGCTCTTTTTGTTCTAATATTTTTTGTTCTAATCATGTCACAATTGAGTTAAATTTGAATGAACCACTACACTTTTAATAAGACATTAAACATACAGTAATTTATATAGCATCTAATTGTATATTTTTTCCACTATGCTGTGTTGGGGAAAATGTAATGAAAAAGTAATTAGTTGCACTACTTAGTTACTGCCTCAAGAAAGAAACTTACATTACTTTAGGATTACATTGTGAATAATATTGCAAACATCAATCAAAATTTGGATTTTATGTTTTATAATTGGCAATTAAACAAAGGTAAACAACAAATGAGTTGCTTAAAGTGCGTATGACAAATTAACACATTTTTCTAATTTTGACTATATTTTGGTGGTTAGTTTATAAGTTAACTATTGTAATGAGTTTGTTAAAGCATCAATTTAATTATGGATTTTGTAGAGTAAATATTGTAGTCATCAGTTTCCAATTTACAATGTCAGTATGAATTAGTCCAAATTATACTGAAGAAATATAACTTCTAAAGCAAAATTGGTAAAAAAGTATGTTGTCAATCTTATAAATGTTGCATATTGACAATGTATCAACTGTCATACATTTAGATAATACATAGTGATTTGGCTGTCAGCATCTGTGTTCTGGAATTTCATCTGAACAATAGTATTTTGTGATTTTTTTAATTAAAGTTACTTATTTTTTAGACTAATTATTACAATTATTTTACTAGTAACAGTTATCAAATGTATTCTTGCTGTGTTTACAAAATTTTTAACTTCTTGTTTTAGCTACTTTTATCAGACAAGTATTTAACAACCTGAAAAGTGTCTTGATGCAAACTTAGTAATAAGTCAATTTGTGCAAAGGGACATTGTTCTGTAACATATCAGCAATCATGTTGTAATTTGCCTACTTGAAGGGACTTTAACTTGAGCAGAAATCCAGTATAAATATTTTAGATGTCACAGACTTGACAAGATCTTACATATTCACTTGATTTAACTGGACTTTTTGCTCAGGTTAGTTTATCACTTGTTTCTGTTTTTTACTTCTTAGTTTTCTCATTTTTTCCTTTTTTCAACTGCATCCTTGTTTCCCTCCAGCTCAGGCCCTGACAGAGTCCAACCACATCATGGGAGATTGTTCCCTGGAGGCTGTTCCGTGGTCCAATGCTCCAAACGACTTAAGGTTTGCGATTGAGTTGTGTCTGTAACAGAGATGGACATGAGCTTGCTACTTTCCAGCTTTAACATTTAAACTAAGAACTTTACATCTGCTGCCTATTTCCAGAGAAATATGAGGGGATGTCGTATAGACTGACCAGAAGTTTCATCTGTTCACTTGGATGTGTCATGTTTTTTCATTTTCATCCAACTGCACTCTTCAGTAGCCTGAAGAGCCAACAATATAGATGTTCTGAGGCTGTTCGTTCAGTCCAACTGCACAGAGCCTTTTCATCTGCCACCCTCTGAAGAGCCTGCACCGTTCACATTTTAGGAAATGTCAGCCATCTGTTTAAATCTGTTTTTAATGATTGATTAATGTTGTAATTACTAACTGTTTTTATGTTTTGTACCTTTGTTTAACTGCCTTTGTCTGTAAAGCGTCTTTGAGTGTCTAGAAAAGCGCTATATAAATAAAATGTATTATTATTATTATTATTATTATTATTATTATTATTAATAATCTACTTACAGTAAATAAGCTACGGTAACTTAGTTCTGTCTAACACTGTGACTATGATAGTAGATTTGCTCCAACAAAAAGTATACTTTTTTAAATTTGAGCAGAAGTTTGAGGTTCAACAAGCACTGGTCCAAGGGCCGCAGTTTGAATATGCCTGTTCTAAAATCTATAACGGCAAAGTAACAATTCTCAAGAGCAGGTTTAAAAGACGAGAGCAACATAAATAATATATAACTGCCCTTCAAAGAGGAGCAATTATACAAAATCTACTTTTCTTAGTTTGTAGCAGTGTCTCTCTCTTTATTATTAATCACAATTGTATTTGAATTCCTGCATGTTTGAATAATCTTGGATTGTCCCACAGGTAATACTCAACGATTCAGAAAAGCCCTGTTTTCACCTACCACCTATCCCCGCCCCCTTGTCTGTATCTACAAGTGACTTAAAAGACATAAAAGGTTCAAAATTGTCTTGCTTGTTGCAGTAAAATTTAACATAAAGAGGTGAGGCAGTTCTGAACAGGAAGTCAATGGCCCTGCTTATATTTTTTAGACGTTTTAGATCAGTTTTGCCTTTTACAGTGAAATGTCTTTTTCTAAATACATGGAAAAAGCGTGGTATGTCTTCATTAATACATTTTACACAGGAGACACAAGAACATTTAGCTCTCTGCAGAGACCATTACATGACATAAGTATTGAACTTCACTTATTGATCCAAACTGCAGTAGATAAACGCTTCCTGACCTTGACCATGATGTCGTTGATGCGGTGAACAGCCTCGTGTGTGTCGTCGGACAGAGGCAGAGAGAGAGTCTGCTGTGTCCGGCCCTCGATCACCTCCTGCACCGCACAGAGCCGAGTCAGAGCTCGATATCGGGCTTTTCTCAGCGGGACGCGACCCCCTGTCTTCACCTGGAGGAGAGAAAGAGAAAAAGTTTAGTCACAGTGCGATATTGGGCTTTTCTCAGAGTGACAGAACCCTCTGTTTTCATCTTAAAATGATATCAAAGAGCTTTTATTATTAATATGACAAAGACGGACAAAACTATTCGGGTAATGAGTCATCTCTTACTGACTTTTGTCTGATATAGAAGAAAACTGTTTCATATCCACACTTAAGACATGAAAATCATCCCAAATCCAATCACTAAACATTTTTAGGGGGCAATCAGTGAATGCCTAGCTTGCCCTGACCCAGTGTTGCCAGACGTACAATAATTAGGGTATTTGTACGATAATTTCACCCCCTGTACGATGTACAAACAATAATTCTAAGTCACAGTAAAACTCTATATAAATGTACGATAATTTTGAAGCACCAAGTTTTTTCTTCGTCTTGACTAACGTGAGCTCGCCTAAAAGACTAAAAAAACGATCCAGGATCAGCAAACACTTAACACAGCGTCAGCTTAAGTAGTGTTCTGTAATATTATTGGTCAACAGCACCAATAGTTCCTTACGGCTGCATCTGCCCAAAGCGCTGAGACCAAACGTACATACACAATCATGGTGCATGAACAATAATGGAGACATTGGATGAAGGAAAGAGTGAGAGAATCAATGCTTTACTTTACTTCTAATAAAGTATGATTGAGTTCTATTGATAATAATTAAAATCTTTAAATCAAGTCAATTTAAATTGACTGAGAAAGTTTGCTGTGAATTGCACTAAAAAAAAACAATTTTGTTTTTTTCACCCTCCCAGCTAAGTAGAACATCTTTAAAAATTCTTCTGGAATGATTTAGCATCATCTAAAAAGGTCTTTAGGTCATAGAAATTGCTCTGGCCCAAAATTAAAAACAGTTTGAATGTGTATGATCATTTGTTTTAGCAAAACTAGATTATTTTAAGGCTCTGGTACAATAATTCAACCTTTCCCATCTGGCAACACTGCCCTGACCGCACATCGCTGAGTTTATAATCTACTTTTAACGATTAGACACTTGACTTGGACTTGTGAAGAAAGACTAGAGACTTGACTAGGACTTGCAGCTAAAGACTTGAGAACATCTCTGCTCTTAACCCAGTTACATTACCTGTGTGAGCTTCAGCACCAGCTCCTGCAGCGCGTCCACCAGCTCGTCGTTGATCTCGGCCACTCCTCCGGCTCTCTGCGGGGCTACGATCTTCTCCTCCACCAGCCTCCGGGCCTCCGTGCTCAGCTGCTCGATGGCCAGTCTGGACGGGTGCGTGGCGTTCTCCTCCATGTACCTCAGCATTCCCTCCACCTCCTGAGCCGCGCGCTTACGGGCCGCCTGCAGGTCCGGACGGCCCTCTGTGTCCACCTGCACCACCACAAATACAGCGGAAGTTGTTTATTTTTAAATTGACAGCTTTAGAATTAACATTGATAGACAAACACATCCTTTACAAACACACTTTGGTACTTTAGTGAAATATTCTCTCGATTTATAAAGTCTTTAACATGTTGTCAGAGAAACCAACCCACCACTCACTGTTCAATTATAGGTACAACATTTGCTCGGTCTACAAAATCTACTCGGGTCGCATTTGAAAGATGATAACGAACTATATTTGTGTGTTTATTTTCAAAAAAGTCTACTTGCTATTTAAGATCATCCTCGGAGGTCGGAACTCGGACCTAATCGGAAAATATCGATTAATTAGAACATTGTGCTGCAAAACAATTGTTTTTGACATATCATGTGTTTTTCTTACATTAATTTTGACTTTTAGAAATGAAAACATGCTAAAAATCCATGTTTTAGTAATATAAATTCTAATATTTTAACAAATCAAACTTGAAAAATTGCTAAAATTCATTCCTTTTATGACTTAAAAGCACAGTCCAAAATAGATTTCAAAAACAGAAGCCCAAAGTCGCCATGAAGACTTGGATTTGGCAACTCTGAGACTAGAAGTAATAGCTTGGGAAAAAAAAAAACAGTCTATATTTGAACAGACAGATGCAGCAATCAGAGAAAAAGGAAATCACAAGAGATGAGCTCATAATTCGATTTTTATCACAATATTGCCCAGACCTAACTAAGACCAAATATTGGACGTCTTTCTTGTATAAGTCGACTGCTAAAACCTGTAAATATTGACCAAAAGCAATCCTGATAAAGATATATTGTCCATCCCAAATACAAACCCACAATCTCGTGTCCTAGATAAACCAGGCTAACCACTCTGCCACCACAGCCTCTCACCTGATCCACCTCCAGCTGCAGCCGGGCCAGCTCCCTCTCCAGCCTCTTGTATTCTCGGTCGTTCTGGAGCCCGCTGAAGGTGCACACTTGTGGTCCCAGCCCGCCCGCCTCCCGGAGCAGCTCGTCCAGCCTCACCATGGCCGGGTGGTGCTGCATGGAGAACCCGGGCACCGTGAACCCGGGCACGCTGAACCCCGGCACCACGAAGGCGGGCACGGTGAAGCCCGGAGGAGGAGGCTGCGTCTGGGGCTGAGGCTGAGGCACGTGTCCCGGGTCCATCCGCTTCCCTCCATCAAAGGGCTTCCCAAACAGGCTGCGGAGGAAACACAGACAAAGCAGTGAGACAGGGCTCAGGAAATGTGTATGGCAGGTTAAACTACATTTTTCAGTAAAACACAGCGAACATAATTATATTCCAGATTAGGGTAAGGTAAACTTTATTGTCCCCAAAAGGAAATTAGTCTTGGACTACAACTGTTCATTTTTGGTGCGGGGTGCACAGTAGCAGAGTGGTCTCTTTTGGCTTCCTTATTGGATCACAATAAGGAGATCCTGGCTTCAACTCCCAGGTCAGACCATATTATCGCGTGATCTCTCTGGGTGGAGTTTGCATGAACCTCATTCTACATAAAGGGCACACTCACACTAGGGTTTTTTAACCGTGCCGTGCTGAAGCCAGATTGCAGAATATTCTCTGGCCTGCACTCACACTTGCACAAGCAAATCGAGTCACAGATCGGTGACGTCATTCTTTAGCTCCGTTTGTTTACATGTCGCGCAGAAGCTTGGATCAAGCGCCAAGATACTAATGCAGTAGCAGCGAAAATAAGTCCAGCGGGTCGTTGCGTTTTAATATAATGAGGTAGAGCCGAGTCTTGACCGTGATGCGCGCTCCTCCGTCAGGATTTGGATTAAAAATCACGTGGAGCAGCAAAAGCAACAGGAGACGAGAGACTGCACTTTTCTCTCTGGTCAGAGAAATTCTTGTGAGAAACATCAGCGCTCACATGGGCTTGTCTGCTTAAGTCGTGAGTGTACATGAGTAATTGTGCCGTGTCTTGCCCACCTCATCCAACCGCACCAGAGTCAGATCTATGCAGAGTCTGAGCATCAGCCGGGTTCATTTCACATCGTTGAAACCGACATCACATCATTGAGGTTCGTTCACTTCACAGAAGACGGGAACTTTTTTAAAGTTAACTAATCACTGCTTTTTTGTTGTTTTGTCGTCCAGGAGGTAAAGCATAAACAGTGATTGTTGCCGTTTTTATGTGATAAACGTACGAAATTAAAAGGTACATTATGATATTCTAAGTTAATATTTGACACAAAGTCAAAGGGGATAACAAATGTCTCTCAACTCTGGTTGCTTCAGGCTAACACACCACTCTGCTCCTGTTTGCTGATTGGACGCCCGTACTTCCTGCTTTTTGGGAACCGTCTGCAGTCCTGTGATACCTGACCTAAAGCTGGAGTGAAACGAACTCGAGTGGAGGCACTAGGTGGCTCCAGCCTGGCTAACATTGATTTATTAACAAATGTTTTACAATTGTAATACGTCCAAACTATTGTAATGTTTGTACTAATGACCACACGTGAATATAAGCTGCACAAATGAGACGATACACATAACTATAATTTATGTTGTATAGATCGCAAAATGAAAAATGAAGTGGCTTTATTGCCAAGAAATTCAAGTTTTCCTATTCAAAGTATTATTTTTCCAGGTTCACATCAGTTCCAGCTGAAAGAAGCTTCCCTTAACAGATCCGTCAGAGTCAGATCTGGGACAAAGGAAAAGACGAGAGAGGAAACAGTGTTCAGATCCAGATCCTCATTCTGTCACTTCAGAGGAGACTGGACTTCACACAAACTCTTCTCAACTGGAAAAACATTCAGACATACAAACATATTTTTTATTAATTTTTTTTTGTTATTCATTTAGATTTGCAAAAACAGCAAGTGGGATTGTTTTTAAATGCACTGTAAAGAACCTCTGATTTAATTTATAGAGTTAAAAACAGAAATATGACATCACTAAAGTGGGACATTCAGAACAGTGTTTTCTGAGGATCAAAGACACAACTCCGGCTGAGTTTGTCATGTGGAAGTCGGGATTAAACATTCAAAAAAGATCGATCGAGATCGATCAATATGAGGAAAACAAATGTTAATATACTGTATTTTTTCTAGGGATGCACCGATCCAGCTTTTTCAGTTCCGATATCGATCCCGATATTTGGCTTTAACTGTCTGCCGATACTCGATATCAACCGATACCAGTGAAAGGACTGAAATTGCTTCTTTGTCTTATAAAAACTTAATACATTTGGCCATATTGTGTTATTTAACTGATATTTATAGTGCAAGTCACAACTTAACAACTTAATCTGAATAAAATGCCCAATACTGTATTATGAAACGTTATGGATCAACACCAGCCTGTAAAATAGTCTCATTATGTCCAAAACTATGATATCGGCTGAACCGATATCATGGACTCGATTCCCGATCCAGCTAAATGTCCTGGATCGGCACCGATATCCGATCCAGGTATCGGATCGGTGCATCCCTAATTTTTTCCCAGATTGCTCAGCCCCAATTAGTCGACTAAATGTTTTATTTATATTATAAGGATTTGTATTGAACAGCAACAAAAATAAGTGATTTAGCTGCAGATTTGGGACCAAACTATTGGTCTAAGCTGCCTTTTTGATATAAACACACTGTCTCCTATTAATTTTCTGCAAAAAAATAATTGTTTTTGCATGAACTTCATAAGACTTTAAGTATTTTGAACACAGCTTGAATCGGATAAACGGTTAAAGCCCCCTTATTAGCTTCATAGCTTTTGCCACGCCCCCTTTTCAGTCGATTAATCAGTCGATGGACATGTTTTTCATTTTGTTTGTCTACTACAGCCCTAAACGTCGTCAGTGTCTATTGGTCGTTGCCATGGCGATTCTAGTCCAGCTCACGTCCGACAGAAGGGTCACGACTCTCTGTGTTTCTGTAACGTTCATTCCTGATTCCCGACGGTAAAACCAGACTGTGGCGGAGGATTTGGTTCAGATTATCTTGTTAAACACCAGATCTGGACTGGGCTCATGTCTGCGCTCCCATCATGCACTGCTGCTGCTCCCGCTTATGTAACCACGACCGACCGACCGACTGATAAAAAACGCTGATTCAATATTCTGCCTTCTCTTAATGAGGAGTTACGCTGGAGGAGAAATATCAAGCGCTTCACGATGAGGAGGTTAAAGATGTTGAAATTATACAGTCGTCATGAGTTCTGCAGCCAAACGGAGCAGTGGCATTTGATCATAAAACTAATTATCTGTGTTTCCAAAAAGTAGGAGGAGGTAATATGCTAAAAATTTACATCTTAAATTTAGATCAGAAGAATAATTTTAGCTTTGCAAGGAAACAAAAACTATCAGCAGAGACTGTGATTGGTTAAATCCATCTGTCAATCACAAAGAGCTTTACACATCAATAAGAAGAGTAAGGACGAACAATAATGATATCAGGCCTGTTACTGTAAATGATAATTGATATATGCCAGGGCCGGCCACCGGGTATAGGCAAACTAGGCAGTCTGCTTGTGAAGGCGCCAAATTATTCATTCATTCATTCATTTTCTACCGCTTAATCCCGTTAGGGGTCGCGGTGACTGGAGCCTATCCCAGTGACTTTGGGCCTTAGGCGGGAACACCCTGGACAGTGGCCAACTTGCTGCAGGGTTAGACAGACAAACATTCACTCTCTCATTCACTCTCTAGGGGAAATTTACAGTGATGCCCAATTAACCTAAACATGCATGTCTTTGGAGGTGGGAGGAAACCGGAGAAAACCCACGGTGACACGGGGAGAACGTGCAAACTCCACCCAGAGAGATCATGAGATGTTGATATGGTCCGACCGGGAGTCGAACCCACGACCTCCTTATTGGGAAGCCAGAGCTCTAACCACTTGGCTACCGTGCACCCAAGGAGCCAAATTGCAGCCCTAAAATTGAAAATTAAGTTCTACCTCTCATAAGAAATATAAATATATAAATATAAATAGATCGTTAGTGAAAATATCGCAAAAAAAATGATATCGGTGATGATGTAAATTTTGGAATTTTGAGATATAAGTGTGCACACACTGAAACTTTGGCCAAATACTTCTAAAGTCTAGAACTGAGTGACTTTGCACTGATGACGAGGCTAAAACAGAACAAGAGAAGGTGTGAGGAGTGAAAACAGCTGAAATACAACTAAATACAAACATACAAAAGAAATGCTTAGGCAATCTTGGATTTATACCGTCACTTCTATCGTTATCACAAATATTGTCTTTTATATTGTGACTTTTTTTTTGCCATATCGCCCTGCCCTTGTCAATAGCGGGATTACCGTAGATTTCATATAGAGCGCACCTGAATACAAGCCGCACCATCTAGATTTAAGAAAGAATTTTAAAAAGAACACATATAGGCTGCACTTTTTATAGTAAATATGAGAATCTGTAATTTAGCTGCATTACTGTATAAGCCGCAGAGGTCATAGCTTGTGAAAAAAGTAGAGGCTTATAGTCCAGAAATTACAGTATTTACTTCTCATCATGGGCGAGTGCACCCGGTGTGCAGAAAGAGCCGCCGCTCATAGACACAAGCCGTGGAAACAAGTCAAGCCAGTGCTGTTGTCAGCTAACCAAGAGTTTATCACGAAACAAAAGTTTTGCTGCTAAATCAACATTTGTGAATGAATTTAGACCCTACAACCCTTAAAAGTTACATTCAGGTGAATAAACATCGAGAAAAACACAGTCTCACGCTTTAGGAGACAGACGTCTGTCAGACCAGTTCAGACCTGATCCAAACAGCTGCTCTCGTCTTGTTTAGTTGTTTTAATCAAAGTTTCTCCAGCCAACTAGATGGACAGTGTCTCTTTCTGCTTGGTGTATGCGCAGGAAAGTGACGTTGATTGATAATCCCTCCATAGAACACATATTCATTGAGTTACGACCACAAATAGCTGATTAATCTGTACGTCTACAAGCACACAAAACTGCAACGATAGAAGCCTCAAACATGGAGCTGTTTGTCAAGACTAAAACATTTTCGGCTTGAGTATTCCTGATCACAAAATCCTGCGTGAGGACGAAGCTGATCGTCTGTGTTCAGCTCTGCAGAGGGAGCAGGGGCGGAGGAAGAGGGGGGAGCAGAGGGGCAAACTATGTGAATTTTGGTGAGGAAATATACTATTGATTGTAGTACAAAATTACATGTCAGTTAAAGGGGCACTGTGTAAGATTGAGAGGAATTTTAAATTATCACATTTAGTCCACAAACATTTAAATCATATTTATTCTTTACAACATGAATACTTAAGAGAGCACTGTTAACCAATCCACATCAATTGTGACACATTTATACGTATTCGAAATGTTTTATTACGGGCCGGAATGTGGATTATTGACGCTAGATGTCAGCATGCTTAATAGGCAAAATGCATGTGAAAGGCTCCCTCTGGTGTTCAAAAGTGGAAATCACTTTGTTTGTTTGTTTTTTTACATAGTGCCCCTTTAACAACTGTAAAAGATGTGTTAATTAGTCAAAAATACTACTCTTTTTTATTAATAAATGCAAATATTACTCTGCTTTCAACACTAATAGTTATAGATATAGGATTTATTCATACAAACAAAGTAAGCTGGCCCTGATATTTGCAAATATCAATAATATTCTGATTTTAAAATATGATAGTCTCCAGTCACCAGCGATCCTTGAACAGAACAAGAGACACAATAAAATATTTAGAGGCATGATTTTGTGAGCTTATCTGTTGTGAGAACAAAGTGTGAAAAACACATTGAGACACAAAAATATTAGTGTTAAATATTGACAGTAAAAGAAATATCTAAGAAAATCCATTAAACGAGAACTATTGTGTTATTTCTGTGGATTTAGCAACAAACTGAAACTTTGAAGATTATTAATAAGTATTTTGTTCATTGTAAAACCCAAAATTGATCTACAAAGGCTTAAAAATAGAAAAAGACCCATGAACTTCCTGTTTGTCATGACAAAAAGCCTCCTGTTTTGTGTGGTTTAGAAACATGAATAAATCCATCACGTTTCGTCGAGTTAATGTCCCGATTAAACCTGCAGACCTACATAGTTTTATAATTAGATAAACGACCACGAGACGACAGTTCTAGTAACATATTTTGTGGGAAAAAAAGAATCAAGATGACCTTGTTACTAAAATCAGATCAGAACATTGGATCAGCTGCTTTTTCCACGATTCAGTCCCAGATCTGAAGCGTCTGTAGATTATAGTTCTTAAAATTAGGCCGCTACGTTTAAGCTTAAAATAATGATGGGTCCATTGCTTAAAAAATCTAATTCAAGTTTAAAAATGAGCCTATATGTTGTACAAAGTCAAGGCAAATCAATATAAAACATGTAAATAAACTTGTCAGATGATGGGCCTTTAACTGTGCACTGTTCCAGATCCGTTTGTGTCTGAGCTTCACAAACCGATGGATTTTAACCTACATTTGAGTCGCCCACATCCTGGACTCTGGAGACGAACCAAGAGACTGCGCTTCAGTAACAGCAACAGCTCCGTCTCTGCAGGAATCAGCACGGTTCACTGACACTAATGTACTCGTGCTGGGTTTATAAGGGATGGGACTAACTTTTACACACAGTTATTGCAGTTACTTTAAATTTTGTGTATGATAATGTGTTAGGTATACAGCAGTGGACTTTGCAAGAAACCTGCGCATAGGGCTGGGCGACACTGACAAAAATATCTCGATAATTTCTTTGTACATATTTCGATTATGATTATCAGATATTCTTTAAAACCAAGATCAAGCATGCCTTAAAAAGTATTATGAAGGTTTGTGAATCCAAGTGCGACCTATTCTTCATATGACAAACAAGTGATGCTGTATTATACAGTACATGTTTAACCTACTGTTGGTTGTGCCTTCTGTTGTGGAGTCAGTCTTGTGTAAAAGTGTAATGTCTGGTGTGTGTGAGCGGTGTAATAAGCGGCTGTGGTCAAACACTGTGACTCATGCAGCGCTTCTTCTCTCCACACTGAACCAGAACCTGCACAGAAACATGGCCTTGAGCTCTCAGCACAATCAAAGTCATCAGTGTCGTTCACATCGTCATTAAAAACTGGCCAAAACAAACGATAACACACAGAAACACAACCTAGATCTTTCTCCTGAAGCATGAATGAACCAGAGTGACTCACCGCCGCTGAATCTTCTCGTTTTCCAGCCGAACAAATCGCCTACAACCAGACATTTCTCACAATTACTTTACACAAACTAACTCCAAAACTAAACTCCAGGATGCAGCTCTTCCTCTGCGACTGGCACAACACGCTCTTATCTTTCTGTTTATGTTTCAATCGTTGCCAAAAGATTTCACAAAACAGTTATCGAAATTATGAGTAATGCACTGACTAAACATGGAACAAGGAAACAGATAAAGACGGGGGAGAACTTGGAGGAGAAATGATAATTACAAGAGTTGAAGATGACGTACTTGCATTGTTCTCGTCTCATGAACATGCTTTTGAACTTTTACTTTGGCATTTTATACATTATAATTTAAAAAGTAGATTGTAGATGTAATAAAGCATGCATGTCCAACGAGTGTACCACATGTTGACAGATCTTGCCTGCTAAAGCTGCAGAAATGCTTCAAACGACTTTGGATGATTTATGGACTTAAGTGCAGAAGGTCTCAGAGATCTACCCATGACGTCACAAAACAGGGACATTTAGAGCAGTGTTTTCTGAGGCTCAGAGGGGAAAGAGGATTGCCAGTCTGAAGTGGTTCTTATGTGTTTGGTGTGAATGAGGCTGTCGGGGGTCTGAGGAGAGGAGCAGGTCGTGGAAACGTGCGTTTTCACTGTTAGTTGCCGGCACGGTGGCAGAGCGGATAGCGCTCTGGCCTCACAGCAAGAAGGTCGCGGGTTCGATTCCCGCTCAGGTCCGGACCTTTCTGTGTGGAGTTTGCATGTTCCTCCCCGTGTCTGGGTGGTTTCCTCCGGGCACTCCGGTTTCCCCACCAACTGATAACATGCATGTTAGTTGGTGGTACCACTTGGTGATAGTCGGAGGTTGAGGCGCCAGATGTTAGGTGAATCGCCTCTGCTGAGTTACTGTCACTGAGTGGGGAGGGGTTCATCTCACTGTGAAGCGCTTTGTGACTCTGTGTCTGTGAAATGTGCTATACAAATAAAGATTACTTACTTACTACTTATGCAGATGTTTGATTGGCCCGTGGAGAACCAGCACATCAGTGCTCTGGAAAACCAGAAAACTACGCATAAAGAGAAACAGTATTTAGCCAAGCAATTGTTATATGACATTCAAACAGGTCGTAAGTACGGAGGAGATGGCCTATTAGGACAAAGGAAAACCAAGACAGAGAAGAGTTACAACAACCGCAGTACAAAGACTGGACTGTGGCGGGAAATGGAGCCTGAGCTCAATCTGTCCGGTAACTCTGTTTTCTTGTTGAAGCACAGCTTTTGTGGACCAAAGCATGCGCAACTTCTGTTCTCCGTCAAAGTTCGACAACTACTCACAGCAACTTACGACTGGTGGCTGTTTGGATTGTGTTTGTGTGATGTTCTGTCACATTGATGTGTCTTAAAGAGACTAGAACAGACGCCGCGTCGCTCCAGCCTAACGACAGCGACTGGGGTTGTCGTTGGTGTGAAAGACCCTTAAAGCGTATGACTTTCTTCTGATGAGACAGTTGTAATAAGCCAAACGCTCAGCAGCAGGACTTCCATCTTTGTCATCATGTAATCATCAAAGTGGACGGATGAAATAAAATTCTCAAACAAAATGTCTCCTGTGACTAATTTACAGATATAAACTTGGACTATAGCTGATCTAAATTAGAGCTCAAAGGATTATGGTTGTAATTAACGATTATTTTTGGTAATTGTTTATTAAATCTGTTCAGTTCATTATCATTTTTCATTTTCTCAATTCTCCTAAACACAATTAAAATCTGAACTTGTAAAACAGGTCAGAAATATTACAATAAGATATTTTTTCCCAAATCACGCAGCTCTACAATAAAACCTATATTAATAAATGAGCAATCAGGACACCTCCAGCACCCACCAGCAGCATCTCTGCTCTCACCTCTGATTCACAAAAGGCTGTGATAGATACAAGTCCAAACAAAGAGAGTCAGACAGACACACAGTTCATTCTGACTCATGACGTGACGTAATATTGATCTCATGTCGCTGTGAGGGAAGGGGTGAGGGATGATGATATGGCGTGATGGATGTGTGTGGTGGTGTAATGTCGCTGGAGCAGGAGGGGTCTGTGGGGAGTTTGGAGGGTGTTTGTGATGGAGGGTCTTTGGGGATGTGTGATGTGTGGTGCAGCGGCTCGGTGACAAACAGGTGACTCACGGTTCTACACATCAGAGGTTTTACGAGCAAAGACATGATCCAGCACGAAGAGAGGAGAGACGTCTGACAAAAACACCTCCAAGTGAAGACAACAGCTGATTATCAAAGAAAAGCTGAAGAAAACAAACAAAGAAACTATAAAACAAAAAGATGTGGTGTGGTTAGGTTTGGCTGATGTGGGAAAAAATAATCACGATTTTATCCCTTACACCGATAACACAAGTCAAGTTATATCCATAATCTGCCTCAGGTTTCAAATGACTGATTATTGATCTTTTCATTCAAAAACTAACAAACCAAACAACTGACAATTTGACAGAATTCACTGATTTTTCATCCAATTGTCCAACTCTTTCAACATGGCTTTCTAAAGGCTTGTGCACATAGGACGAATGTCGCACTAGTCTCTTGTCCATGATCGCTTAAGCAGCAAGCATTGAGTTTGTTCAGATTAATATACTGTATTTGACGACGGCTCTCTCCCGCATCTTTCCACACTCCACTGGGGTGAAACTTCGGGCCTTGTTGCATAGCTCTGTCAGTTCCTAAAGTTTGTACGACATTTAAACAAACTTCTGTCCAGTTCTCAGCTGCAAGTGAAAAACTACAGCAGGCTTTAAACGTAGCTTTTTTGTTTCCTTCTTTGTTTTTAAAAGCTCAGTTTGTTGTATTCCAGAAGATCAATGCACATGTTTTCAACACTGATTGCTACTTTTATGTTTTTCTTTAAATGTGATTGATTTGGTGATTGTGTCCTGTGCTGCTGAATCGCCAGGTCATCACTGTAAATGACATCTGGTAAAATACTGGATAAATAAATACATTAAATGAATTAAGTGCTGCTAAATGCAAACAGGAAATCATGCTATCTGAAATAAACACATTCATTTGCGTCAACAAAAGGCAGCTTGATTATAATGACAATAATAATCAAATGATTATTTGCTTAGAGAGAACACAGAGTAATAGTGCCTCTTAAATGAAGAGTGAGGAGCTGACAAAGGTGACAAATCTCACAGTTCTCTCACTGTTGTTAATGTATTCTACTATTGTAAAGAAACTGTCATTCACAGCACGAGTGCTTATGAACACACTTATTTATAAATGACTAAAATACACTATTTTTGTAATCTATTCAAGCGAAAGTCTAAATTGAAATTGGATTAAGTGTAAATTAATGTGACGCTTTGTGCAAAGTGCATTACACACGTCATCTCCACACACCTGCTCCTTAAAGGACTGTACTCGATTTTTTTGCAACGATAACTTAAAGCCTTTCCCTAGCACTGATGCTTGTTAATGTATATTCAGTGAATTAGTCCAAGTCCTGTCATGTTAATAAAATCCGTTGTGTGCAGCTTTTTCTGTTTTTTTTTTAGCATTGTGGCTAACTGTTGTTAGCATAGTTACTCGCTGCTAATGCTGTGAAAAACATTAAACTCATCATGATGAACATTCTGAAGCCAGAATGCATACTACGTGAATCATGTAGCTGAAGGAAAAAGGTTAATTATTATTTTGTTTTTACATTTTTAGGATGAAAATCAGTACAGTTTTAACAATGTGAGAAGCGCCTTTACTAGACGATAAACAGGAGTCACAATAAGATTTCATCGAGGTCCAGTTGGGGAAAGTTTTCTAAGCCAAGGTCCGGAACTTCACGGCAAAGCTTCTTTTAAGACATTTTAATTTGACTTTATAATTAAAAAAATAAAAAATATTTATATTTTAAATATCCACATATTCTATTGTTTTTAATGAATTATTCAAGCTACTTCCCTTTTAAAAATGTATTTGATTAATAAATCTGGACTCGACTCTGTGCTGTCCCACGTCTGTTTCTCTCTGTGTCCCACTGGCCAAACAATCACTGAATGAAGTGATTGGCTGATTGGCGATAGGACACACGCGAAACCCTCTCGAACTTCACGCAGGAGAAGAATCATAACAGCGCTCTGAATCGCGTTCATTACACATACCAACACGTTCTATATAGTATATAGAAATATGAATCTGCAGACCTGCAGACTGCACCGCATTGATGTCAACCGCGCATTTCTGTCTCTGGCACTGCGCCAAAAGTGAAAAAAACGAGTCACAGCAGCGTTGATGTGCTCAGTTTACACAGCGCTTCTTTACAGAATCACCAGTACATTCTCCAGCCTTTCTGCCAGCGTTTGACCTGAGGGCTACGCAGTCCGGTTCGGACGGGGCGGCGCATGGGTCCGCATCCGGACCGGAGTCCGCCTTTCCGTGACCTGGGCTATGGCTTTTACACTGCTGTGTGAGTGTAACAGCTCCTTTATAAACCTGCTCTAGTCCACTGGCGTTTCATCATTGTTGTTGTTTCACTTTTATAACCGCGCACATGAAAGAAAACACTCTGCTCGATCACGTGACACAGACTGTTCTCCACTCACTGTTGCTCCACAAGTCTGTGTCGTCTCTGTTCTTCATTTGTCAGACTAATAATCCTGGATAAATGTCCTTATGTCTGCGCCCTCTTCTGTTAAAACTGTGCTTGAAAAGACTAAAAATCCAATAGAGTTCATGCAAAAAAGAGACAAGTTACATAAAAAATTAACAGGAAATCTTCAACTATTGATTCTTTTTTAGTTGCGTCCTGCCTTGTGTCATTTTCTGTGACTCTATCCCGAGCACAAAGCGTGATATAAACAGCAGCCTGGACAGTGGATGGACAAATGAATAAAACAATAGAAGCAACAGCAGAGACAGTGTGAGAGGTCTAAAGTGTCTCCTTCACTGTTCGTTACGTAACTCAGACTTTTACCACTATTTTTGATGATCCGTTGTGACACCACTCTGCTGCTCACATCACAGATTCATGGTCTGAGGTCGTCCCGTGAAAAGCTTTTGTACCACAGAGAACAACAGACGAGGTGGAGCTGACCAGAAGGACTCACTACAGAGAAGAAAAGACAAGAGTTTCAGAAATGCTCAGGGTATTTGGAACTGGGAACACATATTTGCTAGAACAAAGACAAACCAAGGCACCAAGTTCAAAAATACAGATCCAGCAGTTACCTTATTCTGCCCCACCCATTCTGCTGTTGGTCATGTATTTTCTGTTCAAGGAAGTTTAGAGATTTATGAAAAGTGTCGCCAGTATCGCGGGAACTAGGGTGCAGGAGGGCAAGTGCACCCCCTGGTGTGAGCCCTGCCATTTGGTTGTTGCATCTTTAAAATTTTTTTTAGCTTTTCTTGCACATAATAAATTAATTAACCACAGTCTAAAACTCTAACTGCGTTTCCACCCTTATAAAATGTGCATAATGTCGAAATTCGCATTATAAAGCAAATAAAAAGGCGGATTAATCTTCAAAGCCGTGTTGTTATGGCAACATGAGCTGTGTTAACACCGCCAATCCTGCAGAGGGCGCTACGTGCACAGTCTTTGGTTACACTTTTTTTCACAGCCGCAGATTCTTTAATATACGATGTAGCTGCAGACTGCTCCGTCTTCTGCAAACTTTGGCCAAATAGATATAAAAGGCTGCTGTGTTTGTTTTTAACACAAATCCTCCGCCGTGGAAAGACGAGCTCTGAATCACTGCAGTGTTGGACAACCAAAAGTTTCACGGAGTTATTTGTTCAGACAGCGCTGTGCGTCTCTGCTGTTTTATTTGTGTTTGGTGTACAACGGTGCAGTTTGTGTCTGGAGCATTTTGGACTAAACAACTCAGTCTGTATGGATTATTTTGTCTTTGTTCATCACCTCATCACTCCTTCAGAGCTGCTGTAGCACAGGTAGCCCAGAGCGGGAGGTGCTGCAGCAATGAAGTTTACGTGGAATACGGCGCGGGACAAATCCACGTGTCTCTGGAGGAGTTTGGCCTCTTCTGAGGGGTGAGTAAAGTGATAAAGTGACAGTACATCGCGGGGTGGCTCCCTGCTATAATGTTCAGTGTGCTAACTTGTGATCCGTTGGCATTATTTACCCTATGTGGCAAAGTTTCCTGCTTGTGACGAGTGTGTGTGTGTGTGTGGCGGTGTGTGCGTGATTCTGGACAGAAAGCAGAAAACGCGTCCTTCTTTCTCTCTGGCTTATTGGCTCTGGTAGTTGCACGGTACAGACGGCTTTGCTTGTGTGAGAGTGACTCTTGCAATGGCCTTATGGAGTACTTATAATTTCCCTACACACTGCACCCCCTGACAAAATTACGTTCCCGCGGCTATGAGTGTCGCTGCTAAACATATGAGGCTCTTTTTACCAAACATGCTATGTTTAGGTGCACCAACAAATCAATATTCCGACTTAAATCTAACTTAGTTACTGTGAAAATATTTGTAATTAAATTACAGTTGCTAATGAAATACTTTTAGTTACTTAGTTTTAAGTTAACAAAAATCCTCAAACATGACGTATTGTGTTAAAAAAGCAGCTCAGACACAGATCAGCAGCTGGAACAGGGCCAGAATCATTTTAATGTAGATTTTATCCTGATTATCATCTCATTGTTGTTGGCCACTGTTTAAATTACATTATTAAAACACAGAATCCTAGATATATACATTTTTTTTGCAACATTCCACTCAATATAATCCCAAAGTAATGTAACTAAATTACTTTCTTATGGCAGTAACTAAGTTGTGTATCTAAATACATTTTTTAAAAGTAATAAGTAATGAGTAACTAATAACTTTTTCAAATACTTTTTCCCAACACTGTTTGCTGTGACTCATGAGCTTGTTCATAAGCCTCATATATGTCGTTGAGCTGAAAAGTAGATCCCGAACTGTTTCTTTACAACTGTAGAACCGCAGTCCATTGAGACTAAGTCAAGACACCTTTGTAATTTCATACACTTAAGATCTTATTGTGCAGTCCTTATTCCAAACTGTGTCTGGAACAGGTCACTGCGCTCCTGGTGCAAGTTTAACAGAGCAAAACATGACCAAAACCGAGCCCAAGACCGAGTCCCAGCACCCTGAACGACACGATGGCTCAGCGGTTAGCGCTCTGGCCTCATAGCAAGAAGGTCCTGGGTTCGATTCCCTGTCGACCGGGCCTTTCTATGTAGAGTCTGCATATTCTCCCCATGTCTGTGTTTTCAAGTCATCCATAGAAAGCTGCATTGCTGATCTGTTGGTGCACATGATCAGAACATGTTTCTGATATAATATTTCAACAGCAAGAGTTCTCTTAAATCTAAATCAGAGTCTCCTACACCTGAAATGCGCCGCCTCCAACATTTGTGTGGACAAAATGAAAAGTGGGCGGGGCAGAATAATGTGAAGAAAGGTGGAGAGACACAAACCAGCCAAAGACGCTCAAGTTCTATTGTTTTGTGTTGCTCTTTTGTCTTCTGTCAAATCAAAGTCTCCACTCAAGCCTGTTCATTAGTATTAAAAACAACATTTCTCTGATAATTAGTTTAATTCAAGGTAAATCCACAGTTCTATTCAGAGTCATACTTCCATTTCTATTCATTAAGCTGCTGACTACATCCTTGTTTTGTTGCTTTGCTATTTCCTACAATTATGAACAAGTTTCCGGCACTTTCCTTTCACAAACTGCATTAGATCTAATACATCTTATCAAGCTTTGCATCAAATTACCTTTTCATTTCTACTTTTATTTAATCTTTGCCCAATGCTTGTTCTTTTCTAATATTAGTTTAATTAGCAGTGTGTTTGTCCAGCAGTTTCTAGCGTCTTCTTCTCCAAGCGCGGCTCAGCTTTGCACATTATGTCATCTGCACCTGGTTAATCCTGCTCAGGTGGACTGACACAAAGCCCTTGGACATGTCCTCGTGTTTGTTCTGCGCAGACAGACAAGTGACCGTCTGAGGAATTTAGACTGCAGCCTGTGAGAGAAGCCAGGGAGGAGTCAGATGTGTTTTAAGAGTGTAAGAAACAAACATAATAGTGAGAAGGAGCTAAAAGCAGAGATGAACGAAGGCTGATGCTGCCAGAGAAAAGATGATCCGATAATCTTGGGAAATGGTAATTACAGAACAAAGAGCCGGGACGATACACTGAGGCTGCACAATGCATCTGAATCTAATCAAAATGTAGTTTTATTAAAACACAATTAGCAAATTACAAGGACATTTTGAAAGTGCAATAATCTCCTTCACAAACAACAAATTATTATGTGATTGTCAGTTGGGCTGGGCAATATGGGCTAAACTTTTATCACGGTATAAAAGAGAACATTTGCGATATAGTTGACGATATTAGGGATGGGACAAAATACAATATTATCGCTAATCGCGATAAATAAGGGCCGCAATTAAATAATCATGGCATTTTTTCATAATTGTGATAATTGTACGTGACGATAATCGCGCTTATAGAAGCAAGCACGCACCGGTGTGTTATGATTAAACACAATGGGAAAAGTGACCAAATTAATTACAGTGGTCCCTCGTTTATCGCGGGGGTTAGGTTCCAAAAATAGCTCGCAAAAGGCGAAACCCGCGAAGTAATCATCTTAATTTTTTACCAGTAACTTCAGTTGATCACCTGCCTGGTTTGATGTTTAGTGTCTTTTGTAGAGGTAATACTGCGCTGAACACATAATTCACAGCAAGATACAACAGCACGAGTCGTTTTCGACACGTTGCCCGTCCCGCTGCGCTCCACAACCGACCGCAGAGCCACGGGTCACACGGGCTCCAGAGCCGACACATCTCTGAACTACACACATGACGTTCCAGCGTGAACAAACTTATCATGGTAACTACGAGCTCAAAGAGTCAAATCCTCACCTGGAGAAACGTCCGAGCGTCAGGTCAGCTTCCCCTGCATGATCCAAACTGTCTAAAGTTTTATAAAAGAGCTTCTGTGCTGTGTCTGTGAATGCTGCGATGTCACACGGTCCACAAACAGTGTGTTTGAGAGAAAAGCAGCTTACAGTGCAAGTCTATAGGACCACGCACTGTAAAAAAATGCAAAATTGCGCAAAAAAAAAATCAGCGAAACAGCGAAGCCGCGGAAAGTGAATCGCGATAGAGCGAGGGCCACTGTATAACAATGAAATCTATACCAGGAATAGGGCTGGGCGATATATAGATATACAGTATATATCGTATATTGAGATATTTAATGGACAAGATATGAATTTTGCCATATCGTACAAAGAGATATTGTAATCCGGGATCAAATGAGCTCAGTAAATTCATGAAAAGCAGTTAAAGTTACAAAGAAAAGTAACAAAAAGAATGAGAAGAACAATAACATTTTGTATTTGTTGTAAAAGTCCAATTATTAATTTGCTTTATGCATAAAATTTTATTTTATTTAAGTTTTACTCAGCAAAAGACATCACCAAAATGAATGTATTCAATGTAAATGTACATTTTGACTTTGTAATCTGCAGCTAAAGGCTTATATGCATTTTGTCCATATCACCCAGCCCCAACCAGGTGTAAGTAATATTGCACTTGTTTTGAACTAAGATTGTCAATGGAACAAGCATTAAATATCTTGCTTCACATAACGTATAAAAAATACACACCAAGTTTTAACACATTTATGTTGGATTGACAGAATATTGTCTAAATACCGTTATTGGGATATGTCAAAAAATTATCCAGATTTAAACTTTTGTTATTATCGTCCAGCACTATACCTGAGAGGCAGCACTACCAGGCGTAGGTAGAGCCCCAAATCAGTCAGACCTTTTCCCAGCCTTTAAAAAACAATTTTATATTATCTCAATATAGCAATAAATAACAGAAATGTATCTGACCTCTTTCCTTCTTTTAAAGGAGACCAAGGCAAAATGAACCTTTTCAAGCCTTTAGACACATTAAAGTCGTTTCTATTCTCACTGAAGAGCTAAAATCGTGTTTAGATGATTTTTTACATTTAAGTGACGTAGCTGCAGCTCTTCTCTCAACATTCTGTAATAATATTTTGCTGACCAACAGATATTTAGTATTTGGCACTGTAGCAGAGCTGTAACTGTTCAAATAATGCTGTAAAGTGAAGTGCTGTTTTAATAATAAACCGTCAGATTAGGTCGATCAGGGCAGAGCTACAAACTCAAACTTACTTAAAACTTCCAGAATGCCAGCTCCTCCTCTACCTGTGTTAGAACATGTTGGAACAATACAATCTGACAAATATTTGTAATGAGTCGTATTTAACCCACAGACATGACATTACTCAGTTCATGTCTCCATGAAGTTGTGGAGAAGCAAAGCAAAGGCTCATAATCATTCCTTTAGTGTGCAGCAGGATTTAGCTCTTCATTATTATGAAGAATGGTAATGCTTTACCCTGGTCTATTCATTTAAACAATTGAGATTTTTTTCCCGCCCCACAGCTCTACTCAATCACTTCAAGCATCCCACCTTTACAAACATCTGTATTTTAAGCCGTGTTTTTAAAGATTTCAGAAAATATAGGAAGTTTTGCTGGATCGAGTATCGGCTCCATGATATCGGTTCAGCCGATATGATTGTTGTGCCTTTGATTGGGCATAATGAGACAAATTTATAGGCTGATGTTGATCCAGAACGTCTCATAATGTAAAGTTGTTTAGTTGTGACTTGCAATTAAACTATGTTGCATAACACTATATGCACTATATGACAAAATGTCTTGGGTTTTGCTAAGAAAAATAAGTTAAGTTAATTCCTTACACTAGTAATGGTTGATATCGAGTATCGGCAGATACTTAAAGCCAAAGTATGGAATCGGTATCATACATCCCAAACCAAAATAATCATTAGTTGCATCAAAAATGTGAAATCGTGTTCATAATAACTGAAAGAACTGACCTGTGTTGTCATTTCAAAGTCGATTCTGAAACCAAAGAAAACACTCAATTCTCTTTACTATTGATGAAATAAAAACGCCATTCTTCAAGTCAAAATTTTACACAATACTGAAATGTTCAACACAAAATAGTATTGTGTACTATATTAAACACTTCTAAACACTAAACATGTCAATGAAAGAGCAGATTATGTTCTGCTGATGTCATATTTGTAGCATCGATACTTTCTCAGATGAGTATGAAGCATCGACACTAGATTTAGCATGATTAGTGTCTGATTTTTGATACTTTTGACAACCCTAGTCTGGACCAAGCTGCACCATAACCGCGCCTCACGATAAGCACAATCTAAATCACTCAAATGTCTATTATTTTTTTGATTATTTTCGCTTTTCTGTAAACAGCCAGCAGCACCATCGACTGCCGCTGTCAAGATCCCCCCAAAAACAGAAGCACCACACCTTCCGCATCACCGCCTGAGAGAGAGGAAAGGTTAAAAAACGCTGCTGCCCAAACTCACCCCTTGATGGCTCCGAACACATGCGCACACATGTCTACAGTCGCTCAATCCCATCGGACAGGGCCGAACGCGGCGGTAGCATCCCGGTGAGAGACGGACAGGACGTACGCGGGGATGTGGAGAGGTCTTGGCGGAGAGAGGAGAGAAGCAGCAGCAGCGTGACAGGAGAAGAAGAGGGGACTGCGGTGGGCTGGATGAGCTCGGGATGCCCCTCCTTCTCTCTGGGCTGGTGCTCCGCGCGTCTTCTTCGCGTTGGAGAAAGAAAAAGACAGAGCGCGCAATGCTGCCACCCAGAGTCAGGCTAAGGACAGCGCAGAGTTTTCCATAGCAACAAAGATGAATGATATGTTTGTTTAGATTTAAAGGGAATCCTGGTTATGAAGACAAATATGGCTAAAATGCTAGTACTGGTCATGCTTATCAAAATAAATTACAAACAAATATATAACTGCTTATAATTTTTTTTATAAAATTGTCATTGTTTATGTTGTTTTCAAGTCACTGGGAGCCACCATTTTGTCCATGCATTCTGGTTTGATGACATAAAATTGTGTTTCCATGGTTACTCGTACCACAATTTCATCAGTTTCTACAAAAACAGCACTGACAGTGTCCAGTTCTTGCCTCTTCCTCTCGATTATCTTCAGTTTCACTATATCCCACATTGTCTTCCTCTATTTGGCCAAACTTTGGCTCAAACTGAAAAGGTTTAACTGAGGAATTCATGTTGCTTAGTTACCTGTTACCTGACAACACTATTTTATGTCATAACCGCAGCAAAATGGCAGCATCCATGTAATTTCTTTAAAACACTATTTTAATAAAACTACAAATACTTCCAAGGAATTTACCCTGTATTTATATATTTGCTGATATTATAAGTGTTTTAGGATAAACATGTGATTATATTCAGGGTTCGCTTTCAGGATGCAACTAATGATTGTTTTGGAAATCAGTTATGACATCATTGGCAGACCGAACATGTGACATTTTTATGGAATTTGTCCAGTGCTGCAAAAAATGACGTTTTTCTTTGCTTGCCCATGCAAAATATAAAATTCAATTTTCAATCTGTCAATAGACACATAATTTGGCAGATAATTTTACTTAAAGCCCATATGACAGATTATCACACTTTTCTAATTTTGACTTAGTTTGGTGTGATAGTCTTTGTGGCAAATACTGTGTTTATCAATAGTTTTACAGCAGTTAAGTCGCAAATTACGAAGACAAATTATGAAGACAAACAAATTACAGAAAGTAGTTCTAAAACAGAATCCCTCCACGTGTCGTCAAAAAGCACCAAAATGCAAAGACATTTTACACACAACTGACACAGTTTCCCTGAGTTTAAATATCATTACAAAATATTGTGGAACTGTGGATTATTATGAATAGGAGAATCTCATCGTGTTCCCGTCTCAAACTCTACTGCTGCTCAGATGTTCTTAGCTCTTTAAATACAGTGATATTTGTGATAAAAATATAATATTCACGTGTGTTTTATTGAATAATAGATGTATAAACATATTTATTGTTGTGTAGATTTAGATTAGAATATTGTCAAGCTAATAAATACACAATGTCGTCCACGTTCATCATCAAGATCATGCCACTTTTGAGAAATAACAAATTATCAGATTTCCTTTAAATGAGGAAGAACACAAAACACTACAAATTAAAAACTACAACATCTACAACAACCAAATGCAAAACAGAACTGAATCAGCCAAGAAGTAACTATGATGTATCTGTGCATAAAACAAAAACTATTCTAGTCACAAAAGAATAATGGGGACTTGCTCTACCTCTACAAAGACATATAATATCAATAATTACATTAATATACAGACCTACGACCTTATCAGTGTCACAGCATCTTCACACACAAACACAACGCCTTCAGCAAAAAATATCTAAGCATTTACTACAGTTAGAAGCTAAATGCAGAGCTTAAATGCTTTATAACAAGGTAAACAAAGTGACATGGCAGCAGTGTCAGTCTGATTCACAATGGGGTACGTATTATGTCACAACACCGGTCGTCAAGAGCACACCCTAAATTTAAGGCGCACCCATTTTTTGTTCTAGAAACGACTATATACAGAACAACACCCACCCACTTTCAATGAAAACGACCCTCTTTTGCCAACAATCACGTCTCGCAGGTGGTAAAAATAATCAGACAATCATAAGTGTTAAAAATATCCATCGGTATCTTTTGTTTGTGGTGTTTGTGCTCGCTATCACCTGACATGATCCCACCACGACTTCAGCGAAATAACTCAATATTTCGGCACTGAAACAAACTCGAGACACGCATTTAAGTCAGTGATTTAATAAATAAATGTCTTACCTGCATAACCAACGCACAGCCATCGGAATATTCCCCAAAAGGCGCCTTTACGCACAGTTTGAAGATCAACATTAGCCCACCTAGCTGCTGCCGAGTTATTACTTTGCGGATTACGAGTGCAAAGCTAACACGGAGTTCGTCTACGCTAATATCGACGAAAAGTGAGTTGTTTAAGAGAAATCTCGCAGAAATGTATGATTTAAATGAACCATGTTAAATATTTATAACTGCAGCAGATTTATAGTTGCAGAAATATAGACATAATTCGTGTTTTTTGTAAAATTTTGCCGTAAATAGTTATGAACGCAGGGTTAGTTTTGGTCGGCCAACAACGGTAGGCTCGTCCCGTTTGGCCCATAGCAACAGAAACCAAGCAGAGGCGGAGCTCGAGGCGCAGAAGAGATAAAAAACAAAAACAAAACAAAAAAACAAATAATGATTTTTTTATATATATAATAAGTAAATAAATAAATAAAAATAAATCAATGGAAGGTATAGATTACGATAATGTAAAATTAAATTAATTTGAGCAAAGTTAAATAAATAAAACAGAAAATGATTAATAAATAAGATTAAAATATGTACATTTTCTTTGCTGAAATAAGGACTATTAAAAACAATAATAATATAAAGATTGAGCTAATAGAGAGTAAAAAATTACTTACATTTCTTCTTTTTAATTGTTGCAAGATAAAATATAAGATGTATGTAATAAAAATAAATAAAAATGCCAAAGTAAAAATAAATGAATAAATAAATAAATAAAAACGATAATGTACAAAGCAAAAATAAAAACATTTTAAAATTGATTAATATTAACATACATGACAATAACAAAGAAAATACAAACAAGTTAAATTAAATAAAATGCAGCAAAGTGAAATGAATAGGAAAACTACATTTATTACATGTATTTAGAATAATTTTAAAACAAATACAAATTAAATTATGTAAAAAAAATGTACACGTGATTTTTGTAACAATAAAATCTGTTACATTGTATTCTTTTTAATTGTTGCAAGATAAGATGTAAAGTGTATGTAATAAAATAAAAAAATATGGTAAAGCAAAATAGCAAAAAATACAGTTAAGTAACGTACAAAACTACAAATTTATTAATCTTTAGCTACAATGTTTTGCCCACTGCTTTTGAAAATAGTATAGTATTATAATTGTTAGATGCTGCCCGCTTTATTGTCATTAAAAGCAAACCACCACACAGATTTTATTATTATTTTTATTTCACAATATTTGCTCTTTATTCAAATGTCCAAATGTTAATTACGCTGCAAATAAAAAAGCAAGGCACAACCAAGTAATTCAATAAAGACATGTTTTATTTGTCCACTTCACGAAATAATTTTTTATTCTACAGTAGAATCGGTAAAATAATCTATTTCTGGTAAAAAACATACAAACTATATTGACAATAAATCCCCAAAATAGCTTCAAAGTATCAAGAAATTATGAAATCTCACACTAGTCTTTGCAACATATTTTTTTTTCTCATAATATTAACTTTAAACCATTTGAAGCCGTTTTATAATGTAGATTTCTCTGCCCGACACTGCCCTCTGCTGTGTTCACTTGAGAAGACGCCACACTGACTAAACTTTATTCCTGAAATGTTGGCATCTTGTTTGTTTCGTTTATTCCAGGTAAGTTTGACGTAAATATAACTTTTGCAAAACTGGTTTAATCTTTTGTTACAGTCATTTTTGTGCTTCTGTCAAACGTGTTGGCTGTAAACGTGTTTTCTGTCACTTTGCAGAACATTTAAATGACATGCTAATACACGTGGCTAGTTAGCAAAAGGTGCAACATTATATTAGTCGAAATATATTAGTCGAAATATATTTAGCTTGTGAAAAGGTGTAATTGTCAAGGAATATTTGTGTTTACTGCTGCACATGTTTGGAAAAAAATACTAACTTTATTTGAATGTATTCGATTTAGGAATGTATTTTTTTTACTCAAAAAACGCCATGATAGATAATCGCATGTATAACTTTTGTTGGAAAATTTATAAATTCCATGTTTGTCTCCATGGAAACTATTTTGATTAGCCTGGAATATTGCAGAGTGTTGCATTAAACATGTATATATATTTATATGCTGCTTGTCAGGTTCTATGGAGAATGGAGCTCAAGAGCTTGGCCAACTACTTGGTTCCGGAAGCACGGATTCTCAACATAAATCCTCACAGGTATGTTGAAAAGAAAATATATTACAAGTTTAAATACATCCTTGTGGTTAATCAGCTCTGTGGTAAGTCATGAGCATAAGATTTAGGTTAAGATGTGTTCCAGTACACATCTCAAACTAGGGCTGGGCGATATATCGACATATTTTGTATATCGAGATAAGATATGAATCTAGCCATATTGTACATATCGTGATATTGAATCACTGATGAAAAAGAGCTCCTAAAAGCAGTTACAATTACAAAGAAAAGTTGTAATTGTCAAATTATAGACTTGTGTTATGCATTGAATTTAATTTTACTCAGCAAAAGGCACAACTAAAATGAATTTATTTAATAAAGATTTACATTTCTACTTTCTGTTTAGCAGTCTAAAAGCTTAGAAAAAATATTTCATTTAAAAAATGTCATTTCAAAGATATCGCGATATCTTATATTGAGAGACAAACAAAATAAATCAAGATATACATTTTTGTCCATATGGCCCAGCCCTACTGGAAACATTTGCAGTATAAATTGTAGTTAGCCTGCGATGTCATTAAACTCTTAATATTTAAGTTTTTTTGTTTAATATGGGGCAACTTTTGTTATTTTATTATTTCACGTTGATTTAACCAGGAGAGCCTCATTGACATTACAAATTAGATTAGAGAGATTACAAATCTCTTTTTCAAGAGTGTCCTGGCAACTTGCTTTCGGAACAAGGGCAATCTTCCACAGTTGAGCTCTGTGGAGAATAAATTCGGTTCACTTGACAACATGAAGACAAGTTTCACAAGTCAATATTTCAATCGTGTGGATGGAAAGTAAAAATAATATAGGCTATTGCATATTTTTTTGTAATATAAGAGGTTAATGGGCCTAGCAGTCAACTGCAAAAACACCAGATTTTAAATGATTGAAATCATTTTTTAGACATTGTGACAAAAATATCTCAAGAACTTTCTATCATTCACGAGAATGGCATCACAATACAATTTAAAACATAGCATTTTTACCTTGTAAGTCTACATAATGGTGGTTTCAACCACCCCAAATGCGTCAAATGGCCCAAAATGACGCATTGACGCCAACTGTCGACTCTCTTAGTTGTCTCCTGTTTGAAATTCGGCAGCTCCTCTGCCCCTTTTCTAAACACATTCCCAATCCAAATTTCTCTCATGAGAAACTCTGGCTCTTTTTTTTATTTAGAAAAAGGTGTGTAGATATTTTTGTGGTTGTATTTTAATCTTAAAGTTGCACAAAAGTGAGAAAATATATAAATAATGGTAAAATTCAATTAACTTGGCTAGTTAAATTACACAAGAGAGTTGTAGGCAGAGCACTATTTGACTGATGGACACATTCTTTTGTAGACCTATTTTATTTGCTTGTATTTTTTAAACGAAAACATTGTTTTTGAGTTTGTATATCATAAGAAATCCACTTTTTCCCCAACATCCAGGTGCATTGTACTGTATTTCAGCAGCGTTAGCATATCGCAACATTGCTTTGATTAATTATCCTGTATAATTTTATTTGCAGCCAGTAGGTGGAGCTCTAACTCAATTCCTGACGTGAGAAACAAATGGTTGCTATGTTAGCTTTCTTATACTTTTGTATGTTTTAAATACATGAGATGCCAAAGCAAATGTCAAGAATACGAACATTGCAAATAAAACATCATTGTTGCCTTTAAATTACTATTGATCTAGTTTATTATTCATGCTTTATGTTTGCTCGTGAACAGAGTTTTCCTCGCTGGCTGCTGCTGGCGTGTCTCTACACTTGTGTTTCCCTCTGACCCACAGGTGACAGGCTCCAGTGCCAGGGCTCTAAATGAGGGGTGTGTCGTCTAAATTTAGCCCCGGAGAGAGTCCCCTAACCCCGGCCATGGCCCTGACTTCTCCTGTGACACTTCCACAGCTCCGTCCGTCCAGCAGCAGCAGCAGCAGGAGCAGCAGCAGAGCGAACTGGGTCTGTCCTTTTGCCAACGAATCTCCTTTACAAACCAACACATCAAGGAAAACAGATCTGGTTTGGATGCATCACGCTACGGTAAGTAAACATTTAGTTATGACTGTTTACAAGCTGTGTTTGGGAGAGTTTTGACGGTGGAACTACTGGTTTGCAGAGCTAGTCTTGACTTTGGTGACTTCAAATAGTTTCCCCAGGCTATTTTAGTATCAGTTTGTCATGGTTTTGGCTTTGTTTTGTGGTCTTGACTTGCTTAAAGTTGATCTTGTTTAGTCCTAGTTTGTTGTTTTGTTTAGACTCTATTCAATTTCTGGTTTAGTTCTTTCTTAGATGTGGCTAATCTTAATGACATTAGACAAGCTTCAACCCTCGTTTAGTCCTGAATAAGTCGAGGATTATTTGTTAAAATTATTTACATTACAATTGCAACTGTGACATTTGCTTTAATCAAGTAAAAAGTGCTTCCACACAAATATACTTTTCTATTAAAGGTGAAGGTACTTCTCTGCATTTGGCTCGTTCACAATCTTTTTCAAACAAAAAGAGTCTTTCCAACAAAGCTGGCTGCTGGGAAAGTTTTAGGAAAATGTGAAAGGTGGGACTGAGAGTGATTGATCTAGCAGCAGGTGTTTGTGATTAGCACAGTATTGAGTGGACAAATCAATGCTGATGTCACACAAGACCAGAAATGACATTGTCCACAGCAGTGAGACACAGGAGGTTTGTGACTGTTTTGACTTGAAATTTGCTACAGTCATTTGCTCAGTTTGCACTAAAATTGTCCAAAAAATGAGAATCATTTAACACAGTGAAGCCCCAACTTTTCTCTAAGAAAATAATGGTTTGAATAATTGTGATGGAAATGTTTTGAATTTCATAATTAGTAAACTTCACATCAGTCTGGGGGGTGCACTGTAGCCAAGTGGTTAGAGCTCTGGCTTCCCAATAAGGAGGTTGTGGGTTCGACTCCCGGGTCGGGTCATCTCATGATCTCTCTGGGTGGAGTTTGGATGTTCTCCCAGTATCACCGTGAGTTTTCTCTGGTTTCCTCCCACCTCCTAAAACATGCATGTTTAGGTTAATTGGGCATCACTGTAAATTAGTGAATGAATGAGAGAGTGAATGGTTGTCTGTCTGACCCTGCGACAAGTTGGTCACTGTCCAGGGTGTTCCCCCGCCTAAGGCTCAAAGTTACTGGGATAGGCTCCAGTCACCCGCGACCCCTAACGGGATTAAGCGGTAGAAAATGAATGAATAAACTTCACATGAGTCTCTCATTTGCGTTGCCAGAGCCCTATGCTACAAAAGTCGCTCAAATGATCTTCAATAAGTTTCTCTTACCCAGGTAGACTAAACCAGACAAGAGTCTCTCCCGATAAGTTGTCCTAAAACTTGATCTTTTAACCCTGGATTTTTTCAATGAACCCGTGCACATTCACAGAGCAGGAGGCGGGGTTAGCACAAACTGACCAATAAGAACAATCAAGCTGCAGACTTGAGGAAACGTCAATCATGAACTGAAATATACAGGTGTTTTTAGCCAATAAAAAAATCGAAGGCAACGGAAACGTGCTGCAGCTTCAATTGAAGTTTTTTGTAAGCAACCAATCCCAAACACAGAAGTTACTACAGATTTTATTTGAATATAATGCATCAATAGCTGTAACAGACTAAAACACAAATGTGCGAACATCACAAAACATTTATTAGATTCAACAGCTTGTCTCTTGTCTGAGACAAAGTGGGTAAAGACGCACAGCCAAATGTGCACAATAAGTGTAACTCATTCAATATTTCTTGAACAATAAAACATTTATTAATCATCACACAAAATTATTAAACAATATGACTCTTCACTGTTGCATGTAAGATCTCATCTCTCCTCTTTATAAATCTGTGCACATTGCATTGATATAAAAGAATACGCTGTGGCTTTCCCTTTACCTTATACCTTTGTTTCTTCCCTCTCACTCTCTTCACAAACTCCTGAATTCTCATCTCTGATTTACCAGTGATTCGTCTTTTTAACTTATTCGGGAACAACTTACCCTCGTCCAAAGCAGGTTATGAGTTTGCCGCATGTTGCCGTAGAGATCTGCTCTGATAGAAGTGATCCAGTTTCGCAGGACCAGACCAAGTTTAATCCAGAATTTACCTCGCTAAACCCTAATCTAGGTTCGCCGTATTGGGCTCAGTTCCTAAACTAAATCCAATGGTTTAAGCCTAAACCAGCACCTGCACCAATCATGAACCAGCTAGTTCAGCCTGTGACTCTTGCTGTGTCAGAATACTTTAAGCAAACGTACTAAAACCCTGTGTAACGTTTCATTCCAGCTCATGTCTATAGTTTAGTTTAGTAGTTTAATGTGTGTGTCTTGATTGAAAAGTCCTCTGTGTGCGGCTGAAGGACTAACACAGTGAACTGGAGCCACACTCGTGTTCTGGGGTCTATTTCTGTGTCACATTCTTTCAAACATGCGCCGCACTTTGTAGCTCTTCACAACGCAGCGCAGATCACACATTACAGGTCATGTCTCACACACTAACAACCTGACAGGGATACATAGCATATTTTTTACTCCTATTAATCAGTCACCTTGTTTTATTATTACAGTCTTTTCTCAACGCAAGTGTGGGTTTTTGATAATGCAATAGGTAGTATTCATGTGACAGCAAAACATTGTACGGATCAATAATATTTCATACAGATGCAGGTCACTAATACAAATCATCAGAAAAAAAAAGTTGAAATAACCTTTTGCAAAATACAATGTCAGTAATGGCTCTTGCACCATCTAGACTTAAAGGAGACCTATTAGTAAAATTCTCTTTTCTAAGTTTTTAACTTTGTTATAATGGCCTCCCTTCACCATTAGTTTACTTAAAGTTATGTTTGCGGCACGGTGGCAGAGCAGTTAGCGCTCTGGCCTCACAGCAAGAAGGTCGTGGGTTCGATTCCCGCACGGCCCAGACTTTCTGTGTGGAATGTGCATGTTCCTCCCGTGTCTGGTGGTTTCCTCGGGCACTCCGGTTTCCCCACCAACCAATAACAAGCAGGTTAGGGAAAACTTGCTGACAGTCGGAGGTTGAGGCGCCAGGTTTTAGGCAAATCGCTCTGCTGAGTGCCCCAGGGCAGCTTACTGTCACTGAATGGGAGGGGAGGGTTCATCTCACTATGAAGCGTTTGTGACTCTGTGTCTGTGAAATGCGCTGTACAAATAAAGATTACTTATTACTTATTACTTACTTATTACTTACTTACTTACTTACTTACTTACTTACTTACTTACTTACTATTTGAATTCATTCATGTATGTTTGAGTAATCTTGTATTGTTCTTTTCAAGCTGTTTTAGATCAATTTTGTGTTTACAATGAACAAAAGGCAAATTACTGATCTGCATATGTTCTAGTTTCTTACTAAATAGTTGGGAAAAACACAATAGGACTCCTTTAATATATCGCCATCACATTAGGGCTGTAGTAGGGCTGAGCAATTCATCACATTTCAATTTCAATTACAATTATTGCTGTAACAGTTTACAAAAATGTTAATCGTGTAATCGTGATTGACCATAACTTATAAGCCTGTTCATAATTATCTTGATATGAAAAGTAGGTGGTAGAATACATTTAGGTTTATTTCTGTGAGATATTCATTTATCTTTTCTCTCTCTACATTTAAGGGACACTGGCGCTCTGCTGTCTCTAAAAAAATAATATTCGTGATTTCCAATGATTTAAATAAATGTGATTATTATTTTCATCACAATGGAGCAGCTCTAGGTTGTAGTCGTTTAGTCTGTTACTTGGTCGATGGCATCTTAGTCAATCAAATATTATTTGTATTTTTAGATAGATTATGAGGTTTTACTGTCAGCAGATTTAGTTTTGGATTTGGGACTGAATCATTGGTCTGATTGGCCATTGTAGAACTAAATACCATGTTACCATTTTTGTGTGTAAATTGTTTTAGTATTTTCGACCTGGCTCTGTGCACAGAACGTCTGTTGACTTGTTTATATTCAAAACGGCAGGGCCACTGCTAGCCATTTTGGTGCCCTATGCAAGATTTCCAAAATGGTGCATAATTATAAATGCATTTTACTTTTATCTGGGATGTTTTAGAACAGTAAATCCATTATTTTCAATTTTTTGCCAAATTGCTTTCCAGTGGGGCCCCATCTCTCTTCGCCCCTTCAAACACCCTCTGCTCCGCCACTGTTCCCTTCCTGTGCTCACCTGAACACACTCAACGTAAGCTGCTTCCTCGCGCTACAGTTTGAGAAAAACTCTAGCCTGTAACTTTTGTCAGGACAAAGAGACTATAGAATATTGGTTTATGTTCCCTTTGAAAGAATCTAAACATAAATGTGGAAAAATCCGCCGTATCTCGTCAACACACTTTGGTCCTTTGGTGAATGATTCTGCTGATTTGTTGAAGTTTTTAAAATGTTTTCAGAGACACTGCCTACAACTCATGTTGTAAACTGAACAGTAGATGTTTCATAGCAAAGAACAATGTCATTAATAGGAAAAACTGGCTCTTGCCCACCATCATCACTACCACCATCATTCTAGAACAAACAGTAAGAATGTTAACCACACACAATTCCTTTAAGTTTCAATGTCAAGCCCCAAAAAGTCTATATACACTAATCACTGACATTTTTTTTTTTTATTAAACTTGACTGTTTGACTCTTCCACACCACACATTATGATATGAACTGTCCTGGTTTGGATAAAAGCATTAGTTCCTTTGCATAAGCCTGTTTAAGCCTGGATTTACTGTCCGCTGCTGCCATTTCACTCTGACCTTTCTCCGAGATCCTCAATTACACCGCGCCGCATAATAAATCATACACTTTTATAAATAATTACCCTTTAATTAAAGTCCTGAGTTATTGCTTTGCACCGGTCTCCACAAACACTAAATGTCACTTTGACCTATAGAATCACACTTTAATGATGATTGCATTTTCATATTCAGACTAATATAGCAACTAATACAAAGGTGTGATGCAGATTTGTGCAAAAACAACTCATCAAGACACGGACGTGACACTGAGTCATGCACTAAATGATAAAAAACAAGTTTTGATGTAGACCTATGACAGTCTTACCTTGATCCATGAACCGGTGTCATTTCCAGTCACTGTAATTAGAGATGCACCGATCCGATACTGGGATCGAATATCGGTGCCGATCCAGGACATTTTGCTGGATCGAGTATCGGCTCCATAATATCGGTTCAGTCGATATCCTAGTTGTGTTTAATTGGACATAATGAGTCTGATTTATAGGCTGATGTTGATCCAGAACGTCTCATAATGTTTGACATTTTATTCTTTTTCTTTTCTCTTTCTTTCTTCTCTTTTTCTTTCTCTCTCTTCTCACTCTCCTCTCTCTTCTTTATCTTTTCTTTCTCTCTTTCTTCTCTCTAATTCTCTCTACTACTCTGTCTTCTTTCTTTCTTTCTTTCTTTCTTTCTTTCTTCTTTCTTTCCTCTCTATTCTCTCTCTCTTCTCTCTCTTCTCTCTTGCTCTCTCTTCTTTCTCTTCTTTTCTCTCTCTTTTCTCTTCTCTCTTTTCTATCCTTCGCTCTCTCTCTTTCTTCTTTCTTCCTATCTTTCTCTCTCTCCTCTCATTCTCCCTCTTTTTCTCTCTTCTCTTCTCTCTTTCTTCTCTTTCTCTCTTTTCTCTTTTCTCTCTCTTTCTTCTCTCTCTTTCTCTCTTCTTCTTAAGTTGTTCAGTTTTGTCTTGCCGTATAAACAACACTAAATTATCAAAAGTCTTATGTTTTGAAAAGGAAAAAAGAGCTATTTCAGTCCTTACACAAGTATCGGTTGATATTGGGTATCGGCAGATGCTTAATTATAAAGTATCGGGATCGGTATCGGAACTGAAAAAGCTGGATCGGTGCATCCCTAACTGTAATGCAAGTCTCATGTGAAGTTTACAAAAATTGACGGCTCTGATCAATCTGAGACTTTGCTTGAGTGAAACTGAGTCAACCAAAGTTAAAGGGTTAAAAAGCAGTTCGATTCAAACCAAGAACAAGTTTGCAAAAATGCATTTGGACAGAAGTCAAACTTGAGTCACTATTTTGATAACTTGAGAATTGACTTGATACAATGCATCAAACCCTCCTGTTATCTTCGGGTCTTTTTGAGCCGGTTTAGATTCAGTCAATAAAACCTATCAGCATGAAGGTTTCAGAAGTGGTCCCAGATGTCAAGCTGTACCATGTAGAACTATTTAACTTTAATTTTTTTTCGAGTGACAGATTTTTCAGAGAGTCATGGCCACTGGGCAGGTGACCAATGTTGCCAAAATGTAGGGTGGTACAAAATATCCACCGTACAAAGTTTGATTAGCCTCTGTTTGATTTGAATTGCTCCACAAGATTTGAAAGCCAGCACTGAACCAGAATTAAACAAGGACTAGACCAGTTTGAGCTAGACTAAATGGGAATAGACCAATACTAGCTCAGGTCTAAAGCAGAGTTACACCAAAACTAAAACAGGACCAAATCAAGTCTAAGGCAAGAAATGCATGTTTGCAATTTTTGGAAGATGTGTTGAGGGCCAGATCATATCTTTGGAGGGCCAATTTTGTCCCGGGGCCTTAAGTTAAAAAGACCTGTTGTACTGTCAGTAAAAATGTTGTTAAACATTGCACAACCTATGTAAAAGTACAGCATCTGTTGGTCTCCTGGCGTCTTTAGTTTTCCCAACGCAGTTATGCCAATGGTTAGCAAACCTCTCCCAAATCCCTAAACTTAACCAGATTAAAGTAAATATTTTAAATCTGTTGCTAGCCAGTGTAAAAAGATGGTGTATGGCATAACTGGGTTGGAGAAAAAAATCAGGCGTCCTTCTGACCCAAACATGGTAAAAGCATGGTAAAAAATGATAAAAACCAAATTGACTTTTGGCAAAAAATACAGTGAAAATGGTCTAGAGACACTTTGCAGAGAGTATAGGCATTTTTGTTGTAAAACACAAAAACGATATGAAGCAGCTTTGAAAAAGAAATAGGTTCATTGACTTCCTGCGTTGACTTTCTGTTCAAAACTGCAAAACTGATAAGCCCTGACTCTTCATTGTGAAATTTTACTTTTACTAACCAGCAGCTATTACTTTTTTGTTTGTTTATCAATTTGTTTGTTTGTTATAAAGCAGCTTCATGCTTATTTTGAACCCTGGATGTTTTCTCAGAATTAATTTTTTTAATAATCACAAGTAAATACAGACAAGTGGGTAGGAAAGGTGGTAGGTGAAAAACACTCGAACATCAGCTGCAGGACAATACAAGATTACTCAAACATGCATGAATCAATCTAAATACAACTGTGAGTAAACTAATGATGATTACATAATAGAGATCCCCTTTAACCCTTTACGTGCCAAAGTATCAATTCTGCACAAGTCATTCCAGACTTCAAGTTCTAATTTTCTGATAAGATTTAATAGCTAAGTTTGGATTCTCCAGGATAGTTTCCAGTCTCAATATTTACTGATCATATTTCAAATAAACAACCTTCCCGCTAAAAGAACATTGTCCTCAGAGTAAAACCGCGTTGTGTTTGATTGCACTGGTGTTTCTCTGTGCTTTCCTCTGTAACTGTTAGCTCATGCACATCCTCCTGACTCGATAATAACCCAGACATTTGCTGTTAAATGTCCAGGATTGCCTGTTAAAGCAGCTCAAAGTGAAAAGGGAAGGACAGCAGGGCTCAGGCTGGATCTGATAATCTCTGAGGATTATATTCACAGACCACAGCAGCAGCAGCAGCGACGGGCCAAAGAGCAGATTTTACTCTGACACAGGGCGCAGCTTTATACAGCTTTATACCAGTCAGAATGTCTTAATAATCAAACGGAAGTTGGAGGGATATTAATAGAGTTTAGATGCACTGAGGAAGACTTGGGCTCTGACAAGACAATGTTGCAATATATTGTCGCAATGACGTCTTGTATTGATAAAGTGCAGACTTAAAGAACATTTAAAGGTTGTATGGAGGATTTTTCAAATCCATCAGCTGCTTGCTGTTTTTCAAACGATGCACATTGTTTCTCCTAACAGAGCCACGCCCTTCACTGCAACTGGGCCAATGAGTTACTTAGGAACACTGAGGGTTTGATTGACAGGTCAACAGGTACCTCGTTATCTATTGGTCAATGTTTTACTGGCCTCGTCATGTCCACAGTTTATATATTTTATAATTATTTTTTGTTTAGCATAAGTACAAGGCTGTTACAAATCTATGCAACTGTTTTTGACCAAGACTGACAACAAACAACCTTTAAATTGACTGTTCTGCTTTGCTATATGTAGGCCATCATATGTCACAGTCAGAGCTGGTGTTTCAACATCGTTGTCTACACATTTATTATCAGTCTGCTTATGGGAAAATGAAGCTTCAGTGTTGACTCGAGCCAGTTGTCAAGTCGATGCTTCTCCAAAGTGTTTCATTTGCTCCTCTGCCCTGTTTTGACCACAAGATGTAATGCTTGTAAAATAATATTCTGAACAAATAAAATCTGATTTTATTGATTAAAACACTTTGATAAATGTATTTAATCTATATATTTTTATTTCTAAAATTACATTCAGGCACAAACATAAGGCATCAGGCATAACAAAGTTTCGAACTTGTAACCCCCCCCCCCCCCCCCACACTGAGCAGACACTCACCCCTGTCGTATACTGAGTTTGAGTCTCGTGCGGGTCGACTTAATAAGTGCATTAAACCAGTGTGTTCTTGTACACAGACCTCGGAGCAGTGCAAGTGCAAGTGTGCAGAAAGAATCTGTAAAGAGTCTATTTTCTCAGATAGCGCGGTGGTCTGATGTGACTTTCAAGCCATATTATCAGCATTCTCGTGGGAATCTACGTGAATCTGCACACTTTGGGCAACTCTGGACCGCAGTGGGCCGGAGCTGGTCACTTCGAGAAAGAACTCTCACTTGTCCCGAATCGAACTCGCCTCACAGTCTGTGTACGGGAGGCATTAGTATGTTGAGCCACAGCGACACTTGTGCTGTTTAAAAAAAAAAAAAGTAAACTTGCATGCCTAAATACAAAAATAAGCGAGGTTTAAACTTTTTTTTCATGTACTCTCATAAAACCAGGTCAAACCTGAACTAGTCCGTCCCTCTGAAGTGTTCCAGATCCAGGCTCTGCTGCGGATCATGAGGTGATCCTTTTGCAGTCTATGTCACAAACTGCGTTGCATATCAATAATGGTTTTTGGGACTTCTGCAGTTTAAGTGTGTCTGGAAGTTCTGTAGGTCGAGTTCTTGCTGTAGATGATGTTGTCATAAGACCAGATGGTGGGCAAAAACATAGTCCAGTAAATATAGACACTGTATATATAAATAATAATCGCCCAACTAATCAGTTACCAAAACAATCTTTACAGTCTACTTTGGACACAAGACATTAAAAGATGCTTGAATATTCACACTGCAGGAATATTTGCCTGTTTAGTCAACCAGCACCGCACGTCCAAAAATATTATGTGCAGTATTTTTTCCGCAGTCAGAGAAGGACAATAGTGGTGCGCTGTTTTGGGTCTTGAGTGTTTTGATGTGTCCAGGCCCCGGAGCTGTGCTTGTATCATTGTTGTAGTGAAAACATCATGTGAGTCACGTTTTATGAAGATGTGATCCGGGTGTGTCGCTGGATCTGACCGGCTCTGCAGCATTCACACCCGAATCAAAGAAAGAGAACAGAGTATTACTTATATTTATTGTCTTTAGAGAGGAGAGAAGAGAGAGGGAAAGAAGAGAGAGAGAAAAGAGAGATACAGGCAAAGAGAGAGAAGCAAGGAGAAAGAGAGAGATGAAAGAGGGAGGCAAAGAGAGGAAGCAGAGAGAGGAGAAGAGAGAGAGAGAGGCAAAAAGAGAGAGAAGCAAATAGAGGAGAGAGAAGCAAGGGAAGAAGAAAGAGAGATGAAAGAGGGAAGCAAAGAGAGAGAAGCAAGGAGAGAAGAGAAAGAGATGAAAGAGGGAAGCAAAGAGAGAGAAGCAATTAGAGAAGAGAGAGAGATGAAAGAGGGAAGCAAAGAGAGAGAAGCAAGGAGAAAAGAGAGAGATGAAAGAGGGAGAGAGAGAAGCAAGGAGAGAAGAGAGAGAGAGATGAAAGAGGGAGGCAAAGGGAGAGAAACAAGGAGAGAAAGAAGAGAGATGTAAGAGGGAAGCAAAGAGAGGAAGCAAGGAGAGAAAGAGAGAGATGAAAGAGGGAGAGAGAGAAGCAAGGAGAGAAGAGAGAGAGAGATGAAAGAGGGAAGCAAAGAGAGAAGCAAGGAGAGAAGAGAGAGAGATGAAAGAGGGAAGCAAAGAGAGAGAAGCAAGGAGAGAAAAGGGAGAGATGAAAGAGGGAGAGAGAGAGAGAGAGAGATGAAAGAGGGAGAGAGAAGCAAGGAGAGAAGAGAGAGAGAGATGAAAGAGGGAGAGAGAGAAGCAAGGAGAGAAGAGAGAGAGAGATGAAAGAGGGAAGCAAGAGAGAGAAGCAAGGAGAGAAAAGAGAGAGATGAAAGAGGGAGAGAGAGAAGCAAGGAGAGAAGAGAGAGAGATGAAAGAGGGAAGCAAAGAGAGAGAAGCAAGGAGAGAAAAGAGAGAGATGAAAGAGGGAGAGAGAGAAGCAGAGAGAGAGAAAGAGGCAAGAGAAGCAAGGAGAAAGAGAGAGATGAAAGAGGGGAAGCAAGAGAGAGAGCAGAGAGAAAGGAGAGAGATGAAAGGAGAGAGAGAAGAGAGAGAGAAAGAGGGAGAGAGAAGCAAGGAGAGAAGAGAGAGAGATGAAGAGGAGAAGAGAGAACAAGAAGAGAAGAGAGAGAAGATGAAAGAGGAAGCAAAGAGAGAAGCAGGAGAGAAAGAGAGAGATGAAGAGGGAGAGAGAGAAGGAGAGAGAGAGAGATGAAAGAGGAAGCAAAGAGAGAGAAGCAAGGAGAGAAGAGAGAGAGAGATGAAGAGGGAAGCAAAGAGAGAGAAGCAAGGAGAGAAGAGAGAGAGAGATGAAAGAGGGAAGCAAAGAGAGAGAAGCAAGGAGAGAAGAAGAGAAAGAAAGTGAGAGAGAAGAGAACAGCAAAGAGAGAAGAAAACAGAGAAGAAAAGGAGAAGAGAAGAAGAGGAGGAAGCAGAGAAGCACTGATAGAGGGAGAGAAGATAGAGAGATTGAGGGAGGAAAGCAAGAGAGAGATGCAAAGCCAGAAGAGAGAGAGAGAGACAAAGACAGAGAGAAGAGCAAGAGAAGCGAAGAGAGACAGGCAAAGAGAGAGAGAAGCAGAGAGAGAGGGGCAAAGAGAGAAGAGAGGGGAAGCAAGAGAGGAAAGAACAAGAGAAGAAAAGAAAAGGGAGAAGAGAGAGAAGCAGAGTAAGAAGAAGAGAGCAAAAAGCTGAAAGGAGAGAGGAGCAGAGAAGCACTGATAGAGGGAGAGTAGATAGAGAGATGGATGGAGTAAAGGAGACAGAGAAGCAAAGAGAGAGAGAGAAGAGAAACAGAGACAAGCAAAAACAGAAGAGAGAGGGAGAGCAAAGAGAGAAGAGAGAGAGTGAAAGAGAGGAGCAAAGCGAGAGAGAGAAACAAAGAGAGAAGAGAGAGTTAAGCGGAGAGAAAGAGAAAGAGGGAAAAGAGAGGGAAGCAAAGAGTGAAGAGAGAAAGAAGAGGCAAGTGAAAAGAGAAGAGAGAGAGAGATAAGCAAAGAGAGTAGAGAGGGAAGCCTAGAGAGAGAGAAAGAAGCAAAGAGAGAGAAGAGAGCTAAGCAGAGAGAGAGAGATAGAAAGAGAGAAGAGAGGGAACCCCCAGGGAGAGAAGAGAAAGAAAAGCAGAGAGAGAAGAGAAATGCAAAGAGAATTGAGAGAAGCAGAGTGAGAGAAGAGGGCAAAAAGTTGAAAGATGAGAGAGAGAGAAGCAAAGAAGCACTGATAGAGGAGAGTAGATAGAGAGATGGAGGAAGAAAAGCAGACAGAGAAGCAAAAAGAGAAAAGAGAGAAGAGAAAGAGATTCAGAGAGAGAAGCAGGGTGAGAGAAAAGAGAGAAATGGAGAGAGAGAGAGAGAATAGATAGAGAGATTGAAGGTGAAAGGCAGAGAGAGAGAGAGACAAAGAGACAGGAGGGCAGATAACCTGACCCACGTCACATTGTTATGTGTGTCAATCTGTGAGTGGTTCGACTGACCTTGGCCTTCTTTAACCCTGACGGCGAGCTTCTCTCCAGTTGGATTCTCTAGATGCCGTGAGAATTCATCTGGTAGAACCAGAGGCAGAGAGAAGGATGGAGAGATGAAGAGAGGAAGTCAGGCATAGAGAGAAACAGAGAGAAATAGAGGACAAAGCAAGATGAGAGAAAGAGAGAGAGAGAGAATGCTGCCAATAGACATTTATTTATTTTATTGAGCATTTATGTAAATATTGTGAATGTTTGTTTGTCTATAGTTGTGACTTAAGTCGGCTGCACACCACAGGAGTTTTGGCCCAATTTAAACCCAATGTTTCCCTCTACGAGTTCAGGGAGGCGTGGCCAGAAATAGGATTTTCGTAAGAGAGTTTTGTAGTTCTTTCCTTATGTCTTTGCGTTACTGCAACTATTTGTCAGGATGCATGATGGTGAGGTTCACATGCTGCAGGTGCACATAAAATAAAGAAGAAACATCGCCTCATCATTGGTAAATAAATGTAACGCTTTGTGCTTGTAGTCCAAGTGGATGATTCTTTTCTACGATCATTACACACGCCTTTTCCAACGCACCTTATTTATAAAGCTTGCATACGCCAAAAATGTTACGTACGTTAAATTCCTTGGCAGGTTTGTGATTCATAAAAGAAATGAGCAATCCCTTTGGAAAATGTTCAATTTTGCATGTTTCAAAGATGAGGCAGAAAGAGATCTGTCCTGAGAGAAATGAGAAATTATCAAGTTTGTAGACGTTTGTGTTTGTTCATACGTACACTTTCAGTAAGAATTCCACGCAGAATTTTGTAAATAACATGATGCCACTGTGAGACAAATAATCCTTGTAAATGTTCTTATGTCTGTGGCCTGTTCCTAAACTCTTCTTGTGTGCAGCTGGCTTTACATGATCACAATTTATGACCAAATCCTGCAGAAACCCTTGCACCAATACCTATTTTTACCCACTATCATACTTTATACAGAAAAACATTTGACCCCTGATCTTAAAGTGTCTCTAGGTTAAACATGTTGGTGATTGATTAGTCTACAGTGCATGTTTTTGATAAGAGAGGCCATGTAAATCTTCTGCCGTGGTTTATAGTTTGCCCTTTGCGTCCCGTGTGTGTTTTGTCCGTGTCACATTTAAAAGTCCTTCTCGTGCAGCTGACAGGAGCCTGGCGTGACTGAGATACCAGATCAGAGAGAGTTAAACGTCTGCGTCTGCGCCAACACGAGCTCACGCAGCTTAGAGGTCACTTCTGCTGCTTCCGGATCACAGAGAACTCATTTAATACAATAACACGTATGTGATTGGTTTATTGTAACTCACAGAACAGCTTCTAGGGAGTATTTGCTAATTTGGGCATTATTAATATTGCCACTGTCTCTGCAACAAAACATTTTCAGCTTTTCCTGCATTTTCACCCAGTGACCTAAGAGCCTAAGGCAGAGGAGCATCCTTGATAGTAATCTGTGACAGGGTTAAAACATAAAGACATGCACAGGCTCTCATTCATTTAATAGGAGAACTTGTGGTGTTGCCCAGTTGATTTACATGAATGTTTTTGGAGGTGGGAGGAAGCCAGAGTACTCTGAGAGATGGTAACACAGGGAGGACGTGCAAACGCCATCATCTTGAATTGATTTAGCAGTCGAGGCCTAATCGCCAAACCTGTTTTACTAAATGAATCGCGTCTTCTTGTCTGTCTGAGTGTGAGGTTGAAATATGTTTGCGGTTCAAACCTTGTTTTTTGTATGTTTGTGTTGCATTTCATGTTCGGAAGAGGGAGTGACGGCGCACAAAAGGTGCAGCGGCCCGGGGGCTCACTCCAAACGTAATTTCGTTGTACTCTGTGACAATGACTATACATCTTTCTGTTCTGTTCTTTTCTTAAAGTGAAGATAAATTCAAAAACAACTTTTTTTGTCAGTTAAACTGTGTATATTGGGTTTAAATAGCATTGCCTACTGTTCTGAGTCATTTTTTGTGTGTGGCATTTTTAGTGCAAACTGAGCAAAGTAGCAAGTTTCTGGCCAAAGTCACAAACTGCCCATGTCTCTCATGTCAGTTCTATTCAGTGTTGCCAGATGGGAAATGTTGAATTATCATACCAGAGCCTCAAAATTATCGTATTTTGCAAAAAAATTATTGTACACATCCAAACAGTTTTTAATTGTGGGCCAGAGCAATTTCTATGACTTAAAGACCTCTTTAGATGATGCTAAATCATTCCAGAAGTTACTTTTTAAATATGCACTTGGGAGGGTGAAAAAATACAACATCACTTCTATGTTTAGTGCAATTCACAGTGAGCTTTCACCTCTTCACAGCCTTAATCATTCTGATTTTAATTAATATTATCAATAGAACTCAATCATACATACTTCATTATAAGTAAAGTAAAGCATTGATTCTCCATTATCGCTCATGCGGCATGATTGTGTATTTACGTTTACGTTACATTTAGTCTCAGCACATTGAGGCAGACGTGCAGCCGTGAGGAACTATTGGTGTTATCGACCAATAATATTACAGAACATCATTAAAGCGCACACTGTGCTAATTGTTTGTTGTTCCTGGAGCAGTTTTTCAGTCTTTTAAGCAAGCTCAAGTTAGTCAAGACAAAGAAAATACCTGGCGCTTCAAAATTATTGTACATTCAGTTTTATAGTGACTTAGAATAATTGATCGTACATCGTACAGGAGGTGAAATTATCGTACAAATACGATAATTATTGTACGTCTGGCAACACTGGGTCTATATGACTATATGACATCAGTGTGTATTGTCCACTCAAGCCTGAGCACTAATGGCAGACCTGCTGTCAAACCAACCCGACTGCTGCTCTGCACTCTCAGCCCCTCCTTTTCTCTTTCCACAATAATTTTCAATAAGTTTGCTGTGTTTGAAATGTGTGTTAGGAGTTTAGGGGGTGAGCTTCACTTTATCCTGAAAATGGACAAAGATCACCTCTCACCTCAGGAGCAAGCACAAAACACTGTAACCTGTGACAGTCAAAATTCATAAGCGACTTTCCAAAAACAAAGAAGCCCAAAGTTGTGATAAAGAAAGAGACGTGGCAACTTTGTGGCCGCCTAAAGGGTCTTTCACACCAACACAACCCCCAGTCGCTGTCGGTAGAGAGGAGCAACGCAGCGTCTGTTCAAGTCTCTTTGAGGTGCACCGATGTAAAAGAACATTCACACAAACATGATCCAAACAGCCAACAGTCGCCAAACATTTGAACAGTGAGCATGCGCGTGACATAATGCTTGACGAAAACGACGAAAACACAAGTTGCACGTGAGTAGTTGTCAAACCCTGACAGAGAACAGATATTTCTAATCTTACTTCACGGATTATATGCTATAAAATACCTTACAAAGCATTTCACGAATTTAAATGTGTTGATTAATTCTTGTGACGAGACCAATTAAACTGGTGTATTGCAATATAAATATATGTTCAGCTTTATTTTGTACTAGTCTGTAAAGTGATGAAAGCCTAAATGAGAGAAGGGTTAATTAACGTGTTTATGTTGTCTCCAGAACGACATGTAAACAAAGCCAGTGACATTTGGAGCGGAGGCTTGGTTTTATTTTAGCTTCTGTCACCTGTCTGTTCTCTCACCTGTCAATCAAACCTGCTGTGGTCGAACGCAGAGGCAGCTTCAAACCTCTGCAAACAATATAAGACGACTGAATCAAAATCTCAAACAGAAAACACTGGAACTGGCTCTGTGCACAGAAGACAGCCGCCTAGTTTATTTTCAAAAATGCTAACTTCCTGCTGGCATGACGTTCATTTCCTGTTAGTTCATTTCTATGGGGTTTCACTGCCTCAGTCTAAAATGAAAGAAAAACATATATAGTTTAAGATCGGGCAGTGGAGAGTGAGTTAAAGCAAAAGTCTGACAATTCCATGCACAGGGTCAATTATTTAACTTAAAATTTAAAGAGAACAGATGCTGCTCATTCTTTAGTTTTTTGGCCATATTCACATATTCACAAATTAAGTGTTCTGGGGAAAAAAGCACTTGCTCTATATATACATTACAAGTTTAGTTACAATAGGTTGCATCACCGTGTAGATTTTGTCTGGTGTGCTGGAGCCATTGTTTCTAACCCGTCCAGCCAGATCAATTATCTTGCGATTTTTGTAAAGTCACAGACTCGAGAGAAATACATCTGGTCCCCATCAGTCGATTGGTTTGCTGTACAAAACAGTGGTTTAACGGCCCAATCACGTTTCAGCAGGGCAGGTTGTGTTGTTAGCAAAGATGACCGCAAGTAGCGCTTGAATCAAGCAAAACAGGCAGCTCTCGTGGATGTACGTTTTTCTGCTGCGTTTGATTTGTTTTAACAGAAATACAGAGGAGTTTTTTGACATCTCATGCACACATTGGATACGTCATTATGATTGGTTGCTTTGATTGGTTAAGCACAAACTAAGGTAGTTGACAAGTCGCCCAATTACCTCGAAGTATTTCATTAAACGTCTCGTTCAGTGAGGGAAGTTCCAGATGGTTAATGTGGAAGAACTCAGAGTTCAACACAGATCCATCTGACCTGAGCCAGGTTACAGTTCATTTTCTTTCTATCAAATATCTAAAGGTAATTTCACAATCTTTCAATCTGGTGATTTATAATTAATGACTAGACTCTTATTAGATCTAATGCTGCGTTCAGACAGCGTTTAAGCGTCCAATAGGTGGGTTTCACATTCTAGAATTCTTGGCAGTTAAAAGCCAGGTGGAGGCAAGAGGCAGATTTCCTATTAATAACATTGGACTTTGTCATGGAATAATTCAAAAATATTTTGCTAATTTAAAAAGCGAATATTTCTATAATGACTAGACCCAATACTCATTTGTATTCCAAAAATAAATTGCATTTAAACAATATTTATTTAGCTGCCCTCCACCTCATTGAAATTACATTGGCCTGTAGAAGGTTGTGATGTCATCTGAAACCCACCTATTACGCGCATTGAAGCGAATTTTGATGCTGAATATTTTCGAAGCGGACTCCCCAACGCACGTACGACAACAAGGCACTTTTAACGCTCAGACATGCTTCTTTGCAGTCTTGCTTTTTTGCAAAGGCGTTGTTTTATACACGTAGACAGATCACGTTAAGAGAGAGAAAGCGGGAGAGAGATAGAGGCTTGCTGTATTTATAAAACATAGCTTACCCGATCGCACAACTCTCTTCTCCTCCTCTTGTCTCTGTCCTCCTCGCTCAAACACTGTCCGGTCTGAACGCAGCCTCAGACAAGCCTATAAAATGATGTGATGGTATTTGTTAGAACAATGTACAATTATAGTAAGCACAATGGCAGAGATGCTGTACCAGATTCTAGCTTTACAGTGAACTTCGATCTGTTGTCCTAGGGAGGGGAGGAGCTACTGGACATGTTTTAATGGAAGGGGAAACCGGAGCACCCGAAGGAAACCTACGCAGACACAGGCAGAACATGCAAACTCCACATAGAACGCAACATATTGAATGAACTCAACATTGACTTTCAAAATTCCCATTGCATTTCTCATTGTTTTGTGCATTGTGTGTGTGTTGCAGATGTGCTCAGTGTTGTGAAGCGTCTCCCTCACAAAGATGGCGTCGGACTTTGACAGTGGTTGATGGAGAGAAGCCACGGCCTGGACATAGACCACGTCCACCTGCTGCTACAAGGTCTGGACTTCAACTGATCACATTTACTCAGAATTTAACACGCGAGTATCGGTGCAGAGTAAAAAGTAGAGCTGCACAACAGAAAAATGATTGAAATATTCTTACAACAACACAGTCATTTTATTCCAGTGTGGTTTATATTTTTCCCAAAACGCGTCACAAAATTAGATCAAATTCAAAGTTGAGCTATTTATGAACCTTAGAACTGAAAGGTACAACTTCCATTTTTTTCTTGTATTTCTGCAAGTGAATGACACAAAAAACATACAGTAAACGTGTTGTTTTGTAGCCTATAATGACAAAAAAATCTTCAAGTTGACCTGCTGAAGCCTGCAAAAACTCTAATGCGTTCAAACAGACAACATATTTGCGTCAAAATTCACGTGTAGAAGAGTATTTGACGCAGAACATTTCGAAGCTGACGCCCAAATAGGCGTCCAAACGCCCCAATGCGTTCGAGGCATTGGTGGACAAAAGACACTTTTAACGTTCCAAAGCGCTTCTTCGAGTTCCTGCTTGTTTGCAGGCTTTGTTTTGCTCGTAGACAGATCACTGAGAGAGAGAAGGAGAGAGATAGAGGCTGTTGCATTTATAAAACGTAGCTTACCCGATCGCATAACTTTCTCCTCCTCCAGACAGTGTTCTTTTCTGTCTCTCTCCTCCTCGGCTCTCTCCCGTCGTACAGCAGGTTTAAACACGGCACCGAGCATTTTAATAGATCCATGTGAGGCGTTGTCAGTCCAGATCATGTCCCGTGTTGTTTGTTTTGTGTCGCCAGATTTTCAGAGCAACAAGTGACCAAGCCTTTGAAAAAGCCCTCAAACAAGCGACCTTTCGTTAAAAAAGTGATTAAAAGACTTGAGTAAACAGTCGTCCTTTCCTCTTGATGTGAGAGAACAACATGTCACGTGTCACAGGAGTGTAGTCTCTGATTGGCTGACGCCGACTTCCAACATATCTGGAGATGGATTTTTCCAACTCCTGCGGCGGCCGCAGCTTTGAGCTTCCAATCCGCAAGACGTCGCGTTTTCAGACGCAGAAATGCGCGACAACAGGCGCCCCTGACGCCAATACGCGCCGCAAATACGCTTGAACGCTCAAGACGCGAGTTTACATGACTTAACATTGAAAATGGATGCAAAAACGCAAAGACGCTGTCAGGTCTGAACGCATCATAAAAACACTTGGTAAATTATGCGTGGAATGTAGAAACTAAATAAATATATATGCATATTCTAGAAAGAAAAAAGCTCAAGTTAGTCAGAAAAGAACTTGAGTGAACGAACTAATTAAAACACAAGATTATGTATTAGGGGCCCCTCAACAAAGTTTGTACCTGGGCCCAGAGTTTGGTTTTACGTTCCTGTGGAGATTCCTGAGACTTTTCCCAGGCCAGTGTGTCCTCCTGTGTGACTGAGCTCTTCACACTTTCTCTAAAAGATCACGCAGCCGCTGGTGTCTGTCATCTTATCCTCTGAGTCTGTACAAAGCTCGTGACCGTAGGTGAGACAGAAATGATCTGTATATCTAGGGTTTCCATCATGTTTTTGAGAACATGATTAAAAACTCTATAAAAACACTTTTGCATAATTTATGGTGTAACTTGCTGACACTTTCTCTGAGCCTTGAAACCACAACCAGTTTGCAAAAACTCTGCACTGGGTTTGCACGTGTTACACCGGAGGAGATATGCACTACAAAAACTATTTATCTAGACCTGCATAAAATGACTTGGAATCAGAATTATTCCAGATTTGGATATGGTAAGATGATTACTGGATAAATTTAATTGCTTATGTAAGTAGAACATTTCACTGGTTTCTGAAATTAGTCAATATATTAGTCGATTAATCTAAAAAAATAATCTATAGATTATCAATTAGGAAATAATCATTAGCTGCAGCCCTAATTTGAACAGATGCATCAAATAAGGAAAAGGCAAATCACAACTTGATGATCTTATAAAAAAAAAAAAGCACTGATGAGATGAGCTCATGGTTTGATTTTTATCACGATTGCAGCTGGGCAATTAATCAAAAAATCAAGATGTCAAGATTGGTTGTGATTTGAATTGAAAGATCATAATAAAACTAATCTTTTGTCAGAAAAAATGGGCCGTTTGGAGCAAAATATGATATACAACTTCAAAAGATCTAGAAAATGGAACATATTAAAAGTTTTAGTTTAGTTTTGTATTTTTCCCAGATCGCCCAGGCCTACTCACGATATCGTCCAGGGCTAATGTTCTGCATTTTCCTTTGAAATAAATTCTGGAGCACATCGAGTTGCCTTGTGCATGAAATACTGGGTGTAAATAAAAATGCTTTGCCTTGACACAACAACAGCTGAGTTTGTGATGAGTAAACAACATTAGAACAAGATTAAACACTCAAACAAGTTCACTTTTCCTTTAAACGTCTCCTGCTTCTCACTGACTCAGACTCCAGGGCAAACCAGGTCACTCACTCACTCCTTCTCCTGACATTATGACACACTTCTCCGGCGTGCTCTGCTTACCCACAATGCCTCTGTGCGGGTCAGGTTGGAGCAGGTACGGAGGTGGGCGTGGCTTGGCTGCACTCACCTGCTGCTCCTTCTGCTGCAGGCGAGCGAACGTTCAGACTGTCAGCTGCAGAGACACAGCTCAGGTCTTACACGGCGCTGCAGAGTCAGTTGTGGATTCATGGAAAAAAGCAGTGTGTTTTTGTGAGAGTGAAATGATTTTGCGTCCGCCGATGTGGTGAAGAGGAGACAACATGGCAGAAGCCGCGACGGGTAAGACGATTGGGTTTAAGTGATGGTTATTGGGCGTTGCAAGTAGATTTTAATTGTATTTTAAGACAAAAATTCAACTACAGACGTGCAAACAAGTCGTGTAAATTAAAGACGTTAGAGAAGACTGTAATCCTTTTGTCACAACATGATTGGGAAGCTCTAAATTATAGCTGCAACTAACATTTTGCTAGACGATTAGTTGGACGAATATTCTTTCTATTAATTGATGAACGCAGGAAAAATTTTTGCATAAAGCGTTCCAGACAATTGGGACAATAAATGCAGAAGACAAAGTTATGTTCCTGTCATTTCTCCGCTCATGGTAAATGTTTGGAGCCTGTGCATTGACCAATTAGTTGATTAAGTGATTAGTTGCGATTAGTCGATTAATGCTTAACTAAGATGCAGTAAATATTCAGAAAAACTTTGTATTTTAACATTTGGAATGGCGTCTGGCAGCAAAGACTCTACAGCACTTTTCAGATTGAATTATTAACTAAAATTATTAACTAAAAATGTTACAAAATAATTAAAAATATCAGATTTGTACCTGTAATGCAAATGTAAATCGTATATTATTATGTTTTAGTCTTGTTCTAGAAGCCTCAGTTGCCATATTTTAACTTTTGTTTGGTTATTATACAAAATGAAAATAACCGTTTGACAGGTTGAGCCATTATCATAATCGTTAAAGTCGCAGCCCTGGTTTAAATTACAGGGTTTGGTGCCTTTATAGTTTTACTTGACTGAATAATTGCCGTCATTTTATTTGCAGATGATTAGACTGTGATTTGTCTCGCAGCGTTTTATTGATTTTGTGCAAAATTATGACACTGCAAAATCCAAACTTCATTTTAAAGAATTCAAGAATCAGATCTGACAGAATGTAACCAGCATCTAAAACAGGATTTAAACAAACCCAAATGGGCCTATGACAGATTAGACATAAAAAAATACAGACTTAAAGAATATTTTATGTGAATCTACCAATTTTATGTTCCAATGCCAAATATATTTTGACAATCAGAACCTTCTCAAAACAAGATTGACATTTATGATTATTATTTATTATAAACATGTTTCCAGAGCCGGATCTAACCTTTTGGGGCCCTAAACCAAAATACGCTTCGGGGGTTCTCCAGCCTTTTCTACGAGCTGTAATCAATCAAACCAAAGCAGCATTAAGTATATTTAAGTTTAATATAAATATGCAAATAGCGGCAGACAAAAATAATAATTGTTGGCTAAGTATTGGGGATGGGACGATTCACTTCAGTTTTAAATTTTGCAACCACAATTAAAATTTTCTTCCATTTTATTTATTTAATATTAACATGTTTTTTACCTTAAGACCCTAAATCAGAGGTTTCCAACCTTTTTCGCAGAGAGCTACTTTTGCAAAAGGAAACTGGTGTCAAATTATTACTTTACGACAGAAGTTAACTGTGGCATAGTTCGATCGCTGCATACTTCGATCGATTATCAAAGTTTTCAAACTTGTTTCCATCCCTACTACATAATATATGTCAAAATAAAGAGATAATGTAAGATCCTGCCCCAGAAACGTTTGAATAAAACAGATGCATTTTTCATGAATCTGGAGTGAGCTTTTTAGACAAACAAATCAGTATTTTACTTTAGTTAATTTATGTGTAATTTTAGGAATAATATATGATTGCACTTTGACTTGGTGTCAGTGTTTGTCAGTAGGGCCTCAACCCTCTGCTTCCTCTCTGAGCTCCGCCTCTGTTCCCTTTTCATGCGCGCTGACGCTGTAACAGACGATCAGCTGTATCATCGCGCTGGACTTTATGGACTAACATTTTTCCTGATCAGTTGCCTGATATTTATGTGGCTTCTGAAATAATTCAACAGAAATGTGCAGAAATCTGCTGTATTTCGTTGCGGTAATTTTCGCAATTAAATCTGCAGACGTATTAGTCAGGGTCCTGTAAAACCTGAAAAAGCTGAAAAATAATTAGTCCAGTCATAGAAAATACATGAAAAATGAAATGTTTCCTGGAGTATAATTTAGTCTATTGTAAAATAATGCCCAAACTATAGTTTTACTGCCATTTCTAATATAAGGTGAGCAATATACAGTAGATGATGTACTTTGCAAAGTTTAGTTGTAACTTATACGTTTATTTTTTTTTATTTATTTTTTTTTTTACCTTTATTTGCCAGGCAAAACATTAGGAACAAATTCTTATTTACAATGTTGGCCTGGTGTGCAAAAGCACCAAGGGAAGGGGAGAGGGAGTCAGACTAAACACACAAAACAATCATTAGTAAAACAAACAGAAATATAGATAATGATGTTTATGATAACTGTTACTTTCATCATTTAAACAAAGAACTGATGTGTAAAACTACCTTAACTAAAATCTTAGTTTTCACGGTTTTATCATTCAATGTGTTGTCCACTTGGTCAGTCTGACAAAATTAATCAGAATGCAGAAAATATCATCATTTGGAGTCAGATTTTCCTGAGGGAGGACCCCCAGACCCCCCATGTTTGGTGTCCACCTTTTATGGCTATGGACCTTTCTGTTATATTCCAAACGATCTAAAAAATACTATTGTAGATGTTGTGATGACCTAAAATCCTCTTTGGGAATCATTTTTGGGATATGAGAGGAACTCTGATTAGTTCATCAGCTGTTTGTGTGCGTAGTTCAAGCAGTACTTGTCATATTGTTGGCAAAATAAAGAATGACTAATGGATTAAGATGTAGATGTTCTCAGAGTCTTTGATTTTCGCTCTGTGATGAGAATGATCCAGGGCCGCTGCTAGCCATTTTGGTGCCCTATGCAAGATTTCTATAATGGCCCCCCACAACAGACACACACTACTAACAGTGCTAGATCTATCTTTTTTTTTTTTTTTTTTAAGACACAGGGTCCCCCTACATTTTTTCCTTTTTTTTTTTTTAAATAAAAAAAAATGCATTTTCCTTTTATCTGGGATGTTTTAGAACAGTGAACCCATTAATTTCAAATTTTTGACAAATTGCTTTCCAGTGGGGCCCCATCTCTCTTCGCCCCTTCAAACTGCCCTCTGCTCCGCCACTGTTCCCTCTCGCGCTCACACCGAACACAGCTCAACTTAAGCTGCATCCTCGCGCTACAGTTTGAGTAAATACTATATCCTGTAACTTTTCTCAGGACAAATAAACTAGATGCATGGTTTGTGTTTTCCTCTGAAAGAATCTGAACATAAAAGTAGAAAAATCCGTCGTTTTTTGATGCGGTATTTTGCGTGTTCAAATGTGCAGCTGTCTTAATTCAGCTGCTGTTTCTCCTCGTAACTTACCCAATATGTGTCCTATTGACGCGAAATAAAGATTGTCCAAGAGTTTATGAGTTGTAGAACATGTTTCTGTTTTCGTAGCGGTTTCTAGAGTCTTTGATTTTGCGCTGTGTGTTAAGAATCACCAGGCACAAGTGTCTAGACCAGACTTCTCTGTCACTCATGAGTTCAGCACACGGGACAGCACAGCTCAGCTTGGTGCCCCCAGAGCAGGTGATGTTATACGCACTCTGCGTTATGTGCGTAATGGGGGCGGCGGCACTGGAATGATCAGACACATGTTTCTGCTTCTATCACTCATGAGTGCAGGAGAAGCGACACAAAGACAGAGGAGGGGATGGTTGTGAGCAGACAGGACATAAGTTCTGTACATCGCAAACCAGAGCGTGAAGCCAACACGTACGATAACTGATGGACAAACATAAACTTACAAACGTGCAGGAATCACAAAGTTGGTTTTACAAATAAGTTTTAAAGCAGGAATCCTGTAGCTTCAAACTAGACCAGATCTATTTGCAACAACCTATTTTTGCATATAGGTTTTTACAACATTTTAATCATGCCACACTTGCTACATTCTTATAGTTGTTAAAGCCATGCGCCTATAGAGTCGTAACCTCATTTTAAAGCACTTAAAAAGAAACGTTACGCCTTTTTTACAACCAGTTTAGCGCGTTAAAATCTTTGCCTGCAGCTAAAGTCTCACTTGCGTCGATGCGCTTGAATGCAGCCTGATTTTACACTGATTTAGCGTAGTTTTGACAGTCACAGTGATGTATTTTGTTGTATTTGAAGGCAGGGTATTGTACAGTTCTGCATCAGGAAATAAGACAAAACGCTGCGTAGATTGGAGTATTTATGTGTGACAAAAGGGAGTGGTGCTATTGGCAAACAACACGAGGGCAAGAGTGATTTAGTTACACATAGATTACATGTGTTTGAAGTCACACTGTGGACATGCAGGATAAACAATAACATGTAGACTGCTTCTGATGTTGCCTGTCTACATTTATTGTCCTAAATATTTTTATTTAAGTAATGTTTTAGCTGATTTCCTCCATCCATCAATTTGACTATAATTTAGCTATATACTGTTTTCTATTGGAGAGTTTTCCAACAATAGAGAAGACACTTGTGGGCCCCTCATAGTCTAATTTTCACCCCCACAAGGCCTCATTATCACATTTAGTAACATCTTAAACAAAACAGACATGCACCACTTGCATGTTTAAAATAGCATTAGCATTTGCATAGAGATAGACAAAAATGTGGGCTGTGTCAAGTTTTTCTTGTCCTTAACTTGACACCGTGCAACTTTCTGGAGGGGAGAAATCAGTAATAATAAAATAAAAAATACTGTAATTTGGGACATTCGTTATTGTAATCTCTAACTAAATAACATCAGTTTGTTCTGACAGCTTGTTCTCACATCTTCTCCTGAGCAGAACTTTGTTATATATATATATATATATATATATTTTTTTACCTTTATTTAACTAAGAATGTCCCACTTTGATTCAGAATCTCTTTTGCAAGGGAGTCCTGGGGGAGGGAATAATGGACATGTTTTTAGAAGTAGGGGAAACCAGAGTTTCTTCTCGTTCCATTCATTCCTTATGGGGAATTTGCCGAGATACACTAAAATTTATTAATTTTCCCTGTGGACATGGGGAGAACATGCAAACTCAACTGAACCCAGGACCTTCTTGCTATGAGGCCATAGCACTAACCACTGCGCCACTGTGTCGCGGCGGTGCAGAGTTGTCAGTCACTGACACAGTGATTGGTAATTTTTCAAAGTGGACGTGACTTATAGTAAAACTATTTGTTTTTGTCAGATTGTGATAAATAAACTACTATTTTGGCCATCATGATTGACAGGTAACAGTCTGAGCCTCTATTCTTACACCTCAAGCTGCAAACGTCTTGCTTCTTGTGAAATATGAATCGGCCTTAATGCTGCGTTCCAGGCAACTGGGAACTGGAATAATTCTCAGTTGAAAAATACCAATTCCCACTTCAAACCTTTAGGCTAAACAAATGTAACGTAAAATAACCTGTAGCCAATGTTTACATTGTTTTTGTGACACTTAATCTCCTCAGATGCACTTTTTGTGGTGATTGTTGATCTCGAATGTGAAGTGGGACTCCCTCGTCCAGGTCCCAGTTCTCAGGTGGAATTAAGATAAGATATCCTTTATTTGTCCCACAATGGCGAAATTCCAAGGTTGCAACGCACATTTTAAGAACAGCAGGGAAAATAGAAACATGCAATTAAACAAGATAATTTTAAAATAGACTCAAAATATAGTTATAATGGTTAAAAAACTCTTATTAACATTAAGTGTTTGTTATGGCATAGTGCAGAATATGACAAGATAAATAGATAAAGTGGCATCAGTATATAGTATTATGTACAATATATGATTATGAACAACTGCTGCAGATGAACAGAATAAATAAATAACCAGTGAATATTTATAATTTATTCATAAAACAGTTTGTTAAGTTTGAAATTATGTTCTGTGAAAATAAAAGGAAGTAGAGCAGGTTTCTAAACTGATGACATCGCACTAAAGACAAACTGATCTTTATGAACCTGTAAACATAACTGTATTTTAATTTCTCTTATTATGTGTTCACGAGGCAACTTCCTAGTACGATGTCATCATTTATAAACAGGAAGTACATTTTTTCCCACCATTGTGTCTCAAAGTTTGACTTATGCTCTTATGATTTTTCTGTCAATTGTTTCTTTTCTATAACATTTTTCTCGTTGAATAATTAAATCTGTATTTTTGTGTTTTAACTTGACTCAAACTCGGTCAAAAACTATAATTGTGGCCCACGTTTCTCTCCTCATTGACTTATATTATACTTTACATTACATCATCCAAACCCACTCACTTTACTTCAGCCTAACTCACTGTCATCGCCGCTAATTTCTCTGTAATTAATCACAATAACGACATTCGACCCTCGCAGCTTCCTTCCTTACTTTCTAAATTAGCTTAGGCCTAACTCGAGCCGCCGAACGTTCTCCGTGAAACATTTTAAAATAGTCCAGACTTTTCATAGACCGAAGGACAGACTGCAGAAGGGACCAAGCTTCAGATCGGCTCGCATGTTTAATAAGCTTAACGAGATTTACTTTTTTAAATGGAGAACGAAGACTGGACGATTTGTGAGACTTTACACTCAGCTAAAGAACTGAACGACTTTGTTGAGCTGTACAATGGTGAGTGACAACGAGAACTAGTTTGTTACGACTCTGGCAACTATTAAAGGAGATATATTACGTAAATTCAGCTTTTTTGAGTTATAACAGTGTCTCTCATCATTAGTTTAATCAAAGTTGTATTTAGGTTGATTCCTGCATGTTTGAGTAATCTTGTTTTGTCTTTCTCTTTGACTTGGACTTGTTTCTCTTCCACTTGAGACTTGACTTGGACTTGTCTCTCTTTGACTTTGGACTTGACTTGGACTTGTCTCTCTTTGACTTTGGACTTGACTTGGACTTGTCTGTCTTTGACTTGGGACTTGTCTCTCCTTGACTTTAGACTTGACTTGGACTTGTCTCACTTTGACTTGGAACTTGACTTGGACTTGACTCTCGTTGACCTGGGATTTGACTTGGACTTGTCTCTCTTTGACTTTAGACTTGAATTGGACTTGTTTCTCTTTGACTTGGACTTGACTTGGACTTGTCTCTCTTTGACTTGGACTTTCTCTCTTTGACTCGAGACTTGACTTGGACTTGTCTCTCTTTAACTTGGGTCTTGACTTGGACTTGTCTCTCTTTGACTTGGACTTGTCTTTAACTTGGGTTTTGACTTGGACTTGTCTCTCTTTGACTTGGACTTCTCTCTCTTTGATTTGAGACTCAACTTGGACTTGTCTCTCTTTGACTCGAGACTCGACTTGGACTTGTCTCTCTTTGACTCGAGACTCGACTTGGACTTGTCTCTCTTTGACTTGGACTTGTCTCTCTTTGACTTGGACTTGTCTCTCTTTAAATTGGGACTTGACTTGGACTTGTCTCTCTCTGACTTGGGATACTACTTTCATAAAAAAAATTCTGAGCTTAAACATGACTGGACCTGCTCAGATGAAAACGTGATGACTCAGTGTTAGTTTAGACTGTTTCTGTTTAGGATTATGTAGTTATGGTGAAAATTTTGGTGGCAAGAGAGGGATTATCGGTCAACATCACTTTCCGCTCTACTGCAGAATGAGACTGTCCACCTGGTTGGCTGGGGAAACTTGTTTGACTAAACAACAAAATCTGACGGACCAAAGATTGAGACAATGTTTTTCTCTGTTTTCACTCACCTGAATGTAACGTGTTTGAGTCGTGTTGAGAAACGAATAATCCCTCTATAAAGCAGGAATCACCAATTAGTTTTTGCAAGGGGACAGATGTTCTGAGTACTCTGGTCCAATGGATCTGTGTTGAACTGTGATTTGAGTTCTTCCTCATTATCCATCTGGATAACGAGGCAAAAGGTGGAAATATTTTGAACTGATTTAACTCATGCCTACCTTAGTTTATGCTTAGCCAATTACAGCAACAAAAAGTTGTTGTCACTTTTGAAAAAAGGAAATACTCTGTATTTCTGCTGAAACCGATTCAAAAGCAGCAGAAACATCCACAGGAGCTGATACTGTATATTTGTTTTTGTTTTTCTGAATCCAGACACAGCAGTATCTTTGCTCTTTAGAGAAGTAAGACCAAGCTCAGCTTTGTGTCTGTCTCACCTCACAGCTGCAGAAACAAGTTCATTTATGAATCTACTAACACTGCACGTAATGTTCAGAGTAGAGATAGACTGATACGTCGATATTATGGGAACGATATTTAGATTTTTTTTTGTACATCGGCCATATCAGCTCAGTTTTGTTCGATATCTGTTGAGGCAGCACAAGCTCTAATACGTGTTTGTCAATATGAACAGCATGACTGTCTTTCATGATGCTATGAAACGATTGTTTGCTCTTTCTTTGACCAAAATTCAATCGAGCGTCATTACAGTGTGAAAGAAACACACATGTACCAGGGTGAGAGATAGCTTAGGTTGACGTTTTTTGTTTATCTCACCCCAGCTGTGCTTTTAAAACTAAAATAAGGAAATCGACCTCAGAAATCTGCCTTAAAAATCAGCCATTGATATCGGCATCAGCTGACAAAACTTTGAAATATCGGCATCGGCCAAAGAAAAACCCATACCTGCCGATCTCTAGTTCAGAGCTGACTTCAGGGTTGTCTTGGGGGTGGGGGGGTGGAGGCGAGCGGGATTGTTTTTAATGCACTGTGAAGCACTTTGTGTTACATTTTATGTATGAAAAGCGCTTTATAAATAAAGTTTGATTTGATTTGATTTGATTCATAACACACAGAGTGCTCGCAGCACACAGCCCTAACTCACCAATTATTAGCCTTTTTTTTTATCACTTTTGTAGTGCTACGTTGTACTTTAACAGAGCAATGTTTTCAGATGAACTGGGGTTCTGTGGCTGGCTGCGAACAGCTATGGAGCTGCCAAAAAGTAGCACAAAAGCGTGTTGTTTTTACCAGTTCAACAATGTCTCTCTCCACTTAGCAGCCCTGTCAAATGTTTAGTTTAGACTGTATCAAGTTTATAATAAAGACTTCTATTGAGCCAGTCAGTCTTACAGCAGATAGTTTTAGGCGAATAGTTCTTAAATGATTTTGTAACTCGCTCCATTGATCCTCCTGCTCGCTGCTTGTTCAGACAAAGCTCTGTGTTTACCTGGAGATGCTTTTCAGACATGAAAATGGGTTTGTCCTAAACTGTCTGTGGCTTCAGTCTGTACTTTTGTGAAACCATACTGTATTTATCAGAGCTGCTTGGGAATGGAAACAAAATCTAATAATTATTCTGTGTGGCTTAATTTGAATTGTTTATATAGTGCTCATTTGATATATTGCAGAATAATGAATTTGCAGCTGACTTTCTTTTGCAGGACTGGGCAAAGTTTGGTGCAGATATTTTGCATCACAGATAAATGTTTTCTGTTTATTTATTTATTTATTTATTTATTAATTTACTACTTTTGCTACTTTGCAAAAGGGCCCTACTTGCTACTAGGTAGGTAGGCAGTAGTAAGAGGAGTTTTTTAGCGAAGGTATAGAACCAGAATGGAATGATCTGTTTCTTCTCCTTTCCGATCCTCTCGCGCGTCATAGGGGCGGCGCGGGAAACGGAGGTATCTTTAAGTGACGTTCGTGGGCCCGTGCTAACCTTTGATCCCCTATACAAACGGTTCCTTTCGATTTGGAGGTGCAGGGCCCGTGTGGGATCGCGAAGGAGCCACCCCGGCAAACTCTGGAAAGACGACCAACTTTTGGAACACTGTTGCAACACGAGGAACAAGAACACGAGAACGGGAGTCTGTATCTAGTTACGTACGTGGACCCTGAAGAAGACCTGTACATTGGTCGAATCGCGCAGGCGTCCTGCACTTTAATAGAGAACTTTTATTTTTGATAATCAGTGGGCCTCGGACTATTTTTCCACTTGATTCTTGAAGATTTTACTTTTTTTTTTTTTGTGGTGATTGCAATCTCAAAGAATCACTGAATCGTGATATGTTGTCTTGCAATAATCTTAACAATGAAATGAACTATTGTGGCATTTCTATTCTTATATTATAAGAGTCTTCTTCTTGTTGTTTTCCAGTGGAGCAGGAGCAGATCCAGAAGAGGACTTTTACAAACTGGGTCAACGCTCAGCTCGCCAAGGTGAGTTTTACTACAACTTACACCATTTACAGCTGTGTTTGTCCTGCTTTAGTCCTGTTTTAGACATGCTTTAGACATGCTTTAGTCCTGCTTTAGTCTTTTTTTAGACATGCTTTAGTCCTGCTTTAGACCTACTTTAAGGTCTTTTCACACCAACACAACTCCCAGTCGTTGTCGGTAGGGAGGACCAACGCACCGTTTGTTCTGGTCTCTTTGGGGCGCATCGATGTGAAAAAGCATTCACACAAACACAATCCAAACAGCCAACAGTCGGCGAACAAATTCCGAGTGAACATGTGTGTCATGCTTGATGAAAAAGACAACACATAAGTTGCGCGCGAGTAGTTGTCAAACTGGCGATAGATTTCTGTCTTACCTCATGGATTAGACTCAACTTCTGTTTCCCGCTACAGTCCAGCCTTCGTACTACAGCTGTACTCCTCCATCTTTGTTTTCCTCGGACCACATAGCCTTTCTTCTTCGTACTTACGTCCCGTTTGAACCCGGCAAACAACAACAATCCATGCTCGACTAAATATTGTTTTTCCATAAGAAAGATTTTCGGGTTTCCGCACTATTTCTTGCGCACTGATTCGCTGGCCACGGGCCAATCAAACAGCTGCATATGCGGCAACTACCGACCGCTGGCGATGCCGACTCTACAAGCAAGTCTTCAAAACCTCGCCTCGGCGACGTGCTCCTCTGACCCCGACAGCGCCATTCACACCAAACACACGTGACCTGGTTCAGACAGGCGACCCTCGGCTTGGTGTGAAAGACCCTTTATAGTCCTTTTTTAGCCATGTTTTAGTCTTGTTTTAGTTCTGCTTTAGTCTTGCTTTAGTCCTAATTCAAACTCACTTTGGTCGTTGTTTAAGCCCTCAAAAGCAACAGTAGCTCAGCAGGTAGAGCAGGTACTTAAACACTTAAAACTTTAAGGTTGCTGATTTAATTTCCGCTGATTTATTGCCACTGTGAGTGTTGAATCTTCTTATGACTGCATTGCTAATATAACAAACATCTTTGATAGTTTGTTCGTGGTCCGAGTGACAAAAATCCATGGCAGTTCTATCATTCTGCAGATGTGGATACAGAATTTACGTTTTATTACATTGTCCGCTCTTGTACAGTGACAGAAAAGAAAACAATAGTTGACATTTCCCCTATAATCTGGCTTTTTCAGTTTTCTCCAGTTTCTTCTTGCAAGTCTCCACCGCCGAACGACCTGAGGCAGACCGAGCAAAGTTAAACAGAGTAATAGTAAAAGTAGATTTTTATGCAAAACGCTCAAAAACATGACAGAACAGGAGAGATTGTGAGAAAGTGTGATTTGCCCCGGGACAGGATCAGTGACCTATATGTGAGCGCTGAAGCTTTAAGCGTTTAGTCGTATGTTATGTCATGTATAGTGTCAGTCATGAGCGTGTGAGGTAAGGATACATCATATTTGCTGCCAACAGGGAAGAGTATAGAGCTTATAGTTACTTATAGGCCATTTCTCAATTTCCACTCAGCAGCAGACTCTGTACTCTTGTTCTTCTGATTACAGACTAGAGCTGCACGATATTGACGAAAAAGCTAATTGACCTTTCGCCGAGCCCCGCCCCCAAACGGCTCTTGTCCAATCAAACATTGTAGCAACCGTTGCTATGTAAATATGGTCCGTCAAATCTTGAGTTCCAAGCAGGATGGTGAAGCTATGCGCCTATGGTTTATGTAAACCGGACCACAGATACCCCGAAATATTGACCAAAGGAGTTGTGTTCTTTCCATTTCTAAAGCCGAAAACAACTGGAGCACTGCCTACAATGGATTAAACAGTACGGACGACTCGGGACAGCTCCTCTACCAGTTAAATATATGGAACAAATGTCTGCTCAAAGGTAAAACTAATGTTTAACTATAGCTATGGACTTACTGTGTTGTTAGATCTAGAGGCAAAAACACAAACTAGACCAAAGTTCTACCACGACGAGGATATAACTGCAGAAGTTACGCTCTAAGCTGCTAAGTTTAGCGAGCCTCTTAGCTTTAGCCAGCACTAGTAGCTTTAGCTCGCTAACAACCCTCGTAAATGAACAATATTCTTGCAATAGAGAAAAATAGACCTTAACATATGAAAGTGAACTTACCCGGCAGTGCAAGAGCAGGACAAGGCTGTGCTTGTTGTATTTGAGGTAAAGATCATGGGTTTGTCTGATTTAGCTTGAGACCAGTAGCATTAGCCTCCATAGGAGTTATATTCCTCCGTTGTGTATTTTAATGTTTTGAATAAATCCTCCGCTGCATAGTGAACCCCTTTTGCCTCGATCTAGAGGATATCGCGGAAAAATTGCTTTAAAAAAGTCACTAACGTGAACAGGTGTACTTCTATCTGTCATTGAAGTCTATGGCACGCTGTCATATTTGACGGACATAGCAACAGTAACTAAGGGGGGCGGGGCTCGGCGAAAGGTCAATTGCAATTTTTCTGTTTGATATTCCAATTTTGATTTTATGCGATATTTAACATACAGTATGTCGTCAATATCGTGATAAAAAATCGAATCGAGAGCTCACTGACAATCTGCTTTTTGATTTCCCCTTTCTCCATTTAATGCATCTGTTTGTTAAAATACAGACAATTGTTTCTAACCTACTTCTCTTAGACTCAGAGTTGCCAAGTTTGTGTCTTTATGATGAATTTGGGGCGTTTGTTTTTAATAGTTTTATGAATTTTGAAGTTCATGTGTTGAGTCTTTTGTGTTGCAGCTTCAAGTCAAGTTCCAGGTGAATTTTAGCAAATTTTGAGGGTTGATTAACAAAAATATATCTACAGTATTTATGAATGAAACATGGATTTTTAGCACATTTTCAATTGCCACAATGGTCTAATGAATTGATTATTTGAACTTTATTTATGGGCTGAGGTTGCTTGACTGAGGATTTTTTTTAAAGGCTTCATCACATTTTTCTCTGAACATCTGTCCACACTGGTCAGTCTTTGTTCTGATCTGAGTGAGTGACAGCTGGATTTAACCAATCACAGTCAAGTAGGAACTTTCAGAAAAAGCAGATGATTGTATTGACCTCAAAGACAAAAGACAATAGTCTACAAAAATTGTGATCAAATCGAAATCGTGATCTGTCTCCAGGAAAATCGTGATAATAATTTGTTGCCCTATTGCCCAGTCCTATGTTGAGCTTACTATTTTGGAGCAACTGTAAAATATCAACCATGGAAAATATAAAAAAAATAAACAGCTTTACCAATTTGAAAAGTTTAAATATACATTTTAGTAGGGATGGACGAGATCTTGTGCAGCGAGATCTCATGAGATCAAATTGTCATGATACTGATACTGTGGCACACGTCCTGAACTGTGAGATTTTTCCATGGTCATGAAATGAGGTTTTGTATCTTTGAGCAGCTGTAGTAAATATTCTCCTCCACACACAGACTTGTAGTGGACTTATTCTGACAGAAAACTGTCTAAACTCTGTCTCAGTTTTTATTTTGTAATGATAGGACCAATATTGACAGAGATAATTAGTCCTAAACATTGTAAAAGTTAGCGCGAAAATATATAATCGTCAAATATACGCGCGGACATCTCGGGAACAGCGCGGTGTTTTTCACACTTAAACATAGTTTAAAATAGATCCACAACGAGATATTTTGGCCTCTGTCATCAATAACTGTAAAAAGTAGGAAAGTCTCCTCATCTGTGTGTGTCTGGTCCCTGTCAGCAGCCGCAGCGCTGTGAAGCAGGAGAAAGGGGGCGGAGTCTGAGTGGATCAATTTCAGTCAAAACTCATATAGTTGAAATAATAAAAATCCAAGGTGATACACATAATGAAAGGTAAAGCTAAACTAAAAGAATATAAACTAACAATATTTTTTTTTTTTGCCTTGTTTAAATTCTAAATTGAAACAATTAAACAATTAATGCAAATTATTTAAAAATCTTGTCTCGTCTCGATTCAAAGACCCAATCTCGTGGCTCGTCTCGTCTTGTGAAAATTCTGTCTCGTCCCATCCTTACATTTTAGGCATTAATACAATTGAAGCTACAACCAAGATTGATTGGCTGGTGTGTGTCTTGACGATTCAGTTGGCCTGCATAAAAAGTAACAGTGACTTTTTGCCTGGTTTATGTAAGGATTAAACAACGAGGAGCCGTGCATTACACAGATATAATGCACGACGCGGAGTCAAGAACATCACGACGCGCAGCGGAGTGATGTTACTCCGCGGAGTCTATTATATCTGTGTAATGCACAGGCTCCGAGTTGTTTAATCCGCTTATACCATGGTCAAACGGCGACTGGTCAAACTTTAATATAGACGTACAGTTCGTTCACTGATCTCAAATTTTGCTCGGAAATTTGTATCTTTGGGTCTACTTTTATTGTGTCCGGGCTTAACAGCGGCAACATAGCATGTTTACGTTTAAATGCACAGCGCTGCTGTTGTCAGGCTGTTGTAGAGAGAGAGAGACGGAGGAGAGATCGCTCCTCCGTCTCTCTTTCTCTCTCTTTCTCTCTCTGCCTCTCTCTCAGTCACATGTGTTATTTACCTCAGGATGGAGGAGTAGTTCGAGAAGTAGCGGTCTCTTAGTTTTCAAAGCCTGTGCAGGCGATGTATTCCGACCATTGTGTGTCTCTGTGCTAAAATCCCAGTCCACGTTCACAAATGCGATGTCCGTCCTCTCATGTTGCTTAAAATATCCAATACACGAGTCTATCAAAAACTAGAAAGTTCCGCGCTAGCTAACTTGTGTCAAGACGGTCAAGTCACCGTCAACCAAGTATCACTTTCTGTGCGTACTGCACAATAAAAGCCTCAACATAATCCTGCTGAAAGCAAAGTTTTATTATGAAAGAGTTAGACAGCGACAGCGCTACAGAGACTCTTTTCTCTTCCATCTCAGGCTGTCAAAAGTTCATTGGTTTTGCCCAGATGTTGCGCGTTGCCGTGGAGACGTATTCAGCGCACTGATATGTAAGTGATTTAACCTGCCGAACTACGTGTGCGTATATACGATTATAATGCACGCCAGTTAACATTTGAATTCTCACTGACCATGGTATAAGACAGAAATATACAATTACGCCAACTGCCCTATACAGCTCTGCAGAAAAAAAAAAAAAAAAAGAACGCATAAATTCTAAAAACAATGTTTATCTCTTAAAGACCTCAGCAGGTTTGTGGTGTCTCTGTCCTTCTCTGACAAGATGCAACTGTGAGACAAATAATCTATTCTAAATTTCCTCATGTATGGCCTGTACTTTCTTTAAACTCGAGTCCCTCTGCCGTTGTGTCTTGGGCAAGATTCACTTTGAGTATGAATGAATGTGATGAGTGAGTGATGGGGAGTCTTGCTTCTGTTCATTTGCCCCGGGGCAGCTGTGGCTACAAGAGGCTTACATAACTAGATGTGGAGGGAGTAAATAATGACTAGAGTTTATTTCAGCAGTTAGAAGTTTGGTTGTACTCATTTCTCTGATCAGAGCTCTCTCTCTTGTTATGCTGACCTATAAAGCTTCAACTTTATCTCAGTTTCTGAACCTTTGGAGCATAAACACATCTTTGGACTCATTGTGAAGCTAAGTCTTTGTAGTTTTGGTTCCTGATTCTGATCTACACTTATAAATGCAAACAACTGCACTAAACAGTTGTTTGTACTTCGAGCCTGAGTGACAATAGATCTGACATTTGTTGAATTACAATAATTCTTCAAAAACTGAAGATTTATTTCAGGGTGGATAGGTTCCTTTCCTTATTGATGACCCAGACGTGCATCACTGTCAGTCCTAACAAGGAGCGTCTGAAATAATCAGTTAAGTTTGCAAAGATTACGGATTAGTTATGTTTCCTTTCACCGCTCCTTTAGCACTGAAACCTAACCAGCTTTAGGGAGCGTAAGAATCCCACAATCCACTGTACAGATCACTCTGAAGTAAGTTTAATTAAAATTCTCTACAAAAACAAAGTCAACTTTATAACATATAAAGTAGGGCTGGTTGATATTGACAAAAATGAATATAATGTTTATTCTCGCGTGTGGTTGTTGTAGTCCATGTTCTGGGTGTTGTAGTTTTTCTTGTTCCTGCCACTCGTTAGAAGCATTTATAATCACCAAAACAGCAACAGCTCCTGCGATTCACTGCTCCTTGGTCTTTAGATTTGACTTCTCTCAAAGGTTACGCGGAAAAGGAGAAAGAAGGAATAGTATGGAAGTATTTGTATCTAGTTTCAGATCTACCCCTGATGTAGCTGAAGCCAAAGAACAGACAGATAAGATCGTTTTCCTGTCGCAATCACCAGAGAATCCCAGAGAAACACTCAAAGCGATCTGCATCCGGAAGCTTCATGGTTCATAATCTCACATGACGGGATTATTTCACACCTCAAGGCTCGTGTTTACGTCCAGGTCAGAAATAAATGCTTTGTTTGAACAGAGACAGAGTCAGCTGACTGTCAGGCCTGCTTCACTTCTGCTGAGACACAAATAACATCAAAAGAGCTTTCATATAACAGTCTACTAGGGGTGTAACGCAAAAGCTACGATTCCGCAACGTGCACTGTCTCGATGCAGCTCCATTTAATAATATTATTAAAAGAACCCCGCAGATGCGCCCCGTTCGTCTATGTAGCGCGCCAAATCCGCACTACACATCCGCGCTACATATCGGTGCTAAATGGCCTACGAGAATCAAATGACTGTCCCTTCTCTCATATATGTGCGACCTACTCAACAAGCATTGATAGCGCGAGCTGCTCGATGTCAGAGAGAGAGAAGAGAGAGAGGAGTTGTGAGCAGAGACTAGGTGCTAGGCTTGTACTCAATGTATCGATGCGGGGATATATCGTGACAAAGCTCATTGGCAATACGCGTATCGTTACAGGGAGGTGTATTGGCATACGTATCGGCATACTTAAATTCATATAATTTACACTTATCAACCTGGACTGCAGCTTTCAGACTGAAACTATTGAGCTAAACAATGGCTTATTTCTAAGACACTTGTATCTAAGATTAAGAGCAGTTTGAAAATACAATTCCTCTGCATTTGACACTTGATACGTGACATATTGAGGAAATTATATCTGCATATACGTGTATCGGGATACGTATTGTATCGTGACCTCTATATCGGATACATATTGTATCGGAAGGCTCTTGGCAATACCCAGCCCTACTACACGGGCACGCGCAGCAGTCATCCCCATGCAGTCATCCCCATGCACGCGCACAGGGGGAAAGAAAAGTGCAGCGGGACAGAGACTGTGGTCAACATGTTTATAACATGTAAATGTGACAGAACAGATCATTAGAGACTATGAAGACACAAAGACTCAGAACTCACATGTTTGATATGACAGAAGCTTTATCTTGCTTTAACTCATTTCGTTCGTCTCATTTTGTGACGTCAAGCTTCTGTTGAGGCAGTTGCAGAAACACACTGGAGCTTCACATGATCAGTCTGATTCAAGTTTATCTGAGTGAACATCAGGTTCTAGTTTCTGCGGTTAAATCTGTGGTTTTTGCTGTTAGCGGAGGAAAGCGCGACATGCTAGCGGTGTACTTATAAAATGAATGAAAGTACGGTCTTTGTTGAGAATGCTAAAGCAACGTTAGGTTGAGATTTTTGCTGAATGTGACCCAGATAAAGCTGATGTAATGTTGTTTTAGAATGAAGCTATTCAACATAAAGCAGGGGCCAGATCAGATCGTGATTACCTGTTTTGAAACCTTCTTCTCTTAGCCTCAGAGTTGTTAAGTGGACTTGTTTTTTAAAGTCTCTTATGAATTTTGTGTCGTAAAAGCAATTTTTCAGGTGTGATTTACAAAAATATGTACATTTTGTACATTTTTATGTCTAAAAGTTGTTATATGTTAGAAAAACTATGGAATTATGACCGATAAAATCAAAAACTTAAGAATTAAATTGGGGAGCGCTGCAATGGATGTCCAGGAGTATTAAAAACAAGGCCCAGTCAGGTGCTCTTTGGAAATAGTGGGTGAATTCCTTGTGCAAAAATAGAAAGTTGCCTGCCAAAAGGTGGTAAAGTGCAGACACAAAACCAAGGCACTCTGAAGGGTTAAAGTTAAAAAGCCTTTATTTCATCATGGCTTTTTGAATTAAAAAACGCACCAACGCGTTTCAGCTCTGACAAGCCTTCATCAGGGTGCTATATTATAAGGAGGAGCACTGTGTCCCGCCTCCAATATGCAAAATACATAATAAATATTCATAACCAGACTATCGTGTGTCTACATATACACCGAGCAGAAAAAGACATTCTTTACTAGACATAAAAATGGTGCACCATTACCAAACAGAATCTGACGCACAGATTAATGAAATACAGTTGTGAAAGGTAAGTGAGCATTAATGAATACAAAACCCACCTAAACTCTCAACTGGACCACAATAACCATATGGAGATACAATTCAAATACTCGCAACCTCAAAACAAATTTACAAAAAAGGTGAAAAGTCTATTTCGTCATTCACACCTGGCCAAGATGTTGCTTTTAATGTTACAATCCAAAATGTCTCCCTTTGTAAGAGACGTTTAAGTCGGTCTCCTCCTCTTGGTGTATTAGAGATGATTTCAATAGCCATTACTTTTAAGGAGTTCAAGTTGTAAAATCTGGCAATACTGGTCAGTCTTTGTCCTTCTGTGAGTAACAGCCAATCATAGTCAAGAGGAAACTTCTGGAGATGATTTTATTTACCTCAAAGACAACAGAAAATAAAACCAGGGTTAAAGTGGGCCGGAACGGTCAGGAACGGCGTTCCGGCACCTTCAATGCCCTCCAAAAAAAAAATAAAAAATTAAAAAGTAATTAAAAATAACATTGATATAATAAAACAAACACATGCAAAATGATTATAGTAATTAAGGCATTGAGTTGCAGTTGCTTTGAGTTGCAGTTGCATTTATTTGCAGCTTAGATATATTTATAAGTGATCAAGTCACAGCGGCACCAGTGAAATGAACAACTGGCCCTGAACTACACGCGCACCTCGCTTCTCCGCTGCACAGCGCAGAGTCCAGTGGCAGAGTCGTGTCCGTCACTCACGGGGAAACTGCTCTGTCTGTCAGAGGACAGGGCTCATCTCACAGCGGGACGAGTGTCCCCAAAATGAAACTTTAAGGACTTTTCTTTTCATCTAAATCAACACAGAGCTCAAAGCTAAAGGCGACGTTAACAATAACGTGATAATCGCGTGTTCCACGAGACTCGGCCGCGGAGGGCGAGCCCTTCCCGCTGGTGCTGTTTCAGATGTGAGGAAGTCCGACAGCGCGGCGCGCACGAACGGGAGAGAGCGATATAAACTTCCAAATAACCGCGTGTGGTTTCACCGCGCTAAATATTGACTTATAAATTGGCACCGATAGCCTGTTACAGCCCAGCACTGAGGGCAGAGAGAAAGGACAGGAGAAGTGACAGGAGCAGTGACAGGGGCAGGAGGGACCCAAGGAGGAGAGAGGAGCTGAAGGAGTAACAGTGTACACAAGCTATTGTGGGTTACAAAAGTTTGTGTACACCAAACTATAGAAAATTGTCTTGTCTTATTTTTGTGGGCATTTTTATCACATATACTATATTTTAATCTAGAAATAAAACCAGATGGATGGATGGATGGTTACTTTTTTTAAGTCCACAGACAGCTTTTTCTCTCTTAAAGTCAGTACAGTCCTGCTGTATTGTTGAATATCAACACTTTTTCCAGCTAACAATTTAACATTTTTAAAAACATTTTTGTTTTTAGCAGTTTGTCACAAGATTAAAACTGACTAACTCTCCTAAAACCCAGTTTTACAGGGGCAGACCTAAGGAATGCATCCAGGACTGGGGCCCCCTTAATCCAGTCTTTGGTTGCCTCTTTTTATTTATTTTTATTGCCTGATGTGTTTTTAAATATGGCAAAGTTACATCACATAATAAGAATATCACATCTAAAACTCACCAAAATGCAGGAAATTGCATTGAATTTTAAAAATTCCCCAGACCCCCCTTTCTTTAAAGAGTAGCCTGATTCCAGCTGCTCAATGTCAAGACACATCTCTCTTCTGGAACCTCCAACAGCAAATATATAAATGACAATGTAAGAAAAGACTATTAATCAAATCGTTTTGGACTTTGGTATGTTCAAAATCTTGCGTACGACCCTGACCCTAAAATAGAGTTCCCCCACCTCCCAAATCCCACTTTAACCACTGAATAAAACCATAATCTGGCTCTAAGAAAATTGTGTTTACAAATGTTTGCCATATCACCCAGCCCTACTGGGAGATCCTCTCAACGTTTACCTCTTTGGGAGCTGATTGGGAGGGTGATAAAGTCAGCTGTGAATATATTCTACTTGATACTCTCCCACATCTAATATGGGCCTAAATTTGGTTTGTGGAACAAGAGCTTTTAGAAGTATTGGTATTTTCACATTTCCGCACCTCTACTAAATATCCTCCTCACCAGATGAACTTTCTTTTGTTTTCTTCTTTTTTTCTCTCTGGTAGTGCTTCTGAAACAGCTGATGTGTGAGCTTTGCGGTCGTACAAACTGAACTCACGTTGAAGGAAACTGTCACATGTGAAACTGTGTCTTCAGCGTGAAACAAGTGTGGCTAATGCTGCTGTTGTTATTTATGACTCAAACCCACAAGTCTTTCCCCTGAAGGCTCCATAAAGTGTTGTGGCCAAATAAAAAGTCTTCTGATTCAAGTGAATAAAAGCTTCAACTTTATTCATATTTGCCATGGATAATATTTATTTACCTCGGGACGTCTGTGAACTTTAAGTTACCCCACAATGTCTGAGTTTTTACAAGCTTTTATAATTTTTAATATTATTTAATACATAACATGATTTAATTTTTAAAGACTTAAATTCTCGAAAAAGGCGACAAATACACCTTGATTTATGACAATTACCTTTTAACCCTTTAAACACCAAAGTAGCAATACTGCATCAAGCCATTTCAGTCTCTCTGTACGTTTCAGAAGCTTGAAAAAACAAACAAACACAACTCTGTTCCAGCAGTTTTATAAACTAATACAGAGAAATATTAGCTTCGATCCTTCAGGGGGAATGTATTTCAACTGAAAAACCTCAGTGCCTAAAGGGTTAATTAGTTCATAACTTGAGCTTTTCTTGTGTTTTGTGGTTTGTTTTATCATGAATGACCTGAGCTGTGGCAGCGCAAATGTGGCTCCTCGTCACGTAGTAGTGATCGTCAATCAGAATCATATTAAACTGTTGTAATCTTTTGTTTTTAATAGAAATCAACTTTATGTATCTTTTTATTTACAAATGAATTCTGGGGAAACGTCTTGGTTACCTGAGTGGTCTCCTCACTGTCAGCTCAGGTAGTTACCGGCTTCGTTCATCTTCTCACCTGCTTTACTTTCCTCGATGCTCGACTCACACTCTTAACCGTGGTTTATTTGTTTATTTGTTTATTTATTAGATCCCCATTAGCATCAGCAGTGTACCGCGTCAGCTACTCTTCCTGGGGTCAATTTAAATGGCAAATATTACAATTGACAAATGTGAGAAAATCTAGCACACTAATTAAAACAGTTTACATTTCCTATAAAAACACATTAATATTACTTGTTTTTGGTCAAAGAAAAGAAACACACATTACAACAGTAACATGGCAGTTCACATGAGATCATAGTTTAGTTGACGATGGTGGTCTTGGAATGAGTTACAACAGCACTTCTCAAAGTGTGGGGCGCGCCCGTTTAGGGGGGCGCCGAATGTCTTCAGGGGGGCGGAGGACCAGTGCTGATAAATGCACTTAAAAATACGAGTGGCAGCAGAAAGTACAGAGAACACCGCCTCCACGGTGACAACTCTGCAGCAGCAACACGGACAGGATCCTGTTAAAAGAAAGGCTACTGATGCAGATAAACAGGAGACGAACGCACCACGTTCGTTGTGATTAATTATTTTGTCGTCATTAACGCAACTCGATGTACTCGATGCATGAATGAAAGTGCCCCGCTCTGCTGCGGCGTCCTTCTCTCTCTCTCTCTCTCTCTCTCTCTCTCTCTTCTCTCTCTCTCTCTCTCTCTCTCTCGCAGTTATTGCAGTGGACACGAGGAAGAAAGGTCTGCTGTACTGACAGCGGACAGAGACGAATCTGAGCTCCGTGTGAGTGTTTAAATCGTCCAAAAAGACCTAGAAATGACGGAGTTACGGCTCGTTAAAGACTTCAAACCGAGAACACCTCATGCCCGCGCAGAATCAGCGCTCGATCAGCGGCGATGCGCGAACTTTACACACGTGTTTGTGATGTTTACTTTGAAAACGTTAAAAACGTGCTCGTTTCACTTCCCACAGTGTATTTAGTGAGCACTGAGCTGGTTTTAACCAGGACTATCCCAGAACTAGACCAGGTTTTCATCAGGACTGAAAATGTTATGTAACTATAGTTCTATGAGTAGCTAAAGCTAAAACCATGAGCTTGTTTTTATACATTCTGATCCTAAAAATATTAAAACTTATGAACACTGGTAATAATATTATGTAAAACTGAGTTTATTCATTGAACTACAAATTAGACATTTTAAAATATAATTTGGTGTTAAAATTATGCTTCTAAACCTAAAACCACAGACAGACATTTTTTTGTACTTTTGCAGAGGGGTAGGGGCGCGGGTCATTTTTCTATTCCAAGGGGGGCGCAGCAAAAAAAGTTGAGAAGCACTGAGTTACAAAAATACCTCAATTAAAAGCTGTGGTGTCTCTGGAGAAGTTCAGAACATTGTAAAAAGTGTCGTTGATAGTTGAGTGTATGTTTTTCTTGAGAGAGTTGTTTCATAATGTAATCTTGTCTGAATTTTGATTGATGTAGTTAGCTGCTACATTGGCCAGGTCTCTCTTGCAAAATAGATTCTGAATCTCAATGGGACTCCTGGTTAAATAAAAGTAAAAAAAATATATATATAATTTCAAAAAGACTATTGATTTTTGCTAAAAGTCATTTTATTGTAAAAAAAAATCTTTAAAATCCATTCACAATGATAAAGTTCTCCTTCCAACCTTTGCAGAGCTTTCCTCAAACACCTTTTGCCTGCTCGACAACAAGGTTATACTTTCAGAATACCGATTTATTGTAGTTTGTTTAATGTTTCGGTAGAAAACATAAACAAACTTAGTAGAAAAAGCTTCAAATTGAAAAGCAGAACTTTGAAGCCTTTCTATCTATCTATCTATCTATCTATCATATCTATCTATCTATCTATCTATATACCAGCTGTGTCCCACCAACGTGGGGTAGCCGGGTGACTGGAGCCATCCCAGTGACTTTGGGCCTTAGGCGGGAAACACCCTGGACAGTGGCCAACTCATCGCAGGGTCAGACAGACAACCATTCACTCTCTCATTCACTCACAGGGAAACTTTACTGTGATGCCCAATTAACCTAACCGAGTACCCGAGAAACCACGGTGACACGGGAAGAACATGCAAAACTCCACCCAGAGAGATCGTGAGATGTTGATATGGTCCGACCCGGGAGTCGAACCCACGATCTCCTTATTGGGAAGCCAGAGCTCTAACCACTCTGCTACCGTGCACCCTGAAGCCTTTTTACTATGGAGAATCCTGGACGGAATAAGGATTAAACCAACTTTTTTTCCATTGTGGAAAAAAAATTACTAATTGGAGAATGATAAGTGGCAAATAGAAATAATAATATGTAGGGCTGTAGTCGACCAAAACAAATTCTTGGACGACTAAAAACATGTCCCATTGACCGATTAATCGACTAAAAAGGGGGCGTGGCAAAGGCTCTGAAGCTAAAAGTAGAGTTGTCCAAAATATTGCAAATCGATGCTAAAACTGACATCGAAATGATAGTCATGTGAACAAATACAGATAACATAATAAAACTAAAATGTGAACAAAATCTGATATTTTCTGCAAAGACAAAAAAATAACAAAATATAACATAAATCTGACTTTCTTGAAAGGACATTCTAATACCAAGAATCAAGTTTATTCCTCAGTGAGCCCGTTTACATGTGCACGAATAACCCGGTTATGAGCAGTATCCTGTTATGACTATAATCTGGTTATAGTGTTTACATGCTCTCAGAGAAACCTGGTTATTCATATTCCTGTTTACATGAGCACTGGGGCGTATCCTGGATATTCATACTGGTAACTATGGCAACAATGACACAGATATGGCAGGAACTAAGCATGTATGAAACTTTGCTAATTTATGGGTTTTAAACATGTTTGCAGCAACAAACTGACAAATACAACTGAATAAGAACATCAGACTGTAGGTCACAGTCAGAGCTTTGGGAAAAGTGATTCTTACAGTGTAAAAATATGTCTGAATTTTAAAGAGTCGGTTCAGAGTTACTGCTGTGTTATGTTACTTTATAGTTTATAATGAAGACACAATACAAATAAAAAAATAATAAATAAGTGTCATATGCTCCAAACCCAAAAGAGAAAAAGTGCTATAAAATGAATATAAGAAAAAGAAAATAATAATTTTGGAGTCATTTTGGTAAATGTCCTGCTTCTGCCAGATCAGTTCCTTGAGTTTGCACATGATCAGTTTGGTTCCATCGGCGAGAAACCAGGTTCTGGTGTTTACATGGACAATAATCTGGTTATTATCAAGAAAACTCCAGTGAGAATAACCTGGTTTCTCATAACCAGGTTATTCGAATAACCAGGTTATTAAAATCAGGTTATTGGTTTACATGGAACACACATAACCAGGATATTTAAAAACCCTGATAATAACCGGTTATTCGTGCGGCATGTAACGCCTCAGTACAAATTTGTTGGAGATTTTAGTTTTGTGGACAACTCTGAAACTTTGGTCAAAAAAGACTAATAATATTCTGTAAGTTCATGCAAAAACTCTAGTTTATGCAGAAAATGAAAAGGAAAATGTGTTTTATATAAAAAGCTCAGTTCAGACCAATGATTCTTGTTACTGTTGAATATAAATTCCTTATAATCTAAATAAAAGAATAGTCGATCTAATAAAGTTTTGTCGACCAAGACTCTATCGACCGATTTAATCGACAAACGACTAAAGAACTACAGCCCTAATAATATGAGGGTATAATAGATCATAAAAACAACAACAAAGAATTGACACAGGACTAGAATTACCTTAGGACAAAAGAGTTGGTGAATTTTAGGGGAAACTTACAAACATTTTTACAGACGTGGACGATTCGCACAGAACTTAGAAAACTCAGATGATGTTTTGTAATTAGGCTGTTACAATTTACTTGAGGTCTCGAGGTAAATATTGGGACATTTGTCTGATGTGAATGTGAATTGTCTTTGCTTGACATTAGACCTTAGATGTGAAGTTGCAGTGTCAACTTTGTATGACATTCAAGTTATTCAAAACAAAATGGCTAAACAATAAACTTTATTTATTCGTATATCCTCGCTCAAAAGCAGAATTAACTCCTTCTGCTTTGGTCAGGGAAACTTAAACCAGTGTTTTTGTTTTGTTTTTACAATAATCTGTGTACGTCTGCTGCTTTTAATTCCGTTATCCACAGTTCCAAGTAATTTTTGAGGCAATTTTAGGTCAAACTAGGCTTCAGTCAAAACAGTCAGAGCTGGACTGTCCTGAAGCATTCATTCATTCATTTTCTACCGCTTTAATCTGTAGTGCAGTGTTGGGTAAGTACTTTAAAATTGTAATACATTATATATTACTAGTTACAGGAAGAAAAATGTAATACATTTGTATTACAAATTAACTGTCTCAAAAATGTACTGAGTTACACTACTGTAGTTACTTTGAGCTATCACAGCAATCACACATTTGTTAAGACATTATACAACACTAATCCTGTTACATTTACACTATTTACTGGTTAATTTGTGTGAAATGTGAGGCCACAAACGTTTTCCTAATAATATTTGATTTACCTTTAAGCAACAGACACCTATTTTAGTGTTGTTTTGGTCCTGAAGTGTCGTTTTTAACAGAATATAAAAGCAATGAATTTATATGAAAGTAACTTGAGTTACTCAGATTGTAACTAGTAATATATTATCAATATTTTTATAAGTAAGTTACACTACTGAGTTACTGAAAAGTGGAATATATTACAGTAACTAGTTACAAAAGTAACTAGTTACTCCCAACACTGGTTAGGGGTCGCGGGTGACTGGAGCCTATCCCAGTAACTTTGGGCCTTAGCGGGGAACACCCTGGACAGTGGCCAACCGTCGCAAGGTTAGACAGACAACCATTCACTCTCTCATCACTCACAGGGAAACTTTACTGTGATGCCCAATTAACCTAAACATGCATTTTTTGGAGGTGGGAGGAAACCGGAGAAAACCCACCGTGACACGGGGAGAACATGCAAACTCCACCCAGAGAGATCGTGAGATGTTGATATGGTCCGACCCGGGAGTCGAACCCACGACCTCCTTATTGGGAAGCCAGAGCTCTAACCACTTGGCTACCGTGCACCCTGTCCTGAAGCAGAAGTTCAATATTATTTTTTAACCAATATGAATGCAAATGTTTTGACTAATGTTTGATCTCTAGGTGCTGCTGCCTCTCGGCCAGGTCACTCTTGTAAAAAAATGTGTTAATCTCAATGACTTTCAACTTGTTTAAAGCAGAACTAATCTCTTATTCACACATCATATTTACCTTGAGTTTTCTAACCTGCAATTCTCCAAACTCAGACGTTCTCATGTAAGTCCTGTGTGATCTGGTGTTTTCAATCCGTGAACAGTTTATAAATGAATAAATAATGACTCTGCGGCTTATTTTACCATCAGATTTGAACTAAATTATTATTACTCTTTGCCACGACCAACCATTCTTCAGTAGATATGTCGTTTCTACAATTAAAAAGCGAAAAAATAAACAATTTTTGACCCGTCGTGGTAAGAGAAGGTCGAGAAGGTGGATGTTTGGGGAAAGTTTGGACGGAGCGCCGTAAATGGATTAAAAAAGAGAGACTATTGCAGTTTCATATGAAATTTTAGCGTTCGGCTGTAATTCTTATCTCTTCCACTGTGCTTAATGTAATTGTACAATGTCCTAATAAATTAATGAAATGACTGACGAAGAGCACATTTACGCTCCCACAGCTCGGGTAATTCAGGTTAAAACAAACTCAAAGCACAAGAAACGCTCAAGTCAGGAATGACGAAGAAGATTGTTTTATTTTATCAAGTTGTATCTGTCGCCATTTCCGAATAAAGTCTGTAAAAAAAACAAACTACTGGCCTTGGTTCTCCCCCTGTGGAATCTCTGTGAAAAACTCAGACGTCATGGGGCAATTCAATGCTTACAGACTTTCAGAGGTAAATATTATGCCATGTGAACAGGACAAAGGTAGCATTTTTATAGACCTCCGTGATGATGAAGATGAGCCAATGAACCTGTTTCAATAAGTTTTTGCTCCATACAGGTTATAAGTATTTGCATTGCAGGCCGCACTGAGATCATCATCGTTATGATTTTGTTGTTGTTTCATGTCTAAAAGTTTTAAGTTCAAATCTGTCCATCACTTAGTCCTGTCACTCAAACTGCGTCGCCATAGTTACTCACACACCGAGGAGAAAGGGGCGGAGCCTGTTGTTTTGGGGAGAGAGACTACCAAGCTTTAACTTTATCAGAGAAAACTTCACAAAAAACACACGAAAGCTGCTCTCTCAAAACAAGAAGATGCTAGATTGTACGCAGAACTTTTCTAGA
>JBBPFD010000073.1:0-118559 GCA_038363315.1 Mugilogobius chulae
AGGGCAAAGAGGGGAGTGGAAAGAAAAAATTGAAGAAGGGAGGGGAGAGAGAGAAGAAGAAAGATGGAGAGAGGAGAGGGGGAAAAGGCAAGAAGAGAAAGCAGTAAAAAGAAGAAGGAGGAGATCCAAAGAAAGAGGAGAGAGAGAAATTAGCCAAAAAAGAAAAGAGAGAAAAATGGTACGGAGAACGGAGACCCAAGAAGGTATAAAGAAGAGAGAGAGGGGGAAGAGAGGAAGATGAAAGAGGGAGAACAAGAAAGAGAGGGCTAAAAGGAGAGAGGGGGGAAGGAAAGGTTGGAGAAAACAGGAAGGGATAAAGAAGAGAGAAGAGATAAAAGAGTGGAAGGTATTTATGGAGAGGGAGAAAGAGAGAGGAAGAGGAGACAGAAAGGAGGGGGAGAGAGGGAAAATAAGAGAGGAAGGAAAAGGAAAAGGAAAGGAGGAGAGAAAGAAGAGGGGAGTGATAGTAGAGTAAAAGAGTGGAAGAAAAGGGAAGACAAATCAGGGAAGAAAAAAGCAGTCATTACGCTAAGGCGGATAAGAACGTGAGAGAAGAGAAGGAAAAAAATGCGGAAGGTAGACGATGCGAGCGGAAAGGGAGAACGGTGCGAGATCGACAAGCGTGAGTTAAGGGGATCGCAAACAGAGCGAGGCTTCTTAGCGCTGATGGTCGGTTTATCGGCTGAGAAGAAGAAGGACGAGTTAGTAAAGACAGCCGAGTGCACCCACACAAAGGTAAAGTCTTGAGATGAGAGAGAGACGAGACGACGAGAGAGAGAGAGGAGAAGGAGACAGGATCAGGGAGAGGGAGGGAGGATCGACTAGAGAGATGAGAAGAACTGTCATAGTGATCGGAGGAAAAAGGTCTCGTGTGGATTAATGAGATTCTGAAAAACGGCTCACAGCACGATTCAACTGAAGGCGTTTACACCTGACTCTCAGTCACAGGGGGCGGAGCCCTGGAGCGGCGCCGGCTGCTTGATTGGCTGTTGTTAAGATTTTCTCATGATATATTGGAAGAATTATGATCAGTACAAAGCACGAACTGGGTCAGAGCGCCAGCCAGCAGGAGAACTAAAATGAGAGACTTACATTACAAGGACATCTTCACTTATTAAACATGACGTCTTGCTTCCCACATTCGACACAGTAGCTAAAGACGACTTAAAAGCAAGCTTCTGGAGTATCAACAGTCCGAGTTTTTTTTGTCCAGCTCAGTTCCAGTCATAGCCACGACCCAGAGACGTGCCGACTGCTCACGGGCAAAACCACTTATCATAAACCCAAAGATAAATGTTGCCACCTGCTCTTCAACCTTAAAACTTATGGTTATTTTTATGTTTGATTTTTTTGGACATTGACTTAAAAATGTAAGGTATGGAGGTGATGATTTTGAGGCCGGATCGGTTGCAGGCGCTTCATCGCAGTGATGCAGTCGCTGATTCGAACCGTTGTGTTGAAGAAGCGAGCTGCAGTCGAAAGGCAAAGCCCTGTGATTTACCGTTCAATCTATCGTTCAACCCTCACCTATGGTCATTCGGAGCTTTGGGTAATGACCCAAAGGACAAGATCACAGATACCCAATGGTCTAAATGAGTTTCCTCCGCAGGTGGGCTTGGGCGCTCCTTAGAGAAGGGGTGAGAAGCTTAGTCACACGGAGAACTCGGAGTAGACCGTGCTCCTCCAAATGGGGAAAAAGAGCGCAGGCTTGAGGTTGCTCAGGCATCTTGTACCGGTTCCTCCCTGGACGCCTCCTGGAACGGTGTTCCACCCGAGGGGAGACCTCGAGGAAGAACCCAGGACACCTGGCAGGGACTTATGTTGTTCTGCATTCTGTCCTCGGGAACCCGCCTCGGTGAATCTGCCGGAAAGCTGGAGGAGGGTGTGTTTGTGGACAGGGAAGTCGTTGTACTGCTTGTCCTCTCACGACCCGACTCCGGATAAAGCCACTATGTCAAACTCAAGGCCCCCTGGGGCCAGATGCGGCCTCCCACCCTCATTTCATGTGTGCCTGCAAGGTCTTCAGCAAGCTTTATTTTAATATCTGCCATAATTCGGGAATAATTTGTTTGAACTTAACAGAGTAAGTCACTTTTTTCGGACTAATGTTTCTGTTTCATTCAGAATTGTCACTTCCAGCTAAATAACAACAAATACACAAACAAGCTTTATCTTTGTAGTATGCTCAAAACGATTAGTACAGGTTAATTTGAGTTGCAACCCCGGCCCTTCAAGGTAGAACTCGTGAAGCTCATTATGCCCTTGTCAATAATGAGCTCGAGCAACGTGACAGAGAAAATGGAATGGAATCATTTCTGCTAAATTGGCAAATAGAATAAAACATAGCTATACATGATAAATATCGTGTATCGAATCAAAATTACAATATCAAACAGAAAAAATGCAAACATTTTTTGTAATTTTTGTGCAGCCCCACCTCGAATATAAGAAAATACTAAATTACTACTAAATATTACAAATATATTAAATATTGCAGCATCACATACATTTCTCATTTTAATTGGCTCTTTTGCAGCATTTCACAAAATACGTCATATTAAATTAACTGTATGGACTCCAGGCTAACCACTCTGCCACAGCTGAAGCGCGACGCGAACCCACGATTCCGTAGAATGTGGATGTAATCGGACTCTTGCTGATGAACAATAACAATCATAATTATTTCCTTCCGAATAGAACGCAGAGAAGGAAACAGACGAAAAGACACATGTTATGTGAAGAGATGAGTCACACTCTGACCCGAGAGAAGAGAAAAAGTCTCTGCACCCAAACTCACACGATATTCATTTAGACTACTTAACTTATCTGGCAGGAGGAGAGAGCAGAGAGAGGATGAGAGACGATGTAGAAGCAACCGAGGCCGCGACGAGGAGAGCGTGATGAGAGCGAGAGAGACAGGGAGCCGCCCTGAGAGAGAGAGAGAGAGAGAGAGCAGAGATGACGATGAGAACTGAGACGAAGAGAGCAGAGAGAGAGAGACCGTGAGACGAGGAGGGACGAAGAGATCGCAGAGAGCGAAGAGGACGAGAAGCCACGATACGAGGAGCAGTAAAGAGGGGAGAGACGAACGAGAGAGAGATGGGCGATGAGAGTGAGAAGAGAGAGACGACCGAGATGAGAGAAGAGAGAAGAGAGACGCGAGAGAGAGGGAGAGTAAAAGAGGGGAAGACCGAGGAGAGAGAGAGTAAAGAGGGGAGAGAGCGACGAGACGACGGTGCGCCGAGAGACGAGAGGAGTCCGAGAGAGAGTAATTGACTGAGAGAGAGGGACGTGAAGAGAGAGGCGGAGAGCGAGAGAGAGAAGAGAGGAGAGGAGAGAGAGAGGACAGAGAGGTGTTATGAGGGAGAGAGAGAGGGAGAGAGAGGAGAGAGAGTGGTGAGAGAGCAAAGAGACGATGAGAGAGGAGATAGAGGAGAGAGAGTGGTGAGAGAGAGAAAGAGACGAGAGAGAGAAAGAATGACGAGGCCGAGATAGAAAGAGAGAGAGAGATGAGGGGGAGAGGGAAGAGAGGGAGGGCAGACAGAGAGAGAGAGAGAGAAGGAGAGGGAAAGGAAGAGAGAGAGGGGGGAGAAACGAGAAGGAGAGACGGAGTGGAAGGGAGGAGGAAGAAAAGGGGAAGAGAGAGAAGGAGGGGGTCAGGAAAGGAGAGAGGAAAGAGGAGAGGGAGGGAGGGAGAGAGATAGAGAAAGCAGGGGAAGATGAGAGGGAGGAAGAAGAGGGGAAGGAGAGAGAGGGGAGGGAGGGGAAGAGACGAAGAGGATGGAAAGGGGGAAAGAAGATAGAAAACAAGAGAGGATGATAAGTGCAGAAGGTAGAGGGAAAGTAGTCGGGGGCAGAGAGAAAGAGGGAGCGGAGGGGAAGGGAGAGAGGGCGTAATCAATGCCATTTTTAACCCTGATTTAGAGATGAGGGGAGAAGAGAGAGGAGGAAAGGGGAATAGAGGACGAAGAAGGGCGAGAGAAGGAGAAGAGAGGGAAAAAGGGAACGAGGACCAATGAGAGTGACCATTTAAGACTTGTATTTAGAGAGGGGGGGGAGAGGGACAGAGAGTGGAGAAAAAAGAAAATGAAGGTTGGAGAGCGTGGGGGAGGGAAAAGAGCTGGAAGGAGAGAAGTTAGAGAGGGAGAGAAAAAGGAGGGTTTGAGATGATGGAGGAAAGCGTTTATTGAGATGGAGGAGAGAGCCGAAATAACCGATGAAGAGAAACAAGAGGATCAATAAGAGAGAGAGGGGGAAGGGAATGAGGAGAGAGAAAAGAAGTTAAAAAGAATGAGAAAGCCGGGGAAGTGAGGTAGAAAGGATAAAAGAGGAGAGACAGACATAGCAAAGCCAGAAAAAAAGAGAGAAGATGAAGGAGAGAAGAGAGAGAGAGAGAGGGGGGGGTTCAGACTAAGTTTAATAAACGAAGGTGAACAGCAGGTGTTAGTCCAGGTCATTTAACATGAAGTTAATCTGGTTTGTTCTGTTTAATCCAACTCTTAATCCTTTAAGTGATTTACAAACGACATCATCTCCATCTCTCCCTCTCTTCTCTTCTTTCTCTCTACCTCTCCTTCCTCCGTTCCTCTCGTTTTAGTAGAAGTATAATTTTAGTCCCAAACAGACCCAGTGTGATCCGTCTCCAGTGAAAAGGCTTAAACCAATAATGTGCTTTTATAATGTAAAAAGTAACGATTTATGAGCAGACGGATTATAGACGACAAGAGAGAGAGAGAGAGAGGAGAGAGAGGAGAGAGAGAGAGGGAGAAAGAGGGAGGGAGGGAGATGGAGGAAGAGAGAAAGAAATAGAGAGAGAGTGAGAAAGGGAGGAGAGAGGACAGAAGAGAGAGAGAGCAGGAGGAAGAGAAGAAAGAGGAGAGAGAGGGAAAGAGAGAGAGAAAGAGAGAGAGGGAGAGAAATGGAGAGAGAGGGAGGAGGAGGAGGAGAGGGAGAAAAAGAAAGAAAGAGGGTGGGAGAGAGAGGGAGGGAGAAGAGAGGAGAGGAGGAGAGAGGGATAGGAGAAAGAAATGGGATGATGAGAAAGAGAGAGAAGAGGAAAGAGGGAGAGAGAGAAGAGAGTAGGAAGGAAGGAGAGAAAAAGAAAGAGCAGGAAAGAGAGAGGAAGGGAAGAAAAGAGAGAGAGGGAGAGAGAAAGAAAGGATGAGAGAGAAGAAGGTGAGGGGGGGGCGGAGCGAGGAAGAAGGGAGAGAAGAGCAGAGAGATCACAGCCGACGTGTGCGTGAAACCAGAGAGAAATGAGAAAGAGGAAAGAAAGAAAGAGCAGGGGAAGGAACAAAAAAGGGAGAGACACAAAAGAAGAGAAAAAAGAGGCAGAAAGAGAAAAGAGAGAGAGATGGAGGAAGGGAGAAGAGAGGGAGAGAGAGGGAGGGAGAAGAGAGAGTAGAGCGACAGGGGAGAGGAAGAGAGAGGGATGGAGGAAGGGAGAGGTGAAAGAGAAAGGAGAGGGAGAGCGAAAGAGGGAGAGAGCAAGAGAGGGAAGAAGGAGGAGAGGGAGAGGAGGAAGAGAGTGATAGGAGAAAGAAATGGGAAGACGAGAAAGAGAGAGAGGGAAAAGGAAAGAGATGGAGAGAGAGAAGAGAGGTAGGAAGGGAGGGAGAGAAAAAGGAGAGAGGGAGAGAAAGAGAAAAAGCAGGACAGAGAGAGAAAAGGTAAAAGTGAGAGAGAAGAAGGAGGGACTGATGTAGAGAGAGAGAAAGAGCAGGAAAGAGAGAGGAAGGGAAGAAAGAGAGAGAGAGAAAGAATGAGAGAGAGAGGAAGGTGAAAGAGAGCGAGAGGAGGGAGAGAAGAAAAACAGAATAATCAATCAGCTAATCGTTTGTCGAGATTTCCAGAACATAAAACACAGTGAAGAAAGCATTTGCATAAACAACATCCAGATGAAAACAAACATGACAGAGTCTAAACCGTGTCTTCTGCCTCGTGTCACAATCGTCCTCCTTCTCTCCGTTTCCTCTGACAACATCGTCCTCCTCTCGTTTCTGACAACATCGTCCTCCTTCTCTCCGTTTCCTCTGACAACATGGCCGCCCCGATAACCCGTTCGTCCCGTGAAAGACTCGCTCCGCTGACAGAAGCCGGGCTCGTTAGCGTCTCTCTCTCTGTCTGAAGTTAATTAAAACGTGAATGTGACGGGTTCAGAGATGCTTCGTTACCGCCGTCCTGCCGCACACATCTGACATTTAGCCACTCGATGCTGATATTAAATAAAAGGTTAAACGTGTCGATAAGTCGTCTTGTGTTGGATAATAATGTCAACAGCAGCAACAAACATGGCCGCCTTCAGTTTCTGCCGTCGGATCTGGAGGTCTAAACTAAACATGACAGAAGTTCAGATGATTAGGTTCATATTGAGCTGGGCGATATTGATAAAAATGAATATCTTGATAATATTTTACAGATCTCGATGACGATATTCAGCCAATATTATTTCAAAGCAAGCATCCAGCATGTTTAAACTAATTAGTGAAGCTTAATGATCAGAAAAAATTGGGCTAGACTGGATTGACATAAGACATTCTTGGTCTACTTAAGACATGTAGTCGACTAAAAGCAAAACTAGTCTCAGCGTCTCAATGATTTGTCTAAAACTCTGACCCAAATAAAAGATAAAAACAGCAAAAAGATTTTGATGCAAAAAAATTCAGAACAAGTTTGCAATATGCCTTTGCAATAAGTACGACACCAATGAGTGATCAATTGACAAAAATATAAAATCTAGCTTTATTTTGAACATTACAATGTAACCCAGGGCTCACACTGCCTCCAGTCCAACTCCGGTGCAGCCACCGGAGTCTTTACTTAACTTGATAAGTCCGGAGAGTGGCTCACACGGCTACAGTCTAGTCCGGTGTCTCCGGTACGGCCAATCCGGCGCTCCGAAAACGTTTCATTTGTTTCAAATTTTGCCCGGACGCTGGAGCCACCGGAGCCCTTTTTATGAAGTTGTGAAAACAAGACACAATAAACAGGAAACCAGCGAGCAGCAGGTGAAGTGATTTTCAAAATAAAATCATTATGTTAGTACTACTTATACAAAATATGTCAAACTCGACATATACACAATTATTTAACACAGAGGATGTAAATAAACCTCCTGTGCTTATCTATTGTGGGCGAAAAATCAAACAGAAAATCAACTGACGTGAAATCAGCCCAAAACTCTTTGTTTACATAAACATGTGTCAGCGATCGTATTCTCCCAAGTTGAGGTATAACCGCCGTGAGTTCGGTCTCTGCGAGGTCGGCAGCAGAGCCTGTGGCTGCAGCAGGACTGCAGACCTCTGGAGCTAATGTGAGTCACCCACCGTGACTGGACCAGAGATGGACTGGAGGCAGTGTGAGCCCGGGGTAATTTTCATAACTTGTTTTTTTTTTTTTTTTCGCCTTTTTGATGCCTTTTTACCACAAACAATCAACACAGTATCAATAGAGGGCATACTTTTACCACGACACAAAAAACAGGTATTTTGAGCACGAGTTCACAGCTGTTTTTAGTTCTTATGTTACGCGTGCATTTAGCACGACATGAAAAAGAGTAAAAATGACACGAGATTTCACAGCGTTAAAAAAAACACCAGTTTTGGTTGAAGCCACGTCGGGGACGTTTTTTCAGGTGAAACGAGTAAGTTTAGGCTTCAAGTTACTAAAATGTGTAAGTTTAGGTCTGTGGCTTGGGGCAGGTTAAGATTAGAATCAGGAGTTGGTTAATATTCATAAATAGGAACACGTCTTAACAACCACCATTGAAATGAACGGGGACTGCGACAGAAAACAGCCATGAACTCTTGCTAATCATACGCAATTTACATGTTGCATAATGTCGTGGTAAATGTACACTTTCTTGTGAGATCGGGCTGAAACGATATACTCGATATTCCATTTTTGCATATCTTCAAGACAACAATCATATTATCTAAGATTCGATATATTGCACACTTCATATTGTCCCTGCAGTCCTGGGTCTTTCTCCAGATCTGCTCCAGATGGGACACAAACACCTCTCCAGACTTTGTCCAACAGGCAGAGCAGCAGAGTCACCTCAACGTAACTGAGCTCCTCACATCTCCAAAGGTGCTTACACGCCGATCGCGACCACACAAAACGACAGGTGCTGCAGCTTTCAACATGATCAGACTTCTGAGTGAATAACTATAGCTAAGGTCACAATGACTCGTACAACCTCTCTGCGAACGATTTTTTTCTCATTTCCTACGTCATTCTTGAGGCTTATTAAGAAAAAACAGCGCCCGTTCATAAGTTTGTAGTCAGGTCGATGGTCTTGTTAAAGATTTCTACAACCAGTCTACGAACGCAGAAACTAACAGTGGAATACAGCTTAAAGCCTCTGCATTTGTCTGTGCGGGAAAGTGAAAGTGGAGAGAGACGCAGCTGTATGGTCCAAGCCACTGAGGCCGCGCCTAGAGAGACGCAGTATTTTAGCCCGTACAAGGGATCTGTGCGTATAAGACCATGGGGCCTGGAGCGAGCAGGGAAAACGCAGATCACCTGGAGTTGGACACAAACACGAACAAAAGAAGTTTGTTCATTATTCTTAAATACAATCTAGTCATTTGGTAAAAATCAGTGACAGAATGTTTGTGTTGATTATTATAAAACGTTACAGAAGCTTTGTGATCATGTGAAGATCACGTTTCTTATAAAAGGTAAATGCAGCACGTCAGAACAAGAATCAAAGTTACACGATGACTCGGCCCCGCCCCTTCACCGCCAGCTGGCTCCTCACAGGCTCCAGCTCCACCAGAAGCCTTTCCATGTAACCTTTTCACTAACACCACTCCGGTGCATCAGGACAACGGTTTTGTCACTCACTGGCCTCAACAACTACAAACTGCAAATGTGAACTTAAGGAAAATATTGTGTCAAATATAAATTTAAAGACATGGAAGAAACTTCATATTGACTGGACTTAATCAATTGTGCTAAAAATACATTTTATTTGCCCCAAATATGACGCTTGCCGACTGAATCTATGGATTTAAACTTCCAAACATTGGCAAATATCGGTTTGTCAAAGCAGGAAGTAAGACAACAGAAGCTGCTTTGGCTAAAATGACAAAAAAATATTTTACGGCAGGCAAAGGTGAGAATTGTGATGTTTGGTGTTCAATGTTTTTGGAAGGTTTTTAAATGTGAATTGTCTAGTAAATCCTTTCTGACTCAAGCTTTATGGAGAATTTAGTTTGTATGACAAAGAACTGAAATCATGAATGAAAAGGGACAGAGGGCCTAAACAGGTTAAAGCTAAATTAAAAAGCGTTTTAGGAACAAGTTATCTATAATTTAAATGTATTCAGATTTATGAATGGACTTTAGAAAAAATTGCACACAGTTATTAAATTAAAGTATTTTTGCATATATTATTTTAAAAAGTAATTAGGTCAAAAAATCTTATTAAAATAGTGCCTCGGCTGTTTGTGTCTGGGCTCAATATGAAATAGATTAAGTACGTTTTAAAAATCTGTTGCATGAAAATATGATTTTAACTACTTTTGTTGTACTGTATTATGTGCATACACATTGTTTTTGTAAGTGATAAGACTGTTGATGTGTGAAATGTCATTTGTCACGTGTGTATTTTAATTAAGCACCCTAAGATAAGAGCTGGCTATTATAAGCCCAGCTAATGGGGATCCTTTCAATAAACAATAAACAGTCTCCTCTGATGCATCCCGGTGAAGGGTGGATCAAGTTCTCATCCGGGATTTCCGCGGAGTACCGGAGAAGCAAACTTTGAATTGGAACAGGACTTATTACGTGGAGAGTGACGTTTCACAAGCACACAAGTCTGCACAAGTACGCAGGTGAGAAACTGCCCAGAGGTCGAATTCTACCGCAGCTAAGCAGGAAGTGCACTGCCAAGAAGAGTGAGAGTGATCAAATTTCTTATGTTTTAGTGAGACAAAAAGGAGAGAGAGAGAAAGAAAGCTAGAGACAGAGAAATGGTGTTAGGAGGAGAAAAGAAGGAAGCAAAGAGGAAAGAGAGAAGTCTGTCTCATTTTGTCACAGCGCCGAGACACAAATACGGTTCATGTGGGTGCAGTGCCCTCTCTGCAGATTCAAACTTGTATTTTGAGAACATGATTGTGCATGTACCAGAGTGTGTGTGCGAGGTGCAGAGCGCGGTTTGTGTGTCTTCTCCTGTTAAGTTAGAGAGATTATCACACGTGTTCTATCACAGGTAATCACATGGAAAGAAAGAGAGAGGAGAGAGAATAACAGACAACTCAGTCACATGATTTATTGGACATAAAACATAAAACTTTGCAGAAGTTGTACTTGTATTTTCAGGTGAAACTGCTCTAGTATTTTTTACAGTGCTGGAGCGGCGCATGAATAGTTTTGTCTCTCAATAATCGCAGCACTAAAACTCAACACAGTGACACTGACATCCCTGTTTACTCACTTTAATCTGTCATTATTACAAACTCTCTGCTGCTCCAGTCACAAGATGGCCGCCGTGCCAGCAGAAGTCAGGCTCTCTCTAGTTGTTGTTCTAACTTCCTGCTGCGGCCGCTCCCTCGTCTGGTAAACTTATTTATCATGACATGCCTAGTCAATACCACAACTACCTACTAACATATTATTATTATTTATATAAAGTGCTACATCAACTTGACATTATAAAAACAGGAACTAAAGATGAGCCTGTCTGACTTTAGCTCCTCCCCTTTCCCCTGATCTGACTCGTCACACTGCGGCCGCTCCCTCTGCTGCTCCAGGAAACAGTTAAAACCAGGAAACGTCAGTCTCTCTAGTTGTTGTTCTAACTTCCCTCTGCTGCTCATGTAACCCAGGTGAAAATCTTGCCTCAAAAGCCGTATCTCCCTCTCTTTATAATAAATATAATGTGAACTTTAGTATTACGTCATCACGTTGTTGACGCAGTCACGTGACGATGCGCGCCAATCACTTTCTATTTTTACCGGAAGTTAGATACGCCGCGAGACGCGAGGAATGCTAGACGGGTGACATGCTACAGGAGCTGACTACCGGCCAGACCACTAACCAAACGAGCGCGAGTCCGCTAGAAACTACGAAATTGGTGAGTGCGCTAACATGTAGCTTAGCCTCTCATTCAGATGAACGGATTAGCCTAGCCTAGCCGACCCCTTTAGTTTGAATGGGGCGGTTAGCATTGTCTTTTCTGCCCGTTTTCTCAAAAAGTGTTTTATCAAATGAAGTGCAATTAATGTCGAGTCTTTATTAACTTATTGTTGATTGATGTATGGAATTTGGTTTGAAATTCGAAGCACTTTAATGCCCAAACTGAGCATTTGTTTTGAGCTTGTTGATTTCAATGCAGTTCATTCATTGCACTTCATGCACTTTAAAGTGTAACTACTGTTGACACTTTAATATGTTGTCTATGCAATATTTTGATACTTGAACATGAATGTTAGACATGAATATGAATAACTATATTTGCTAATGTTATTTATTCTTGATATGAACTATTTTGATATTTATTCTGAAGTACAATATTTAACACTGATATTGATACATTGATGATTGATTATAAAGCACTTTGTATTAGTTAATCACTGATACTTGATTGATTGCTTTATTGATTTGAATTATTGATAGGATCCTAGATTGAAACTTGATTATGATGTGCACATGATTTATTGCTGGTCCTGTTTTATATACAGACCAGATCGGATGGCGAGCTAAGGATCTGAGCCTAAGTGAACCCAAGGCAACACGCCTGCACCAGTTCTCTACTCAAGCCCAGGACTACTGACTCAGGAACCTCTCCTGCTCTGGTTGGGCCGATAGGAGGCTCCTGTAGCCGCCCTTGAACTTTTTGAACTCTTTTTGTCCTGATTGATCGTGGTTCGTGACCACTGCCCGTGGCCACACACAATTGAACGTTTCCGCTCTCGTACTTGCAACCACGATCGGGACAAATCGAACTCTTGCGCTAACGCACTTTCATAGAAATCATGAAATGTGCAAAAGAGAAGAACTATTGAATGTACATTTTTCTGAACCAGGATTGTAAATATTAATGGCCATCACTTCACTTGTTTGTCAGTGTTCAATGTTTTATGTTTTGTTTGTCTTCAATATATGGTACCAGCAAAAACTTAAATCTATTGTCTCAGTCTCTTCCTCCACTCCCAGAGTCGAACGCTAATTCTTCTGACCTAGCCTATCCAAATTCATAACCTTAGTTATTAAGGCATTGTTACCTAGCTGTTACCAATACTGTACATTAGCTAGTGCAACACACATGCTACACTCAGGAAACATCAGGCTGTTTGCTCAAAGGCTCCTCAGCAGATTCAAACCCTCAGCAGTCACAGGTGAGTGTTACTATTCTTCCTCTGAACAGCTCTGGTCCAGCTCTTGTCCTGCTTTGGTCTGCTTTGGTCTGGTTTCTCTACCTGCTTCACTCACTAAACAGCTCAAAGGCTTTTCTCAGGAGATGAAAGTGAAAGTAAACTTCATGTTGTTTTTCTGTTGTTCTAAATCCTGATTGTTGGATGATTGCTCTGTCGTCTTTGCACAAATCTACATTTATGTTCCATTTGTCTGAAATAGAAGCTCATTGTTCTGTGAGGAAGTGACTCCCTTTGAGAGAAGCAGCAGCAGAAACACTCAGTCATCAACGTGTCTTATGTCTTAAGATAGGATCAGAATAATAAAAGAGGATTAAACTAGAATAAGAGCCATGATTGTTATTTACTTTTTAAAGGAGACCTGTCATGTAAAACCTAAGTTTGTGTGGCTGATCAGTGTAAAGAGGCTTCTGCAGTTTTGAACAGGAATATTAGAAAACAGATCTGTTTGGTCGTTTAAGATCAACTGTGTGTTTTACAGTGAACAAAATGTAAATGACTGATCCACATGTCAGAGTTTACTTATTAGTCCATGGGCCAGACCGAAAACGGGGCTCACCAGAGGTGGCAAGGGCTATCATACAATTTTGGAAAGGTCAATATCTAAGCTTTATTTTTTTGCTTGATAGACTTTTCCGAGCTTCAGCGATAACATAAATATCCACCTTTGAAGTTACAAACCACATGTTAAAAAATGCACTTTTGACACTGGTCCATATTAGAGTTTAGGCCATGTACCACCCATCAGATAATGATTAGACTATTATGTTTGGTATCATTTTGAAGAAAACAATCTTGTCTTTCATTTAGGTACATTTGTTGTCCTCTCTGATAATTACTATGGCAACAACAGCTTTTCAAACTGTCACATGAGGACAATTTTTTACCATTTTTTTCTGAACTGTTTTGCTACGTTTCTCGCTGAAAGTTCTAGGAACATGATAGACATGTAAATGTGATATCAAATTATTCTCTGGAATCTGAGGATTCAGAAAATGTATAGTATGTCTTAACTTTTACAAAACCCAGCCTCACAGTGAGCCACAAATTACAAGAGGGATTCTGAGAGAGCTGCATTTCCCATAGAACTCAGGCTATTTTCTGTATTCTTGCTTCTGATGGTTGTTGGAGCTTTTGATCTGGAAAAGTCCTCTTGATTTATTTTTTCTTTTTAATTTGAGTAGAATAGTCTTGTTTTTACTAGAAAGTGGTGTTTTTTCTCATGTTAGCCAGTGTTATAGCAATTAATGAGCATACAGCTCTCAGAGCAATTCTGTCAGAACTATCACTGGTAAAAAGTCAGGCTGAAATATCACAGCTGTACCACATCATCATATTTTCTGTTGTGTAACTATAAAAAAACAAATGACACTGGACTTTAAAGCCAACACAATTGATAATCACTAAGATAAATTTGCTCATTTGGTAAACAGGAACTACAGTCACAGATGATAACCTGTGCACTCCGTGTGTGTTATATACTCATTTAGCACTTTTCTTTTAAACTCTCATGCGTCACATTGAATTTTTATCCATTGACACTCAGTGATGGTAAGGTAGTACTGTAGTCACAGCTGCCCTGGGCAGAGTGACAGAAGTAAGACTTTTGGTCTTGTATTAGACCCGCTGACCAAGTTCAACCTCAGTGATGTGACAAGATTGAGCTTTGAACATTTGGCCTCAGCGCCTGTTCAGAAAACTAAATATGTTTTTTGAAGGTTTAATGAATAAAGATGATATAGAATATTTCATAAGGTACATATCAGCTGTATAAATGTCTATCCACGCCTTTCCAAACCAGGCAAAAATGGTATTGTAAATGTACCAATATTTTGGACTGAGCGCATTTGAATAAGCCCAACTGAATAAAAAAAAAAAATAAATAAAAAAAAAAGAGAACGTCATTTTGCTGCATATTTGAAAATTAAAGATTTTATGTAAATATATATATATATTTACTAAACTGTGTCACTGTAGCCTCTGTTGCCAAAACAATTTTAAATTTGACTGTTTAAGTTCCTGAGCAGTTCTGCTGCACCGAGTCATTGTACGAATGCATGAAACAATGCAGACAGATATCAGTTTGGATTCTCCAGGTTAAAATGTACAGTCTGCATGTACTGGATTGGACTTCAACAAAACCATTTTGCTTGAATAGTTTACACAGTTACAGTACACACAATGTGGATGTGTGCTTCTTCAGCTTTGTAAATGTAAAAAGAGGGACAATGTTATGGACATGTCTCTCTGGTCTCTTTGATTTATATTATGTTATCGGAGGGTTTCCACCATCCTATAACATCCACATTTTCTCCAACCATCTGCCTCTGTTGGAGAAGTAAATCTCCCCTGACAAAATTGCAGAAATGTGGTGATCTATCACCTTTTCTGGTGACTAAAAACGCCCATACCCCCATTCCCTCCATCAGCACCACGCAACCATCATCCACGTCCCCCGCCTACACTCCATCGTCACCCATAACCCACTCCACGAGCCCCGTCCAACTCGCACCGCCGATCGCACGGCCGCCGCGCTCTTCTAATCTTAACTCACACTTGAAAGCCCTCCCTCGAAATCTACCCTCACTACTGACTAACCCTCCATGGCTCGTAAAGCTGTGCTGTCAAATGATCCCCTGACCCTGATTATGTCCGAGACTCATACAAGGACTATCGTTGGCACACTTCACGTATTGTTCTGGAGGTCCACCACTTACGCCCCCCATCAGTGGCGCAACATATCACATCATCAGCTTGTTCAACAATCTCATTGGCGCTATTACATTAACTAAGTGTTATCAGGTTTCCGTCTGCTATTGAGACCGAACATACTCACTGAGCACCGAACCTTAACATCTGGCTAAAGCCTCGCACCCCCAACAATCCCATACTACACATTCATTACCCGATAATTCCCCCCAAAGATTCTATAAATGCCACCGCTCTACGTGACTTTTCACTCCAGTGTCTAAAGTCCCATAAGTGCTATTATGCACTCCGTTCCTACCCTTCCTCAATTCTCATCTGTACGTAACCTGATGTCATGTAAATTCGTAAAATGCCCCCACACCTGGTATAATGATATCCACTAGTATATACAGACATCTTCATCTATGCTATAATTAGTCCACAGTTCTTTCTCCCCTATCACTATTCACCGATATCCAAAGTGTTCCCAAGTTTGAGGTCATCTATGCCACTATAACACATCTACTCTCCCACCGCTTCACCATTCCCACACACAACGATCGCTCCCACACATCCTCACCATCTGTTTCCACCCTTAAAACAAAACCTGGCTCAGCAAACATCCACATCACAACAATAAAAAAGAAAACATAGAGAGACGATGGCCAAGCTCAGGACACGAAAACAAATGGACAGCGCAGCCATTATTGTGTTGTTTGAGGTTTTTTTTCTCTCAACAACTATTTTGCCTGTTACGCATTTGCAACCTTGATTAGTACCAAATATGACTTATCTGGACACTCTTAAAAACACAAGATGTGTATAAAATTACATTTGACTGTGTTGGACACATGTACACATTTGTTGTGTAAATGAATCAGCACAATTAACATGTCTGTGGATTATTCATATCTTCTATATTTCTATTTTGTATAGGTACTAGTTAGCTAGGAGTAACACCAAATAAGCGATAAATGGTGTCCTGGTTAACGGTTAACAAACGTGTAGTTAGTTACACATAAATAATGATTTATCTACACCAGTTGCAATTTTAACAAAATGCTAAAACAAGAGCAAGCATAAACTCAATATAAAATATAAATCAAAATATAGTGTGAGCAAAATACTAACATGTTATTTCTTTTAGTGCAACACAGAACAGTACACAGAGGAAAGATTGTTGTGAGAAGATTGCTGCTTCATTCTAAGAAACAGATGTATGTCTAATGTGGACTCAGACTGAGAGAGCGACAGAGCTGCTGGTGATCAGAGCAAGGCAACACTGATGGGAATATACCGTAGACCATGTTAGCAGGGAGTTCATCATCAAAGATCCTTCTCCTCCGAGAACGGAAACGTGAGTGTGATTAAGTAATGTAGAACAATCAAGACAATGGACCGTATGAATGTTGCTATTTGACTAAGAGAACAGAGCTCTGCACTGGTTAATCGTCTCTGATCTGTCCAGAACACGAGATCCAAGTTCTCGGTTTCATTACGGACGAACCACCAGACAGGAAACGAAACACTTTTTACTGGAATTACTTACTGACTCTGCAAACTCCTCACTGAGATTACCAAAAAATGTAGTGCATAGTTCAAGTTTTGACATCATAGACGTTATAAACCCCTGAGCGATGAAAGAGAAGTACAAGTTCTGACTTGCTTATAAACCACACCTCATCACATATTATTCAATTTATTCAGTAGTTCTTTTTTAAGATTATGTTAAGTAATTCAATAGAAAAGAATGATGTTTATTGTGTTTCATGTGCACAAACCTACCAAGTAGTAAACGCTAGTATAGCCAAAATTCACATTAAGTAAAGTTAAATAAAGTTAATTGTCCACCACAGCCACAGAGCCTCCACACTGAATAATACATCTGTTTTCAAACTGATTACACATTTTTAACTTCTGAGTTTTGTTCAATGATTGCCAACAGGCAAACAGACAAAAAAGACACGTCCACACTGGAAAGAGCTATTATTGACTGGTGGTGGGTTGGACTGGTTGGTTGTCTGTTGCTTTGATTTGGCTCTGTGTTTTTACTTTTCTAGCCTCACAGCCACCAAATCAGTCAGAAAACAAGCCGTAATCAGTCAGACGAAACCGTAATCAGTCGGAAACAAACTTCCAAATCAGTTCAGAACAACCGTCAAATCCATCGAGACAACCGTCCAAATCAGTCAACAACCGTCAAATCAGTCAGAACAACCCGTCCAATCCAAGTCAGAACAGCCAACAATCATCAGGACAACACAGTCAATATTCGTTAGAAGAAGCGTCAAAATGAAATGATCTCTGAAGCCATAAGCTTGACAAGGCAGAGAGGAGGGACCTCTTCCATCAGTGTCACACACTCGCTTCATGAACACTGAATCACGTGATTTCAACCCCACGGTCGCCATATTGAGATGAGACATATATTGAGGCACTACTAGAGCCCCCAAGGTGCGCGAAACTTATGGCCACCGCATATGTCTCCTTATAATTAATAATAAATTAATGAAAAAAAAAAGAAAACTTTTAAATTCTTGGGTCTCCCTTAAATTCTTTAACACACTTGTCTGGAGAATCCCAAAGCACATGGCCTCTTCGAGCAAAATGTAGAAAAGTGTCTGCGTTCACCACTCTCTCACCTGTCTTCGTATGATTAACTCCAAAACCTTTACCGTGGCCACACAATTCAGATTGTTTGTTGTTGCATGATTCAGCATTTGAAACAAAGGGAGCTGAACGAATATGATTAAATAAGAAAGTTCATAACATGTAGCATCATGCAGTACTCTATATCAGGTGTCGTGTCATATGGACAAATCAAACTTTTGCTGTCGTCATTGTTCTGCAGGAAATCAAACCGTTTTTCAGTTTACTGATACTTTTAATTTTCTGTTTTTTTTTTTTTCTCGTAAGCAGCCATGTTTGTTATTATGGGAAAGATGACTCCCGCCCTTGATTATTATCTCGTCAAGGCTCATGCCAGAACCAGACCCAAGTACAATTATTGTGCTTTAGGTCTTTGCTTCTGGTTTTTCCTGTTACTCTACGGAGAATGACCTTAAAAACAGCCTCCTGCTTCTCTTCACCAGTCCTCTGTGTTTCAGAGTTCTCCAATGGACTGCACAAAGTACATACCTCCTACATTTCTGCCTGCCTATGAACCATCTCGATTGAGTGACGTCGGAACCGGGCTCTGCTGGGCCCAGAAGTTTCAGCACCTTTGTGTTAACAAGCCCAGACCATGCCACATCTTAAAAAATCAACGTCGACTTCCCTTTACATTATCCGGGCCAGTTTTTCCATCGTTTGCTACGACACCACATCCAGCCTTCAGCGACCTAATCTAAATCGTAAACTAGTTCCTATGGCACCTTGTATATATCCAATGTCATTTTAGTGTGAATGACCATGAATGTTTTTCTTTTTTAACTTAAAATCATTGCTTTCTCCACAATACAATGTATCTTTAGTATTTTCCTCATTGTCTCTGGTTCTGCAGTTAAATTCAATGCTGTCGTGCTTCACCTCCATAGAAAAATCTGGGGAAAACTAGCGCCCGGTTTTTAAACCAGCTGGCTCACGGCAGCATGCACATCCTGTCGATTCACTTTCACACGTTCCTCTTCATTTCATACTCTGTGTGGAAACATACCAGTACACTCGTACTTACATATTAGGAGATATTTCACCCAGAAGACACTTATGTGTTTAAAAGAGATGTGGTCTGTTAGTCTAAACATCTAACCCGCTAACAGAACATTAGCGTATTGAATCTAGCCTCATTTTGACGACGTACACAAGCCCAACTGAAGTTCAATGGGCGCGATCCGTAAGCCAACGTAACACCGACACACCGCCGTACACTACAACAACAAGCGGACCATTGCCGCGGAACTCAGTTAGCTTGCGTACGTTCAAAAACTGCTATTTCACCTGTACATACGACCACTCCTGTTACGCGTTAGCATTTAGAACACAATCATGTCTCTTTCTTAAACACACAATCCTCTGTGAAAGTATTCCTTTATATCTAAGTTGTAATCCTTTAACATTATTTCTGTATTTTCACCACAACTGTAGAATCCTCTGAGATGCAAGAACCCACCCCGGGAGAAACTTTGTTAGTTTTAAACTGATGTAGTTGAAAAAACCTCACTTGAAAATCGTATCAATGTGCTGTACGACTGTAGTATTTGAGATTACGCAAGCCACTTGCACAGATCCAATTAACAATTAAAAAGACTATTTTACTTCGCTGGCGTCTAGCTTCACAAGTAGTGTTGTGAGACAGCAGCACAAGTCATGAAAGTCAAGTCACTCTCCCACCTCTGCTATAAAGTATTGCACTTTTTTGCCAAAGTGTGAGCCTATGCCTGTTGTTATTGTGTCACCAGCAATTTCTTTCCACTTACTGATCCTTTCCCCAACCCGGATGGTCCCCCTGGGGCAAAGTGTCTAGTTACCTAGATGCTCCAAAGCCCGTCTGTGTGAACACCTNTCCAGGCGCATCAGCACAACAGTTTTGTCACTCACTGCTCGACGACTACAACTGCAAATGTGGACTTAAGGAAATATATCGTGTCAAATATAAATACAAGACATGGGAAGTTGTGTTGTGACTTGAAGTTGTGACTTGAGTTACATAACACTTTATAATCACATTTCTTCTGTTTTATTTCAGTCCTTACACTAGTTGGGTTGTATCGAGCATCAGCAGATATTTCACTCTAGGACACATGACCGACCAACACCAACACTCTTCATGAGATAAAACAGACTCTTCTTAGAATCAAAGCATTTTTGAAATAAAACTTTGACATGTTAATTTATCAATTTTTCTTCACATTTTGAACACAAATCAAAAGGTATAAAAAATGTCAAAATCATTGCGTGTCCATCTGTCGGTTTGATTTTGGACGACGAACAGAAAATGAACAAACAATATGTTCACACACACACTGTTACAACTGTTAAAAACTACTTACTTTGGCTGTGATCATTGCACACCACACTGACTAATCAATAATCATTTTTGGACATCTGAAAAGCTACACAACTTTTACTTCTGCTTCAGCAATAGATTTTCCAGAGAAATATTATCAGGGGATGACCTCATCACTGACTGAAACAACAGAAGTTTCATCTGATCCACTTGGACCTGTGTCAACTGCACCTGCTCCTCCAGCTAAGGCCCTGACCGAGCCAAACCTCCAACTACACCTGCTCCTCCAGCTAAGGCCCTGACCGAGCCAAACCCCCAACTGCACCTGCTTCTCCAGCTAAGACCCTGACCGAGCCAAACCTCCACCTGCTCCTCCAGTAAGGCCCTGACCAAGCCAAACTCCACCTGCTCCTCCAGCTAAGGCCCTGACCGAGCCAAACCTCCACCTGCTCCTCCAGTAAGGCCCTGACCGAGCCAAACCTCCACCTGCTCCTCCAGCTAAGGCCCTGACCGAGCCAACCACATCATGGAGATGGTCCTGAGGCTGTTCTGTGGTCCAAGCTCCAAACCTTTGGCGACAGAGCCTTTTCCGTCGCTGCCCCACCCTCTGGGACAGAGACTGCACTGACCTCACCACTTTTAGAAAAAATGTCAAAACCCATCGGTTTAAATCTGTTTTTAATGTTTGATTAACGTTGTAATTACTCACTGTTTTTATCTATAGTACCTTTGTTTAACTGCCTTTGTCTGTAAAGCGTCTATAAATAAAATGTATTATTATTATTATTATAAAAAAGACTAGGATACCTAATAGGTTAGCTGTTATTACAGGAAAGAACGCAACGAATGCAGTAACACTTACAGCACTGAAAGTACTTTGTATTTGGTGGTAAAGTAACTTTGTTGTTAGATTGGAGCGGCGCATGAATAGTTTTGTCTCACAATAATCGCAGCACTAAAACTCAACACAGTGACACTGACATCCCTGTTTTACTCACTTTAATCTGTCACGTTTACAGTCTTGTTTGGACTTGCACCAAACCAAACTCTCTTCTTTAACTTCCTGCTGCGGCCGCTCCCTCTGCTGTTATCCAACCTGTCACTAAAGAATCCAGCTTTCAAGATTTATTCATGCAAAGTTATAACAAAGTCTAGTTGTGGTGCTTTTTAAGGAAATGTTAATGATAATGTCTAAAGAAAGAAAACACAATTATTATAAAAGGTAAATGCAGCTTTGGAGACACTGGGACTTACATTTCTGTCGACGTCACATGATCAAAACAAGATTCAAAGTTACACAACGACTTGTAAAACCTGTTTGTCCTTTTGCCCTGAGCCGACTCGTGACTGCGGCCGCTCCCTCTGCTGCTCCAGGAAACGTCAGTCTGCGTTTGCTCAAAGGCTCCTCAGCAGATTCAAACCCTCAGCAGTCACAGGTGAGTGTTACTATTCTTCCTCTGAACAGCTCTGGTCCAGCTCTTGTCCTGCTTTGGTCTGCTTTGGTCTGGTTTCTCTTCCTGCTTCACTCACACTTTGATTCATAAACATCAGACTTCTGCTCATGTACTTTAGGAGCGTCAGCATTAGTCTGTTTTACTGTTGTTTTCTGCTGTGAACTCTTAGTGTAATAATTATAATTCTCTCATTAAAACATCCCTGGAGTTTGTGTCATTAACATGTTGTAACAGCCTGCTCTCACTAAAGTGTGTCTTTACCAGGTCAAAGTGAATAGAAAGTTGTGTATTTTTATTTTCTGTGTCTATGATTCATGTTGTGCCCCAGTTCATTTCTACAGTGAATAAGGCGCCTTTTTGTTGGCAAATTAACAAAATCCTAATTCCTAACCTTATCCAATAAACCACAAATCTAAAACATTTTATTTTAACTCCAGATCTAAACTTACCTATTGTTTTAAGCTTATCATTTGAGCCCCAGAACTAAACATACATTTCCATCTTCATTAATTGGACCTCTCGACTACTTTTGATACTTTCACCTCAGGACTCCTCAACATCACCAGCTCGGTTCTTTCCTGGCTCCAGTTCTGCCTCACCAGCCGACAGTCGTCAGTGTCAATAACTGCTCCTCCTCCATTGCTTCACTGTTACAAGGTTTTCCCCAAGGTTCTGTACTTGGTCCTTTCCTGTTCATATTGTACATTCCCTTTGTTTGTCATTTGTCATCACGGCTTCTGTTTCCACTGCTGTGCCAACGACACAAACACAACCAGCCACAGCTCTTCACACTTCACAAACCCAACTGACATCAGACCTGCATCACATACAACGTCCTCTGAACAGTCTGACGCAATCAGAAATGTGTTGTTGCCTTTGTCAGTGAACAAAATAATCAAACTAGGAACTTGCTTCTGTAACTGTGATGTGTTTGTGTTCAGAGATGTGGTCCACCAGTGAAAGCAGCTCTGAGGAGACGCTCCTGTGCTCCATCTGTCTGGAGGTGTTCTCTGAGCCAGTGTCCACTCCATGTGGACACAACTTCTGCAAACGCTGCATCTGTGAGGCCTGGGACACTGATGGACTCTGCACATGTCCCCTGTGTAAAAGGAACTATTCCACAAGACCTGAGCTCAGTGTCAACACACTGCTGCGTGAGCTGGTGTCACAGAGAAAACTGGACACAAACAAAAGTCACTCTATGGAGGTCCAGTGTGACGTGTGCTCTGAGCCCAAACTCAAGGCCCTGAAGTCCTGCCTGGTCTGTCTGTCCTCGTTCTGTGAGACCCACCTCCAGCCTCATCTCACAGTCTCTGGGCTGAAAAGACACCAGCTGATGGAGCCTGTGGAGAACCTGGAGACAGGCTGTGTCCCAAACACCAGCGCCCCTGGAGCTCTTCTGTGACACTGATGAGAAGATTGTCTCTGATGTGTCTGTTCTAGAGCATCAGAACCATAAGTTTGTGTCTCTGGAGGAGGCGTGCTCACGCAGCAGGTCCTCTCTGCTCCACACTCAGGCTCACACTCAGCACATGGTGGAGCAGAGGAGGCTGAAGCTCCAGGAGATCCAGCGCTGCGTGGAGCTCAGTGACACAGAGGTCCACAGAGAGAGGGCCGAGGGGCTGCAGGTCTTCACTGCTCTCATGCAGTCTGTTCAGAGGCGTCAGGAGCTGTTCTTAGAGGAGCTGCAGGAGAAGCAGAGGCTCAGCCACAAACGAGCCCAGGAGCTGGTGCAGCAGCTGGAACAGGAGATCTGTGAGCTGCAGAAGAGCAGCACTGAGGCAGAGGAGCGGCTCTCACGCTCTCAAGACCCTCTGCACTTTCTACAGCGCTGCCCTGCACTCACGCCCCCTGCTGGGCTGAAGGAGTGGAGCAGCGTGAGCTTTGAGGGGGAGAAGTGTGAGGGCAGTGTGGCCCGGGCCGTGAGGGAGCTGCAGAAGGAGCTCTCTGACCAGTTTAACAAACTGTGTCACAACTGATCTAACAAAGCTGAGCTGAGGAGAAAGAAGAAGTTTGCGGTGGACGTGACTCTGGATCCAGACACTGCAGCTCCATGGCTCGTTCTGTCTGAAGATCTCAAACAGGTTTATTGTGGAAATGTGAGAAGCAGCTCCCAGATTCTCCTCTGAGGTTTGATTATGTATTATGTTCTGGGAAAGCAGAGTTTCTCTTCAGGCAGGTTTTACTTTGAGTTCAGGTCAAAGGGAAAACAGACTGGGATTTAGGAGTGGCTCAAGAGTCCATCAACAGGAAGGACAGATCACTTGATCCTCAGAAAGGATTCTGGTGCATCGTGTTGAGAAACAAAGATGAGTACAGTGCTGTACAACCTTGTCCGTCTGTTCCATGTGCAGCTCCTCAGAAGGTGGGTGTGTTTGTGGACTATGATGAGGGTCTGGTCTCCTTTTATGACACAGATTCTGCAGATCTTCTCTTCTCCTTCACCGGCTGCTGCTTCAAGGAGAAACTCTTTCCATTTTTCAGTCCCTGTAACAATGTACAAGGCTCAAACTCTGCTCCTCTGGTCGTCTCTGCAGTGGAGACTTTCACTGATGCAAAGTAACAAACATAAATGAACTGTGCTTAAGTTGATTTGACGCTGCATCATTTTGACTCCATTTGAACAGAAAGTACAAACTTCTTCTTGTTAAACTGTTGAAATGTCTGAGGTTTATAATAATCATGTTTATGTTGGAATCCTGTGTAAAGTTTAAACTAAATGTGGTGAGATTTCAGATTCAAGTTTATTCAGCCGAAGCAAAAAGAAGAATCAACCAATGTGTGTGTTTTAAGTCCAGTCTCTCCATGTTACGTTTCACACTTTGCTTTGGAAACATTTATTTTGGCTTTTGTGACGAGGTTTTGAAACGCTCACTGCTTTGTGTGGGGAACTTGTTCAATAAACGCAGGTTTAAACTATTGACACGTCTCTGCACAAACATATGAGAATGTAAATATTGTCTTGTAAAAACCAAGATTGAATCAGAATCTACATGGAGCTGATCCTTTTGTGTCATTCTGCTTTTGTCATGTTTCATCTGTGAGAATCTGAATAAAGAGAAACTATTCTGTCAAATCCACTTTTCTGAGTTTAAAACATGAAACAGTCAGGTCCAGAGCTAAGTCAGACTTTAGTGAGCTCCATAAAACATGAAACAGTCAGGTCCAGAGCTAAGTCAGACTTTATGAGCTCCATAAAACATGAAACAGTCAGGTCCAGAGCTAAGTCAGACTTTAGTGAGCTCCATTTTAACAATCACTCGTCAATGAACCATGTACCATACCATGTCGACCATTCAGATAAACTGGAACATGACTGATACCATCGAAAAATCATACAGACTGGCCCCGCCCATTTCACGTCAGCTGACTCCTCACAGGCTGTTTCCATGGTAACCACACTCAGGCGCATCAGCACAACAGTTTTGTCACTCACTGCTCGACGACTACAACTACAACTGTGGACTTAAGGAAATATATTGTGTAATATAAATACAAAGACATGGAGAAGTTGTGTTGTGACTTTAAGTTGTGACTTTCATTAAAATAAGAGTTACATAACACTTTATAACCACATTTCTTTGTTTTATTTCAGTCTTACACTAGTCTGAGTTGTATCGAGCATCAGCAGATACTTACTCTAGGACACATGACCGACCAACACCAAAATCTTCATGTATTCAGTATTTTTAAATAAAACTTTGACCATGTTTATTATCCATTTTTCTTCACATTTGAACAAACAAAGTATAAAAAATGTCAAAATCATTGTGTGTCAATCTGTTGGTTTGATTTTGGACGACGAACAGAAAGTGAACAAACAATATGTTCACACACAAACTGTTACAACTGTTACAAACTACTTACTTCTGGCTGTGATCATTGCACACACATCACTGAATAATCAATAATCATAAAAAAAGACTAGAATACCTAATGGGTTAGCCATTATTACAGGAAAGAACACAACAAATGCAGTAACACCTTACAGCACAAAAAGTACTTTGTATTTGGTGGTAAAGTAACTTTGTTGTTAGCTTATTGTTAGCTGGCATTAACAACTCGTTAGTAACAAATACCTTATTAGCTAACTACTTAGTTATATACTCAATTAATGGTTAGCAACTGCTAGGTATAGGTTTGGGCCTTAGGCAGAAATGACAGTGGCCAACTCATGCAGAGTTAACAGACAACATTCACTCTCTCATTCACTCACAGGGAAAGTACAGTGATGCCAATTAACTTCATGTGTTTGGAGGAACCAGAGAAAACCCACAGTGACACGGGGAGAACATGCAAACTCTCCAGAGAGAAAATGAGATGTTGATATGGTCGACCCGGAGTCGAACCTACGACTCCTTATTGGAAGCCAGAGCTCTAACCACTCTGCCACTCTGCTACCATGATTAGTAAAGTAATACTAATCACAGAAAAGTGTGAAGCTCTGGAACTCATGGTTATGTAAATGAGTTCATAAAAGCAGATAAAACTGTTAAAATGACTCCTGGTGGTGAGACGCTGCATCACAGGTAAAAGTGCCACAGGAAATTTAAACTGACAGCTACAAGTGATAAAAATCAAAGGTTCCTAGTGTTAACCCTTCAGATTCCATTAGAAATGTTTGGAGTCATTTTGACCTCACTTATGGAAAAGTGAAGGAGTGATACAAAAGATAATATTTCATAAAAAAATGAATTTTTAAAATGCTCTGGCCTTGTGTCACAAACATGTTTTATGGAAACACACTTGTTATGGGGGGGGGGTCTGGTGGTCCTCCCCCGGAAATTTTAAAACAAACATTTATTTATGTGATTATTGTGAACAAAATATCACCATTTAACACTTATTCACAACTACAATTGTTACGACCAAATAAATTTTTCCTTGTATTTTCTTTGTCAACACATCACAAGATTTTAATCAGTTTATGAAATCAAACTTCTAAATGCTACAAATGTCAATGTGACTGAAACATTTAGAAGCCTTTGTGTTAGTAGAGATTATTCAATGACTTGATTGTGCAAAAATATTTCTATAAGTTAAAAAAGACATTTTGCGGTAGCACTTTAAAAGACCTGCCAGTTAATTACTGTGTCACTTACTAGTTTCTAACAGTGACAGTAGTACTTACGATGGTACTTACACTGGTACTAGAGTGGTACTTGGAGGGGTACTTGTATCAGTAGTTGCTGGTACTTACAGTGGTATCTTTTAGTACACTTACCAGTACTTTTAGTGGTACACTTAGCAGTACATATAGCAGCACTTACCACCTTTAACACTTTGTGGCACACACATTTGTTTCAGTGGTGGTATTATTGGTACTAAATGAAAAAAGTACCATTGTAAGTACCAGTAACTATCAGTGTTATGTACCAGTAACTGCTGGTAAAAGTACTCCTCAAAGTACAAGAGTAAGTACTACTAAGTGTCACTGTTAGAAACTAATAAGTGACATGGTAATTAACTGGTAGGTAACGTGGTGGTCTTTTAAAGTGCTAACTATTTTTCTTCTTAAATGTAAACATTTACTAAGATTGGGTTGAACCAACACTGATATCTGTATTTAACCTCCTACTGGTCAACAAATAAGAGCCAATATTTGAAAATGTTTATCTACAACAAGGTAAATCACAAAATTACTTGTCACTGTAGTAAAAATCAACAATGTATTTATCTGATATAACACATCTTTGGCTTCACTGGAACTTAACTGGATATTTTGTTCATGTTTCTATAGAATAAACTAAATAAGGTTTTAGTTTTGCTTTAAGATTGTCATGATTATTATTCTTTTTAGCGATGTATATTAGAGCTAAAATAATCACGATTATCGATTAACCAAATAATCTTTACATCCCTAATAACAACCCCTGAGGTCATTTTTGAGCCACTTATACATCGAAGGGTTAAAGTCAAAGTATCAGGATGGAAACTGAAAATGAATAGTTTTGTCTCTCAATAATTGCAGCACTAAAACTCAACACAGTGACACTGACATCCCTGTTTTACTCACTTTAATCTGTCACGTTTACAGTCTTGTTTGGACTTGCACCAAACCAAACTCTCTCTTCTTTAACTTCCTGCTGCGGCCGCTCCCTCTGCTGTTATCCAACCTGTCACTAAAGAGTTTCAAGATTTATTCATGCAAAGTTATAACGAAGTCTAATTGTGGTGCTTTTTAAAGAAAAGTTAGTGATAATGTCTAAAGAAAGAAAACACAATGATTATAAAAGGTAAATGCAGCTTTGGAGACACTGGGATTTACATTATTCTGTCGACGTCACATGATCAAAACAAGAATCAAAGTTACACAACGACTCATAAAACCTGTTTGTCCTTTTGCCCTGATCCGACTCGTGACTGCGGCCGCTCCCTCTGCTGCTCCAGGAAACGTCAGTCTACGTTTGCTCAAAGGCTCCTCAGCAGATTCAAACCCTCAGCAGTCACAGGTGAGTGTTACTATTCTTCCTCTGAACAGCTCTGGTCCAGCTCTTGTCCTGCTTTGGTCTGGTTTCTCTTCCTGCCTCACTCACACTTTGATTCATAAACATCAGACTTCTGCTCATGTCACTTTTAGGAGCGTCAGCATTAGTTTATCTGGCTCCAGCATGTTCTGGAGAATATGTCACTCTTTATATTTCTTTTATTTGATTGAGTTAGTTATAAATTTCACACTATATGGTTAAAAAATGCCTTTTCACTGACGAAACAGTGATCAGTCTGGCCCTCTGCCACTGGTCTGAATTTGAAAGTAGAAAAAAATATTTCACACCGAGCCTTAAAGGTGGGTAGCTGATTTTCACACAGCAAACACAATGTAGGGTCTACATTTGTACTTTATCTCCTAAAACCTTCAATACATGGCAATTATGGCTTGACAAAAAAAAAAAAAAAAAAAAGCTCAACCAATCAGAGAACTGTATTTGGCTCCGGATTAGAACTAAAATTCTTTATTATTCACTTCAGATAGTACTCCGTGGTCTCATTTGTTCACAAAGTGATGCATTGATCATAGACTTTTTAATGGAAAACACAACATTTACTAATTTTCAAGTAAAAAACAGTCATCTACCCAAAATTTAAACAACAGCCAAAAACTAAATTCATGTGGACTTTTACTGAAATACAGTCACATTCTTGGCACTGCTGTTAGTCCTAGTTTACCTTTAAAGCAGGCATGGCCAAATAAGGCCCACAAGGTCATTTCGAAATGATTTCTCTTTATGGAAGATGAAAGTTCCTTTTTGATTATGGTAAATATGAAATAACTCTACAATGAACATAACATCATGAGCAAATAAACAATGAAAATAAATATTATGCATTGTATTAAATGTGGCCTGCCAATAAAAGCGCATACAAATGATTTGAACTACATCTCCCATGATGCACTGCAGCCTACAGGCTCCAGACACATGAGCTATCAGAACAGAGTGAAGAGGATCTGCACTTTTCCAAAGACTTTATCACTTTTCACAACAAACAAATGGACAGAGAACAGACAGATGTGAGTGACAGACTCTGTCAGAGCAGGAACAATACTTTGTGTGTTTGAGGAGCTAATTAAAGATGTAAAGTTTGACTTCATCACATTGTTTTATGAAGAAGAGAGAGTAAGAGGAAAGAAAGAGAGAGAGGAAAGAGAATGATGGAGAAGAGAGGCAGAGAGGAGGAGAGACAAAGAGATAGCAAGAGAGAGAGAAAGAGAGAAAATAATAGACTAAGTCAGTCACATGAGTTTAAGACATAAAAATTTAAAGCAGAAGTTGTACTTGTATTTTCAGGTGAAACTGCTCTAGTATTTTTACAGTGCTGGAGCGGCGCATGAATAGTTTTGTCTCTCAATAATCGCAGCACTAAAACTCACACAGTGACACTGACATCCCTGTTTTACTCACTTTAATCTGTCTTTAGTACAAACTCTCTGCTGCTCCAGTCACAAGATGGCCGCCGTGCCAGCAGAAGTCAGTCTCTCTAGTTGTTGTTCTAACTTCCTGCTGCGGCCGCTCCCTCGTCTGGTAAACTTATTTATCATGACATGCCGAGTCAATACCACAAGTGCCACCACAACTACCTACTACATATTATTATTATTTATATAAAGTGCTGCATCAACTTCTCATTATAAAAACAAGAACTAAAGCAAAGCTGCAGTGACTAAGATGAGCCTGTCTGACTTTAGCTCCTCCCCTTTCCCCTGATCTGACTCGTCACACTGCGGCCGCTCCCTCTGCTGCTCAGGAAACATCAGGCTGTTTGCTCAAAGGCTCCTCAGCAGATTCAAACCCTCAGCAGTCACAGGTGAGTGTTACTATTCTTCCTCTGAACAGCTCTGGTCCAGCTCTTGTCCTGCTTTGGTCTGCTTTGGTCTGGTTTCTCTTCCTGCTTCACTCACTAAACAGCTCAAAGGCTTTTCTCAGGAGATGAAAGTGAAAGTAAACTTCATGTTGTTTTTCTGTTGTTCTAAATCCTGATTGTTGGATGATTGCTCTGTCGTCTTTGCACAAATCTACATTTATGTTCCATTTGTCTGAAATAGAAGCTCGTTGTTCTGTGAGGAAGTGACTCCCTTTGAGAGAAGCAGCAGCAGAAACACTCAGTCATCACAGTGTCTTATAAGATAGGATCAAATAATAAAAGAGGATTAAACTAAAATAAGAGCCATGATTATTATTACTTATTAAAGGAGACCTGTCATGTAAAACCTAAGTTTGTGTGACTGATCAGTGTAAAGAGGCTTCTGCAGTTTGAACAGGAAGTATTAGAAACAGATCTGTTTGGTCGTTAAGATCAACTGTGTGTTTTACAGTGAACAAAATGTAAATGACTGATCCACATGTCAGAGTTTACTTATATAAAAAACATTAAATGTCTTTTAATGTGGATCTGCTGCAGTTTTAATACAAAAAATACAAAACCTTGTTATGAATATTGTTTAAATATTATTGCTAATTTGACCTTAAGGCTTAAAACAGCAGCTAAAGATCTTTTTTTTTTTGTGATTTTGAAGCGATGACAGTTGCTAATGTAAACATAGTAAACAAATATTTTTTGTCCAAAATACCCCCCCCCCCCCTCCCTTTCAAAAGTACGAAAAATAGATACAGAATAGATACAGAAAAGTAATAATAGAGAAAAAATGTAATAATTAAATAATAACACAATTTAAAAACAACTACAAACACAAAAGAAAAAATAATAATAATAATAAAAAATTAAGTGTCTCCATGACGTCAGCAGAAATTGCAATGTACATATTCATTATGTTCAATAAGTAAAAGAGTTACTGTCAAGAGTTTTTTTTTTTTTTTTTTTTTATTATAATAGTTTATTTATTTACGAGAGGGAAGATACTTATACATATAACACAAAAACACATATACATACACTAAAATAAACATGAAAACATTCACATACATACCGTACTTGCAATCATACAAACATAAACCAATACATAAATGCATACATACATACGTACCTACAGTATATACAAACGACAGACTTACATACATATATTCATGCGCACTAGTACAAATACTGCAAATACACATTTTCACTGTAAATCTAATTAATTGCCTTACAAAGAGGATCACATTACTTATTGATTTTATTTATTTATTTATTTTATTTTATTTTTATTTTTTTATTTGTTTTATATATTTTATTGATTAAAAAATGTTCTATTTATATTATTATTTAATTATTTATGTATTAATTTTATTCATTTGTTAGTATTCATTAATTTAATTGATTTAATTGAGGATTAGTTAGGAATGTTCCCAGGAGCTCCCACGTGCCAAGAGCTTCATCATTACATTCAACTCTGGCTGCTGCTTTCTCCAACATTATCATGTCTAGTGCCTGTGTGCACCAGTCTAAATGTGTTGGGCTATCAGCATCAACCCATTTTTTTAGAATTAATTTTTTAGTTATAATACATAATGATAAAAACACATTTTTATTTTTTGAAGAAACATGACTGAACTCATGCAAGTCCCCAAGAATACATGTTTGTGGCGTTATAGGAATGTCTATATTAGCATATAAAACTGCTTCTTTAGTTGTTTTAAGCCATAGAGCTTTATTTTTTTTACATTCCCACATTAAATGTAGAAGGTTCCCTCATCAGATTGACACTTATTGCATAAGTTAGAATCCAAGGCTTTCATTTTGAACAGCTGAGAGGGTGTGTAATATAGCCTGTTTAGTATTTTAAATTGACAAAGTTTATTTGTAACATATCTAAATGGTTTCTTTGCATTTTGCCATATGTTCCTCCATGATATATTGATTTCTGGTATATCTAAATCTCTAGCCCATTTTTTAGCACATGAACTATTTGCATCTCTTACATTATAATCATTTAACAGTGCATAAAATCTTGTGTAACCTTTTTTACATGTTGGTTAAATAACAATTCTTCTAACTCATGTTTGTTCTGCGCCACATGTTCTATATCAACAGCTCTTTTAATCGAATATTTTAATGTCATGTAATTTAAAAAGTGGTTACGTGGTAGATCATACTGATTGACTAGTTCATTAAATGTCTTGAAAGAATTGTTGTGAACAACATGACAAAGCTTTGTGATTCCTTTATCCTTCCAAGTTATCCACTTTATTACTTCTTTATTTATTGTAAAATTTGGATTGTACCATAGTGGTTGATAACTACATGCACCTGCATTTATTTTAAGAATCCTTTGACACTCTTTCAGAACAAGTCTAATAATTTATTAAACATAATTTATCCAGCAGGTTGAACCAGTATAAAACATTTATGTTTTTTGTTCTGTGCGTCTGAGCAGCAGAAAGCTCTGATTGGATAATTCAGTCAGAGGCTGAGCTGTTTTCCATCGACAAACTACCATTATTTTGCAGCTGTTAAGCCAGAAAGTTTTATGTGACGATCATTAATTAATATCTTTAATGCAGAAGTGTTGTCCAGCAGAAGCAGACTTTAGTTTTCATTTGATGAAGTCGTCTTGGGTTTAGAAAGAATCTGTGGATAATATTATAATGAATCATTTGACGATTAGGGTTTCTTGACGATAATGAAACATTAGACTAAATAGGTTTCCCACAGCTGTTCTATGGATAATTTATTTAATATTAGTTTGTATAACTCGGAAACAAATGAAAAGGGAAATTTTTAGCCCACATCCCCACAGAACATCATAAGTCATGTATATTATGTGTGTGTCCTGACAAAGTATGAGTTGTGACAGTGAGTGTGATGTGTTTGTGTTTCAGAGATGTGGTCCACCAGTGAAAGCAGCTCTGAGGAGACGCTCCTGTGCTCCATCTGTCTGGAGGTGTTCTCTGAGCCAGTGTCCACTCCATGTGGACACAACTTCTGCAAACGCTGCATCTGTGAGGCCTGGGACACTGCTGGACTCTGCACATGTCCCCTGTGTAAAAGGAACTATTCCACAAGACCTGAGCTCAGTGTCAACACACTGCTGCGTGAGCTGGTGTCACAGAGAAAACTGGACCAAAACAAAAGTCAATCTATGGAGGACATGCCCACGTTTGCAGAGGTCCAGTGTGACATGTGCTCTGAGCCCAAACTCAAGGCCCTGAAGTCCTGCCTGGTCTGTCTGTCCTCGTTCTGTGAGACCCACCTCCAGCCTCATCTCACAGTCTCTGGGCTGAAAAGACACCAGCTGATGGAGCCAGTGGAGAACCTGGAGGACAGGCTGTGTCCCAAACACCAGCGCCCCCTGGAGCTCTTCTGTGACACTGATGAGAAGATTGTCTGCATGAAGTGTTCTGTTCTAGAGCATCAGAACCATAAGTTTGTGTCTCTGGAGGAGGCGTGCTCACGCAGCAGGTCCTCTCTGCTCCACACTCAGGCTCACACTCAGCACATGGTGGAGCAGAGGAGGCTGAAGCTCCAGGAGATCCAGCGCTGCGTGGAGCTCAGTGACACAGAGGTCCACAGAGAGAGGGCCGAGGGGCTGCAGGTCTTCACTGCTCTCATGCAGTCTGTTCAGAGGCGTCAGGAGCTGTTCTTAGAGGAGCTGCAGGAGAAGCAGAGGCTCAGCCACAAACGAGCCCAGGAGCTGGTGCAGCAGCTGGAACAGGAGATCTGTGAGCTGCAGAAGAGCAGCACTGAGGCAGAGGAGCGGCTCTCACGCTCTCAAGACCCTCTGCACTTTCTACAGCGCTGCCCTGCACTCACGCCCCCTGCTGGGCTGAAGGAGTGGAGCAGCGTGAGCTTTGAGGGGAGAAGTGTGAGGGCAGTGTGGCCCGGGCCGTGAGGGAGCTGCACAAGGAGCTCTCTGACCAGTTTAAACAATGTTTTAAAGCTGAGCTGAGGAGAAAGCAGAAGTTTGAGGTGGACGTGACTCTGGATCCAGACACTGCTCATCCTAAACTAGTTTTGTCTGAAGATCTCAAACAGGTTTATGACACTGATGTGAAGAAGCAGCTCCCAGATTCTCCTCTGAGGTTTGATTATATTTAGTGTTCTGGGAAAGCAGAGTTTCTCTTCAGGCAGGTTTTACTTTGAGGTTCAGGTCAAAGGGAAAACAGAGTGGGATTTAGGAGTGGCTCAAGAGTCCATCAACAGGAAGGGAGAGATCACTGCAAGTCCAAAGAATGGAATCTGGTGCATCATATTGAGAAACAAAGATGAGTACAGTGGTTGTACAGACTCTCCTGTCCGTCTGTCTCCATGTGCAGCTCCTCAGAAGGTGGGTGTGTTTGTGGACTATGATGAGGGTCTGGTCTCCTTTTATGACACAGATTCTGCAGATCTTCTCTTCTCCTTCACCGGCTGCAGCTTCAAGGAGAAACTCTTTCCATATTTCAGTCCCTGTTTAAATGAAAAAGGCTCAAACTCTGCTCCTCTGGTCGTCTCTGCAGTGGAGACTTTCACTGATGCAAAGTAACAAACATAAATTAACTTATGTAAATATTGTCTTGTAAAAACCAAGATTGAATCACAATCTACATGGAGCTGATCCTTTTGTGTCATTCTGCTTTTGTCATGTTTCATCTGTGAGAATCTGAATAAAGACAAACTATTCTGAGTCTCTCATCATTAGTTTGTTCACTTATCACTATAAAGAGGCGGGGCTTCTCACTATAAAGAGGCGGGGCGTATTACTCAACATTGATCTAATCATTAAAAAAGATTCTTTCCATTTTCAAAGCTGAACTAAAAGAAAACCACATTTATTCCAAAAGCAGCACTTGTTTGATTTAATTTCTCGTTACAGTTTAATAATTAGACCAAATTACTCACTTCACTTCAAAACACATTCAGTAATTCAAAGTAAATCACGTCCAAAAGCTTTGAGAAAAACACAATTAACACATTTTCAGCTCGTGGCTAAAATAATTGCCCAGCTCTTACAGTCGTATCAGCGTCCTGTCGTTAGCAGCTGCTTTGTCGAGTCTCCATGTGTTTTTTTTAACAATAACGGTCTAAATTACAGCTCCTTTCATCGCTTTACACAGACAACTCCAACAGCACCTGCGTCAGAAAAGATTCAAGTGACTTAATGAGGCTCCGGTTTCCCGTCAGAGTAAGGATTATTGTGGGAAAATTACAGGCCGACGTGGAGCTGGAGCGATTGTGAAGGGAAGAAAAGCAGCCGTCTTTGTCTCTCCGTCACAAAAACCCTGGTCAGAAACAAAAGAGTCCAGCTGCGGATTGTGATCAGATCGTTTAACAACATCTCACACGACGAAAGAGATATGTCCCAGAGGTTTACACGAGACGACGTTTGTGATCGGTGAACAAACTCGAATGGAGCTGTGGCTGAAATGATCGAAGAAACACAGCACAGTCGTCTCTGTTTGACGTTCACAGCTGCTTCTGGAGTCGTCTTTCTTTTCAAACAGATACAGACGAAACATGTTGGACTAAAAACACAGTTGAGTAAGTTTAGAGCAGATATTTGAGCTTTAAAATGAAGAAAAGACGATCCTACTGGACTAGGACTGGACTAGGACTGGGCTAGGACTGGACGAGGACTGGACTAGGACTGGACTAGGACTGGACTAGGACTCTGAGGAGAACGACACATGCAGCGAGTCTAGAAACTTCCTCTTCTGTGAGCTATAGCTGTGAGGTATAAAGTCAGTCTAAACCTGGTCTAAAGTTGGTCTAAAGTCAGTCTAAACTGGGTCTAAAGTTAGTCTAAAGTCAGTCTAAACTGGGTCTAAACCTCGTCTAAAGTCAGTCTAAACTTGGTCTAAAGTCGGTATAAAGTCAGTCTAAAGTCAGTGTAAACTCGGTCTAAAGTTGGTCTAAAGTCAGTCTAAACTGGGTCTAAACCTGGTCTAAAGTTGGTCTAAAGTCAGTCTAAACTGGGTCTAAACCTGGTCTAAAGTTGGTCTAAAGTCAGTCTAAACCTGGTCTAAAATCGGTCTAAAGTCAGTCTAAACTTGGTCTAAACCTGGTCTAAAGTCAGTCTAAACTCGGTCTAAAGTTAGTCTAAAGTCAGTCTAAACTCGGTCTAAACCTGGTCTAAAGTCGGTCTAAAGTCGGTCTAAACTCAGTCTAAACTCAGTCTAAACTCAGTCTAAACTCAGTCTAAACTCGGTTTAAAGTCGGTCTAAAAATGGTCTAAACCTGGTCTAAACCTGGTCTAAAGTCGGTCTAAACTTGGTCTAAACTTGGTCTAAACTTGGTCTAAACCTGGTCTAAACTTGGTCTAAACCTGGTCTAAACATGGTCTAAAGTCAGTCTAAACCTGGACTAAACCTGGTCTAAACTCGGTCTAAACCTGGTCTAAACTTGCTCTAAAGTCGGTCTAAACCTGGCCTAAACTCGGTCTAAATACATGTGTATTTGGAAGTCAAACTACTGGATTTATTCAACATTATTTATGCTCCAGAAAAGAGACTGAATCTGTAGAATCTTCATCAGAAACACAGCGTCTATTGGTTTAAAGATGAAAAAGACACTCGTCCTCATTGTTTTAATCATGTAAACCTCCTGTTTTGATCCTTAAGACATCATTTCATTGTAGTAGCTCAGATTCTTTCACCAAAAACAGAGGAAAACAACACTGACACGAAGTTTGATTTGTCCAAAGTTTCTGGTCAAATGCTAACATCTATTGAAAACAAGGAATTTCAAATGCCTATAAAAGAGAACGGATTAATGTAGAATAACAAATCTGTTTTAAGTGAAAGTAGACACTTGTAGGTCTCTTTTGATGTACAACATGTCATGATTCCAGTTGCACAAAGTTTTCTGTGAAGCTGTGAATCTTGTTTAAAATGAGCAAAAAGGCCTGACAGAACAGGGCTGGAGCTGAAAGAGTTAATATATAGCCTTTTCTAAATTTTATACAAAAGAAGGCTATATAAAGCTTAATATAACATTATAATATGTCAACTAGGGCTGCAGTCGACCAAAGAAGTTCTTGGTCGACCAAAGACATGTTTCATCGACCGATTAATCGACCAAAAAGAAGGCACGACAAAATCTTTGAAGCTAAAAATATCTATCTAATCCAAACTATGCTTGAAAAGACTAAGAATGTTGTAGAGTTCATACAAAAACAATGAACAGCAAACCTTCAGCTAATTCACTACTTTTATGATGCTGTTCAATATAACTCCTTATAATCTAACTAAAAGAATTGGTCGACTAATGAAACTTTTGGCCGACTATGACTTCATCGACTGATTAATCGTCTAAACCAGTGGTTCCCAACATTTTTTCCTGCAAGGACTGGTAGAGTAACAATTTTCTTTTCCGGGGACCAGTTGAGGTTGGGTAGCAGATGGCCTGAGAACCGGTTTAGGGCCCCGGACCAGTGGTTGGGCACTCCTGGACTAAACGACTAAAGAACTACAACACTGTCCACATCTATGTTTTATGTGACATACAAACACCATTGATTATAAAAAAGTAAATGAAAATGGCTAACCAGAGTCAGACGGTCTTGCCCTGGAAAGTTTTGGACAAACTAACTCATTTATCAAAGTTTTGCACAGATTGGTGTAAAACTATCGACATGCTCCAATGAGTGTTTCCATTAAATCTTTATTTCGAAAAATGAATTTGCATTATCTTGGTAATTAAAACAATGATAACAACAGTTGACAAACAAACAGACACAGTTCGACACACAGACAGACACAGCAGATTCAAGAACATACAAGGGGATGTCACAATATAAAAAGAGAAAAAAGAATGGAGATACAGTATGTATACATACTGTATATTCTCCAAGTGCTGAGTGCCATTAAGGTGCTTCACAGCAGTTGGAACAAATGTAGTTCCCAACCTCTTTGTCCTACAACCAGGAACTCTAAAGCGCCGCCCAGAGAGCATAAGTAATATCTAAATCTGGTGCAGTTCATCTCTTCTTTTATTAAGATTCATGCATTTTGTACATGGTCCCTGACAAATAAAGACTAAATTAAACTAATACCAGCCTGTATCTTTATTCTGTTTATTATCACATTTACATTTGGTTTGATTCGCATTGAGAACAAACAGCTCTGCCTCTGTACAAGCTCGTGTCTCTGTCCGTGGTGCTGAACCCAGCAGATCCATCAGTAATTAGGTAAATAAATACTTTGATAAATTGAAAGATTGATGTTTGATTTATTCAGGTAAGATCTCCAAATTCTCAAACATTATTCTGTTAGAGCCACAGTCTGGTCATAATCCACAGCTCGTCCTCTTGAGACTTTGCACAAACAAAACAAGATTAAAATCCCTGTTGTTTACAAGAAAATGTCAGAATATTTACAAAAATCTGCACTACTCTCTTTTTTTTTTGACTGCTCATTGACTGAACATGAGATGTGTCTTTAGAGCAGGCTTCCTGGCTTCATTGCCTCGCTCAGCGTCATGGTTCATGGTGATGTTCATGGTTAACTGATTAACCACTTAACCTTGACTAACGACTTAACCGAGTGTGAGCTCTCTGACTGGTTCACTGTCATGAATATACTGTACAATGGTTCCAGCTGATGGTGCAGATTAGTACAGTGAGCATGACCGAGGACAGTAATGAGCAGGAGGACGATACAGCGAGCACGAGGACAGGACAGCGAGTATATTCTGCCTCAAAGTTTGACTTTTGCTCCAAACTACCAATTTTTTACTGACAAAAGATTGTTTTTTGATCTTTCAATTCAAAACCCATCACTAAATAATTGACACTTTCGGTTTGATTTAATCTTGATCTTGTGATTTTTCGATTAATGGCCCAGCCCGAGCGAGTATGAGGGCGGTACGAGGCAGGACAGCGAGCACAAGGACTAGTGATGCGCGAGTCCGCTTTTTCCGTGACCCGGCCCGTCTCACCCAATCAACCTGACACCCAGATCGAAAAAATGTGATTAAAATTCAGAACCTGATCCCAATTCCAAACCCGCACACATTAAAACTTCACCAACTGTTCTTCTGTGAGCTGCTGCAGCTGCAGGTGTACGTTTGTCTGCGGAGGTGCGCCTTGTGAGCGCGCAGTCCCAGTTTACGTCTACGCTGTGATAATACCACATGCTTTGTACTCAAAAGCACTGTTCAGGGACCGTGTGAATAGGGCAGGGCAATATGGCCTAAATTTTTTATCACGGTATAAAAGAGAACATTTGCAGTAACGGTATAGTTGACGATATAGCTATGCTGTTAAGTGTTTATTATTACATTTTACAGTGTAAGTTCCTCTTTCAAACACCATGTTTTACTACTTACAATATTTGTGTTTTAGCTTCTGCAGAGACTTTTGTTCAAGGTTTTGGAAAGATCAAATGAAAATTGCCAAGAGTTGCCAAGTCTGCATCTTGAGAGGAACTTTGGGCTTCTTTATTTGGAAAGTCGCTTTTTTTGGGAGTCAAGGGTTTTTCAAGTTTGATCCACTTATCACTGAAACATTGAACACAAATTCTGTTTTGGCGAAGGCTTGTTGCTTATTAACCTCTGAAAATCTGGCAACACTTGGAATTAGTCACAATTTCTGTTTGCCTCGGCTGCAAAATGAGCTGTGGTGCAATTCTAAAATTCAACTTTACCACACTAATATCGCGATGTATGATAGACGATATGATATTACCCAGCCACAGTGTGAAATCATCAGCATTCAGGCAACAGCACAGAAGCTCTTGGAAAACTTTAGGCAGTTCGGATCACGCAGGAGGAGCTGACCTGACGCAGCCTCAGCTCTGGACGTTTCAGGTGAGGATTTAACTCTTTGTAGTTTACGATGATGAATTTGTTTAGGCTGGAGCATCGTTTGTGTGGTTCAGATGTGTTTACGACCGTGCCGATATTGTGTTTGCATCATTCGCACAAAACACCACCTTTCTTCTACTTGTAAAAACAGCTGTGAACTAGTGCTAATCATACGTAATTTACATGTCCTGTAATGTCGTGGTAAATGTACGCTTTACTGTGAGATCTTGGGCTCTACACAAGGACAGGACAGCAGTCTGAACTTGTCCAAACCAGTCCATTACATTCAAGGAAAACACTCAAGCAAGTCACATCAGCCACTAAACTGTTTCACACACAAACAGCTCCTTTCAGAAACATTCACTGGATCGGTGTCCTTAAGTTTGAGTTCAAAAGAAAGTGTCGTAAAAAGTCTATATTCGGTGTTAAACAATAAGTTATAAAGAGGTTTTTCTCATCATTGTGGTAAAGAAATCTATTATAGAACCTGCTTGTTCATATCCAAATCGATGTGAAAGTGTTGGTCTAATGACAGGCCTAATTATCCACCAGCAGCAGCAGCAGAAGAAGAGGGGGATGAGGAGGAAGAGGAAGAGAAAGAGGAAGAGAACAGGGCTGAGTCTGGTCTCGGAGCTGATCTGTGAGTAAATGTGCAGTTTGGGCTGATAGAGACAGAAACACAGCAGCAGCTTCATTAGCACAGCCCAGCGTGAGGCGCTTTGTCAAGGAGAGAAAGAGAAGAGGGGGAAGAGAGAGAGAGAGAGTGGGCGAGGGGGAGAGAGGAGAGGGGGGAAGAGAGAGAGAGAGAGAGAGAGAGAGAGGGGGAGAAAGAGGAGAGGAGGAGGAGAGGGGGAGGAGAAAGAGGAGAGGGGAGAGGAGAAGAGAGGGGAGAGGAGAGGGGGAGGAGAAAGAGGGAAGAGAGGAGGAGGGAGAAAGAGGGAGAGAAAGAGGAGAGGGGGAATAGATGGAGGAGAAAGAGAGAGGGGAGGGGAGGGGGAAAGAGAGAGAAAGGGAGAGAGGGGGAAGAGAAAGGAGAGTTGGAAATAAGAGGAGGGCAAAAGAGGAGAGGGGGAGGGAAAGAGAGAGAGGAGAAAGGGGGAGAAGGAGAGAGGGGGTAGAGGAGAAAGAGAGAGGAGGGAGGAGGGGGGAGAGAGAGAGAGAGAGAGAGAAGAGGAGAAAGAGAGGGGGAAAAGATAAAGAGGAGAGGGGGAAGAGAGGGAGGAGGAGGGGGGAAGGAAAGAGAGAGGGAGGAAGAGAGGGAGAGAAAGAGGAGAGGGGGAAGAGGGGAGGGTAGAGATAGAGAGGGAGGGCAAAGAGGGTGAGAGAGGGAGGAATGGAAAGAGAGAGAAAGGAAGAAGAGAGGGAGCGGGAGGGGGAAGAGAGAGAGGAAGGGAAGAGAGGGGTGAGGAGAGAGAAAAAGAAAGAGGAGAGAGGGAGAGAGAGGGGATGGGGAGAAGGAGAGAAAGAGAAGGGAAAGATAGAGGAAAAAAAGCGAGAGAAAAGAGAAAGGAAGGATGGGTGGGGGGTGAGCAGAGGAGCGAGAGGAGAACTGAGAGGGGGGGGGGGGGGGAGTGACAGGTCTGAAGCCAGGGCCTGGGGAGGCTGCTGGGGATAATTAGACCGAACCTGGCTCTACCAGATGGATTCTTGCAGTATTTGTGATTTTGACAAAATTTGAAGAATCCATCTGCCAGACTCCCGCAGTACGGTTAGAGACGACCACGGTTACCTGGACCAATCACAGCGCAGCAGCAAACCAACTGCCAACTGAAGACAGTTTTAGTCCTGTTTTAGTCCTGCTCTAGTCCTGCTTTAGTCCTGCTTTAGTCCTGCTTTAGTCTTGTTTTAGTCTTGTTTTAGTCCCGTTTTAGTCCCGTTTTAGTCCCGTTTTAGTCCCGTTTTAGTCCAGCTTTAGTCCTGGTCTTAGTCCTGCTCTAGTCCTGGTTTAATTGTGCTCTTGTTTTCAGAAGAGGTCACATCTACAGCAAACACAAGGTCCTGCAGAGCAAAGTCGCAAATCAATAAAGTCCTGACCTGCTTCAGTCAATATTCTGTGGTTAGTCTTGTTTTAGTCCTGTTTAAGACCTGATTAGACCTGCTTTAAACCCGGTTTAGTCCTGCTTTAGTCCTGATATCAGTCCTTGTTTTAAACCAGCTTTAGCCTCATTTTGTCCCTGCTTTGTCCTTTTTGTCCTGCTTTTGTCCTCTTTTTGTCCGGCTTTAGTCCTCTTTTACTTCTGCTTTTGGTCCTATTTTTGTCCTCTTTTAGTCCTGCTTTAGTCCTGTTATCAGTCCTTGTTTTAATCCAGCTATGGTCCTGCTTTTGTCCTCTTTTTGTCCTGCTTTTGTCTTGTTTTAGTCCTGCTTTTGTCCTCTTTTAGTCCTGCTTTTGTCCTCTTTTAGTCCTGCTTTTGTCCTTTAGGTCCTGCTTTTGTCCTCTTTTATTACCGCTTTTGTCCTCTTTTAGTCCTGCTTTTGTCCTTTAGGTCCTGCTTTTGTCCTCTTTTAGTCCTGCATTTAGTCCTGCTTTTGTCTTGCTTTAGTCCTGTTTAAGACCTACTTAAGTCAAAGTGACGGTAACACTTCAGCCAAAAACACGCAAAAAGACGACAAAATCACAGTATAAAAACAAGTACAAATGTCTAAAGTCTGAACGTGTGCCAAAGCGAGCTCGTTCAGGTGATCAGGGACTTTCAGGGACTAAAAGTGAGTCAGCGTGAGAGTAAATGTGTCAGCGCAGAATCATGATCTTTGACTGGCACAGACACACTTCAGTCTGGCACGGTTCACATAACAGCGGAGAGATCATTTCTAAACAGAATACGACAGGGCTAGATGTGACAGCACGAGGATGAACGAGGACCATGGACAGCGCCTTATTACTCAGGAGGTTTGTGGTTTTAAGTGCAATATGTTAGACCAGTTTAGATGAAAAAGACTTGTTTTATAAGACGACATCGTGACAATGTGTTGGAGCCAAAGTGGGGAGATTTTTTATATCAAGAAACAAACTATTTGCTTTGATCAATGTAATGGATTTTATAAACCAGGACTAGACTAGGACTGAATCAGATTATAACTGCACCAGATGAGGACTAAAACTGGGCAAAACCTGGACTAAGTCACACACAAAAAAACAGTACTAAACTGGATTAAACCAGGTCTAGACCAGGACCAGACCTGGACTAAATCACAACAAAACCAGGATTAAACCAGGACTAAAACTGGACTAAATTACGACAAAACCAAGACTAAACCAGGACTAAATCAGATTAAAACTGCACTAGACTAAAACCAGGACTAAACCCGAACTAAATCAGGACTAAAACTGGACTAAATCACGACAAAACCAGGACTAAAACCAGACTAAACCAGGATTAGAGCAGGACTAGACCTGGATAAAATCACGACAAAACCAGGACTAAACTAGGACTAAAACCAGGACTAAACCAGGACTAAACTAGGACTAAAACCAGGACTAAACCAGGACTAAACCCGAACTAAATCAGGACTAAAACTGGACAACAAAACCAGGACTAGACGTGGACTAAATCATGACAAAACCAGGACTAAAACCAGACTAAACCAGGATTAGAGCAGGACTAGACCTGGATAAAATCACGACAAAACCAGGACTAAAACTGGACTAAATCACAACTAGACCAGGACAAAAACTCTTTTATTTTACAGCTGATGTTTAAAAAATCTTGTAATTTAAATTGCTGATAAAAAAAAAACTACAAGAGGTAGATCTTTGGGCCTTTAATGAAACTAAACGTAGATCGCGAGCTGGAAAAGTGTGAGAATCGTGATCGAATCAAAATCATGAACTGTGCTAATAATTCCTTGTCATATCGCTCAGACCTGCTCTAAGTCACGTCGTGTTACTGAGTCGTGTCACGCGTCTGCTCTGCGTTTATCTGATGCTGTGTCGCTTCAGTCTGCTTCAGTCCGCTTCAGTCTGCCGCTGCTCAGATCGCAGACAGATGAGAAGTGACACAGCCTTTTCTCATTCCTCAGACGTCTCCAGACCTCCGGCTCGTCTGCGGGAGAGCGAGGAGGAGGTAAGATCAGAACAGGGTCGCTGGTACAAACTGACGGACGAGGACCACCGACCCGACACCCTCACCCACTGTCACTGTCACTGTCACTGTCACGGCTCCGTCAGACGACACGAGGCCAGGAGAAGAGACAGAACAGCTGCTGCACATTCGAAAAACATATCAAGCTTTAAAATGTCACAGAAGTAATCCAGAGCAAGTTAAATTATGAATTCCTTTTTACGGCTTAAAATATGCAGCGTAGTGAAATTAATGAATTAGGAACATATTGCTGGGTTCAGATGACGTCACAGAAAAACAAGTAAACGTAACACGTGTTTTTTTACAGAGTCAGCATTAGCCTGAAAAACTAAAGTTAAGAAAATTCAGAGAGTGTAAGTTGGTACAAACCCACAGATCACATTCGGAGAGAAAGGAGTTCTCTGACACTCTCTTCACAACAAAGTCACAAGTGCTTCATAATGGGACAAAAAAACAGCTAAAACATATTAAGCAAAATACAGTCAGAACATCACCAGCAGCTGCAAATTTAGGGCTCAAACGCTCACCTAAAAAATGTGTCTTAGATGCTTTTTAAAGGCAACCACAGAGTCCAAGAGCGAAGAAATTAAGTGGGATTTTGCGTTTTTCTTTCTCTCTCTCTCTCACTCACACACAAGTGCAGGGGAGAACTGAGACAAACAAAACTAAACCAGACAAACTAAGGAGAGAAGGGACAGGACTGATGCAGAGACTTGTTCCTTGATTTTTAAGTTTTAATATGATGTGTGTTTATTATATTACGACTCATATTCAGGAGAAATGAGCCGAATAAAGACACAACTTAGACGTGTCTAAATGTAAAGTTACTGTAGGAATATAAGAACACAGTCAGACTTTTATCATCACTACCACAACCTGCCGCTGTGAAATAAATGTGTGATCTCGACCTGCGAGTCCAAAGACACCAGGAGAACGCAACACGTAAGTTCACTTGTGTAAACGACACCACTTGTGTCTGAGGTGACACAGGAGAGACCGCTGCTCTGTGTTCTCTGTACTCACACATTTGAGCGAGAAAAGCTCCTTTTTTGTCCCTGTATCTGTTGTTATTTCCACCTCATTGAAGAAATGAATTGTTCACTTCTGTGACTCGATTCTCATCGTTCACAGTGAGGAGTCGTTCAAAAGAATCAGATCATTCACGAACCTCACATCACTAGAGGAGACAAAGGCAGTTCATCAGAGTCCGGACAAAACAACTTCTCTCTGTGTCTCTGTGTCTCTCTCTGTGTCTCTCTCTGTGTCTCTCTCTGTGTCTCTCTCTGTGTCTCTCTCTGTGTCTCTCTCTGTGTCTCTCTCTGTGTCTCTCTCTGTGTCTCTTTGTGTCTTTCTCTCTGTGTCTTTCTCTCTGTGTCTTTCTCTCTGTGTCTCTCTCTGTCTCGCTGTCTGTGTCTCTCTCTGTGTCTCTCTCTGTGTCTTTCTCTCTGTGTCTTTCTCTTTGTGTCTCTCTCTCTGTCTTTCTCTCTGTGTCTCCCTCTGTGTCTTTCTCTCTCTGTCTTTCTCTCTGTGTTTTCTTCTGTGTCTCTCTCTGTGTCTTTCTCTTTGTGTCTCTCTCTGTCTTTCTCTTTGTGTCTCTCTGTCTTTCTCTTTGTGTCTCGCTCTGTCTTTCTCTTTGTGTCTCTCTCTGGTCTTTCTCTTTGTGTCTCTCTCTGTCTCCCTCTGTGTCTCTCTCTGTGTCTTTCTCTTTATGTCTCTCTCTGTCTTTCTCTTTGTGTCTCTCTCTGTCTTTCTCCCTGTGTCTCCCTCTGTGTCTCTCTCTGTGTCTTTCTCTTATGTCTCTCTCTGTCTTTCTCTGTCTCTCTCTCTGTCTTTCTCTTTGTGTCTCTCTCTGTGTGTGTCTCTCTGTGTCTCTCTCTGTGTCTCTCTCTGTGTCTTTCTCTCTGTCTTTCTCTTTGTGTCTCTCTGTCTTTCTCTTTGTGTCTCTCTCTGTGTCTTTCTCTCTGTGTCTTTCTCTTTGTGTCTCTCTCTCTGTCTTTCTCTGTGTCTCTCTCTGTGTCTTTCTCTGTGTCTCTCTCTGTGTCTTTCTCTCTGTGTCTCTCTCTGTGTCTTTCTCTTTGTGTCTCTCTCTGTGTCTTTCTCTTTGTGTCTCTCTCTGTCTTTCTCTTTGTGTCTCTCTCTGTCTTTCTCTTTGTGTCTCTCTCTGTCTTTCTCTTGTGTCTCTCTCTGTGTCTTTCTCTCTGTGTCTTTCTCTTTGTGTCTCTCTCTGTCTTTCTCTTTGTGTCTCTCTCTGTGTCTTTCTCTCTGTGTCTCTCTCTCTGTCTTTCTCTCTGTCTTTCTCTCTGTGTCTCTCTCTGTGTCTCTCTCTCTTCCTCCAAAGAGGTGGGCACCACTGCCATAGATCTAAGCTTAAAGATGCTGCACAGCTGAAAAAAGCAGTTTTCTAACTAGTTGTTTTGAGAGACGTTCAAGAGACAAGCTTCATTAAAAATCACATCAAGATTTCTTCTCTGAGCTTTGGTAGAGTGGGAATGGCACTATCTGGGGCAATAATTGTACCACTACTACCACCACCCCTGCCAATAAAAAACACATTAATGTAGAATACTTAGGTCCAATTGGTTTGTAGTTTGAAGCAGTAGTTTAACGGATCAGATAGCGGAACAGGACATTTTGTAAAGTGTGGAAAAAGAAATTCCTCATGCATTGGCAGATCGTTTTACTTGACAAAACCAAAACAAAGTACTATAGGCCTAAACTCAAGACATTTTAACTCCCCTGATCATTATTTTTTGCAGTATGGGTCAAACTGCATTAAAATAATCATTAGCTGCAGCTCGACAAAAAAAAAACCCATCATAATTGCGTTTTGATGAGCTGAGTAATAGTTGAGTCTCCGAGGCGGTTCAGTCTGATAAACTGTCCACAAACCCTGCACTTCCTCTGGTTTTCTCCTTCTTTCGTCCTTTATCTGAGCTCGGACGATAAACCAACAGACTTCAAACGAGCGGAGATTGTTTCTGACAGATTTACATCCATAAAGCGTATTCTCCCGGAGGATATGTGCGTCCCGGCTTCAGACAAATGTTCTTTATCAAAGCCTGTGACAGCTCGGTGTAATGAAGAGGCCCCGACGCATCTGTCACTGTGTCTGAGTGAGAAACACAGGCTAACGCTAATAAGGCTAAAGCTAACTCTGAGCTTCATACACAGCAGCAGGTTAAAGTTCAGATGATCACGTTTTTATAATTCTGACTTAGTTTAGTGTGATAGTCCTTGTGGTGCATTTTTACGAGTTTTACAGCAGTTTAAGTCATGAAGAAACTGATAAATAAAAGTAAAAACCCAAGTCAAAAAAACCTATTGGATTTTACTCCAATTCTTTTTTCTTTCAGAATCTTATTGGACAATATCTGAATCTAATTGGATGTTCATTTATCCTATTGGACAATGTCAAAAACCTATTAGACAATAGACCATGTCAAAATCCTATTGGACAATGTCAAATCCTATTGGACAATGTCAAAAACCTATTAAGACAATGTCAAATCCTATTGGACAATGTCAAATCCTATTGGACACGGTCAAATCCTATTGGACAATGTCAAATCCTATTGGACAATGTCAAAAACCTATTAGACAATAGACCATGTCAAAAACCTACTGGACAATGTCAAAATCCTACTGGACAATGTCAAAATCCTACTGGACAATGTCAAAATCCTACTGGACAATGTCAAAATCCTACTGGACAATGTCAAAAACCTACTGGACAATGTCAAAACTTATTGGACAATGTCAAAAACCTCGTGGACAATGTCAAAATCCTACTGGACAATGTCAAAATCCTACTGGACAATGTCAAAATCCTATTGGACAATGTCAAAAACTTATTGGACAATGTCAAAAACCTCGTGGACAATGTCAAAATCCTATTGGACAATGTCAAAAACTTATTAGACAATGTCAATCCTATTGGACAATGTCAAATCCTATTGGACAATGTCAAAAAACTTATTAAGACAATGTCAAATCCTATTGGACAATGTCAAATCCTATTGGACAATGTCAAAATCCTATTGGACAATGTCAAAAAACTTATTAGACAATGTCAAATCCTATTGGACAATGTCAAATCCTTTTGGACAATGTCAAAAAACTTATTAGACAATGTCAAATCCTATTGGACAATGTCAAATCCTATTGGACAATGTCAAAATCCTATTGGACAATGTCAAAAAACTTATTAGACAATGTCAAATCCTTTTGGACAATGTCAAAAAACTTATTAAGACAATGTCAAATCCTATTGGACAATGTCAAATCCTATTGGACAATGTCAAAATCCTATTGGACAATGTCAAAAACTTATTAGACAATGTCAAATCCTTTTGGACAATGTCAAAAAACTTATTAAGACAATGTCAAATCCTATTGGACAATGTCAAAATCCTATTGGACAATGTCAAAAAACTTATTAGACAATGTCAAATCCTATTGGACAATGTCAAATCCTTTTGGACAATGTCAAAAAACTTATTAGACAATGTCAAATCCTATTGGACAATGTCAAAATCCTATTGGACAATGTCAAAAACCTAAAATGTCAAAAAACAGAGCTGGTGAGTGCTACTTGAGACTTTGCAATTAAAAACAATCAGGTGTTCTTCAAAGGCAGAAAAACAATAACTCACAAAATGCCGTGGTCATAGAATAATCAAAAGAGAGGTGGAGGTAAATATATGGCAGGCAGAAGCTTGAGGCACTCTGATGATTAAAAGTCCTTTAATATGACAGGGACGCCAACGCGTTTCGACCAAAAACGGTCTTCTTCAGGGCACAAACAACAACAGGTGCTATAAATAGCACACAGGAAATAGCATGATATAATACAATAAATAAGACAATTAAAAATACTATATTTCAACACCATGTCAAAATCCTACTGGACAATGTCAAAATCCTACTGGACAATGTCAAAAACCTACTGGACAATGTCAAAATCCTACTGGACAATGTCAAAATCCTACTGGACAATGTCAAAAACCTACTGGACAATGTCAAAACCTACTGGACAATGTCAAAACCTACTGGACAATGTCAAAAACCTACTGGACAATGTCAAAATCCTACTGGACAATGTCAAAAACCTACTGGACATGTCAAAACCTACTGGACAATGTCAAAATCCTACTGGACAATGTCAAAATCCTACTGGACAATGTCAAAATCCTACTGGACAATGTCAAAATCCTACTGGACAATGTCAAAATCCTACTAGACAATGTCAAAATCCTACTGGACAATGTCAAAATCCTACTGGACAATGTCAAAATCCTACTGGACAATGTCAAAATCCTACTAGACAATGTCAAAATCCTACTGGACAATGTCAAAATCCTACTGGACAATGTCAAAAACCTACTGGACAATGTCAAAAACCTACTGGACAATGTCAAAATCCTACTGGACAATGTCAAAAACCTACTGGACAATGTCAAAAACCTACTGGACAATGTCAAAATCCTATTTGACAATGTCAAAATCCTATTGGACAATGTCAAAATCCTACTGGACAATGTCAAAATCCTACTAGACAATGTCAAAATCCTACTGGACAATGTCAAAATCCTATTTGACAATGTCAAAATCCTACTGGACAATGTCAAAATCCTACTGGACAATGTCAAAAACTAGGGCTGCATGATAATGACAAAAATCAAATTGCGATTTTTCTGTTTGATGTTGTGATTTTGATTCGATATTTAACATAAATATGTTTTTTTTTTCTGTTGAGCATACCATTTTGTAAAATGCTATGTAAAAATATAAAAATGCTATGTAAAATATAAAAAATAAACTGCCCCTACTAGTAAAAAAAAAAAGATCGCTAAACTCCAAAAACTGCAGTGTTTAAGGACTAATATCAGTCATGCAGCTTTTATTCACTTGGATTTTATGTTTGTGAAGAAAACAGACTGGATTTGCCTGGGAAACTATTGATGTTTTACCTGTTCAAGCTAAACTAGGTAAGCAGCTAACGCTAGCAGCGTGACTCCTTATCTACGCACTAGAACAGTCATAAAAGCAGTGTTTATAGACTTTTGTTTAGTCGTGTTGTGCAGTTCAAAGGCCTGTCACTGTTGTGCTGCTCTGTGTTTTCGTAGTGTGCTGTGTCCAAAAACTATTTTTTTAAAAACTACTGCGTAAGGAAAGGAGGAAATCGCAGCTTTTGCGATTAGCTAATCGCAGTTGTCATTATCGCAGTATTGATTTGATATCGATATATCGTGCAGCCCTACATAAAACATATTGGACAATGTCAAAGTCCTATTAGAGATTTATTTTTCCTAATTCAGAATGTCAGAAATGTTTGGACAATATTAGAATCCTATTGGATATTTGTTTATCCTTTTGGACAAAGTCAGAAATCTATTCTAGAATGTTTCTTTAAAGTACAAGGATTAATATGAGAAAAAGAAATTGCAATAATAATAGATACAGGAAGTAGCCTATTTTTAATCCAAACTGTGCTTGCAATAGTAACAAATTGTTTGAATTTGAATATGGCCATCGGAAAAAAACAATTGCCCAGCCCTGGTGTAAACGTTCGTCTGAGAGGAAGAATGTGTGTGTATGAGCCAAATGGTGTGTAAGCATTTTAATAGATGGGTTTTATGTTTCTCAAAACATTAACATATGTAGAAGATCAGGAAATCATTTACATTTAGATCTGTTTTCTCCAGTCTAGGGACGACTGGTGGAAATAACCTGGAACAAAGCTTCTTCCCTCTTCGTTCATGTTTATTGAGCATTGTCCCTGATGTGCAAATAAAATCAGTCCATTACAGAGTCGTGTTTGTGTAATTTCAGACCTTTAACATGTTCTCTTTGCATGTGGAAGCCCCGAGCCGATAATAAAGCGCCGGCTCCAGAGAGAAGTGTGTCTGCGTGAGAGAAAAGCAGCTCTGAGTTCAAATCTGTGTTAGTTTAAAATGTAATGACTTCTTCTTGTGCATCGAGATCGCTCCGGGCCACGGCAAAGCTGCCACCAACCGAGCTTCCAAGATCTGAGCCGGGAATGTCAAGAAGCAGAAAACCAGACGCCGCTTCTTATCCGAGCCTTAGCCGGTAAACACCAGACAGTATTCTGAGTTAAAAAAAGAGAATCGTGCAGTAAACACCAGGGAATGTTCAGAGTTAAAGATGAGCCTCATGCAGTAAACACCAGGGAATGTTTAGAGTTAAAGATGAGCCTCATGCAGTAAACACCAGGGAATATTTTGAGCTAAAGAAGAATTTATGAATGCAAAAGGTGATACAAATGTCCACATTATAAAGGTCAAATCACCAACCATCATCACAAACAGAGATCTCCTTTTACAATATTGCGTCAATGTTGTTTTGAAGACGTGCAAAAATGGAATACTGAGTAGCCCCAACCGATACGGCTTTATGTGAACTAATATCAATGAAACTACTGATAAATGAGAATAGTAATAGAGAAAATAAACGTTTTTATCTGCAAGTGATCTGCAAAACATTTAAAGTTGTTTTTATAGGCGACTTTTGCTGTTGTTTTACTTCCTCTCAATCATATACAGCATAAAACACACAATTAAAACAACCGATATAAACCGGAATGTGACTTAGTTGAAATAGTTTTGGAAAAACATGGACAAAATATTGGCCAACGCACACCGGGACACTATGAGTGTACACGCAGCGCTTTATAATGCGCTGTGATCCACCTTTGTTCATTTCTGACACGGCACGATGCCAGTAAATGAGCCTGCCAGCACCTTCTCAGCTGTTCCCAGTCTGGATAGATCTGAGCAGGTCCAGAGGTTCAGAGCGCGGAAACTCTGTGCACTGCGCGGGGAGACAACAGTCTGTCAATGATGTGCGCTCTGGCTGTGATTATGAACATAATTTGTTTTCACAGTAAGAGTACATAGTAGGAGTATGTAGTCTCTGTTTGGTCCAAAGAATAAAGTAGGTCTGCACCACAGCCTGCACCACAGTCCCGTTCATTCATAGAAGTTTGTTTTCATAAATTCCAACTATACAAATTAAACCAATCACAAACAGCCTAATACATATGGTTTTCATTTAGTATTTTTTTTATGTGGGTGGCTCCCGCTGACGTTCCGCAAACCTAGAAAGTGCTTAAAACCAATTCGCCCATGTACACGGACCTCCGACGAGATGTGCAGGTCTGCAGAAAGAATCCACATGAAGTCTATTTCTCCTGGAGACCGCAGCGGTCTGGTGCAGCTTTCAGTTCATTATACAAGCGTACTTTTGGGAATTTACGTGAATCCGCGTGGCTTTGGAATAAAATTGGACAGCATCTGGTGTACACACACTTTACAAGAAACCTGTATGTCTCCGGAACTAAACCCGCCTCACAGTCAGTCTACATCCAGTTTCAGGCTGAATTTTCATGCAATTCAAGCAAAGTTTTTTGTTGAAGTACTTTATCTAGTTTATTATTACAAACTTCAGACTTAGATAAGTTGTGGATCACTGAAAAATGATGCTTTGGTTTTCAGCGCGACGCTCTTTGGAGTGTGTTGGCCTTGTGGCGTTGTACAACAGTTAGTGTCCTTGGATAAACGATTCTCCTGATTTTTAAAGGGTTTTAACAAGTTTTCTGATCAGTGCCTGATTTTACAAATACTCATTCATTTTAGACTGATGTAGTGAAAACGTCAGAAATCTTGAATATAAACAAACCAACTGACGTTCTGTGCTCAGAGACTTTTTAGTTCTATTGTAAACTTTCAAGAAAACACACAAAGCTGATATTTCTATTCTTTTAGGACTAATGGTGCTTTTCCACTTGCCCTGGTCCTCTAAAGGAAACACACCAACATTTGACAGACATTTCACATTTGTCTGATAATTAAAACCCAAAAGATACTGTAAGTATGCGAGTTCAACTCTTTGACGAGAAGACATGGGAGAAATGCAGCGAAGCGATTTGTTATTTTCTCTAAACTAAACAACGACAACCGCAGCAACAGCAGAGATACGCTTTATGAAACTGTAATAGTGTGTATGGATTAAATGTTGATGTTTTGTGTTAATAATGTCGTGTAACATTCTGACATTGAGAGAAGCTGCTGCTGCTGCTGCGTCTGTGATCTGTTTTCTCTCCAGGCCTCGTCCTTTTGTCGTCTCTCTCTCTCTCTCCTCAGAGTGGCTGATTAAAATTACACTCACGTCTCATTCAAAGTTCAGCCTCCGACATGAAGGAGAGAGAGAGAGAGGGAGACATGAGATGAAGAGAGAGAGAGGGGGAGGAGAGAGAGAGACATGAGATGAAGAGAGAGAGAGGGGAGGAGAGAGAGAGACATGAGACGAAGAGAGAGGGAGGGATGGAGGCAGAGCGAAGAAAATGAATGAGATAACATACTTTAGCTAATAGTGGACACACACCAGAGAGAAGAAGAGGAGAGGGGAGGAGGGAGAGGGAAGAAGAGGAGAGGGGGAGGAGGGAGAGGAGAAGAGGAGAGGGGAGGAGGGAGAGAAGAGGAAGAGGAGAGGGGGAGGAAGGAGCGAGAGGAGAGGGGGAGGAAGGAGCGAGAAGAGAGGAGAGGAGGGAGAGAGAGGGGGAGAAGAGGGGAGGAAAAGAGAGGAAGAGGGGAGGGGGAGGAGGGAGGGTCAATAAGAGGAGAGGGGGAGGAGGGAGAGAGAGGAAGAGAGAGAAGAAGAGGAGATGAGAAGAAAGGAGAGGGGGAGGAGGGAGAGAGGAAAAGAGAGGGGGAGGAGAGCGAGAGAGGAAGAGAGAGAAAAGGAGAGGAGAAGAAGAAAAGGGAGGAGGGAGAGGAGGCAAAGAAAAGAGGAGCAAGGGATAAAGGAGAGAGGGGAAGAAAAGCAAAGAGAGGAGAAAGGAAGAGGATAAAGATGGAGAGAAGAAGAGGAGAAAGAGAGGAGGTAAAGAAAACAGGAGAGAGAAGAAAAACAGAGGAGGAGAAAGGAGAAAGCGGAAAGGAGGATGAGGGAGAGAAAGAAAAGGAGAGAGATTGAGAGAAGAAGAGGAGAAAGATGTGGTAAAGAAAACAGGAGGAGGGAGGACAAAGAGAGTGAGAAAGAAAGAGGAGAGAGAAGGGGAGAAGAGGGGCAAGAGGGAAAGAGAAGAGGAGCGAGGGAGAAAGATGAAGAGGAGGGAAAGGCAGGAAGAGGAGTGAGAACAAGGCCTTAAATATAAAGGATCTGGACAGTGTATAAGCAAAGCCTCGTCTGTGAAACCAACTGGAGCCACGCGCTAACGAGCTCCACCGACTCAAAGACGTGGCCACTGAGTCTCTGGGGTTTGGTTTAGCAGGATCTCTGTTCTGACCATCACACGGAACCTTCCAGAAGACGACGTCCATCAGACCCGAGTTTATCCTGAAAACATCGCTGTGTCCTGGGCTAAAACCTTGAATCTAAACACACTGAACCTTCCATCAGACCTGAGTTTATCCTGGAACATCGCCGTGTCCTGGGCTAAAACCTCGGCTGTAACAACACTGAACCTTCCAGAAGACAGACCCGAGTTTATCCTGAAAACATCGCTGTGTCTGGGCTAAAACCTCGGCTCTAATCACACTGAACCTTCCAGAAGACAGACCCGAGTTTATCCTGAAAACATCGCTGTGTCCTGGGCTAAAACCTCGGCTCTAATCACACTGAACCTTCCAGAAGACAGACCCGAGTTTATCCTGAAAACATCGCTGTGTCCTGGGCTAAAACTTGAATCTAAACACACTGAACCTTCCAGAAGACAGACCTGAGTTTGTCCTGGAAACAGAGCGGTATCTTGGGCTAAAACCTTGAATCTAAACACACTGAACCTTCCAGAAGACAGACCTGAGTTTGTCCTGGAAACAGAGCGGTATCTTGGGCTAAAACCTTGATCTAAACACACTGAACCTTCCAGAAGACAGACCTGAGTTTATCCTGGAAACATAGTCGTTCCTGGGCTAAAACCTCGGCTCTAATCACACTGTCATGTCGCGGCAGCAGCTCGTTAACCTAACGGAGATGGACTGTGGCTCTACTCTCACTTCAGCTCATTACATTATGATTTCTAATTCTGTTTACTTACTTTCCCTCATTACTCTTGTTAGCGGCGACACGAAAAGGCAATTAGTGGATTTTTTTAGGATTAGGAGTCAGTTTGTGTGAGAGCTCTCATCTGTCTTCACCTACGTCTTATTTCTGCTTTTTCTGAGGCTAAAAACAGTCACTTTCACTTTGTTCTGACACTGCTCTTGATCAAAAACGTTTAACTAATGTTGTATTTAGTTTCATTAATCCTGTCGTCTTCTCTGCTGCTTCTCTGAGCCTCACAAAAGCCCTCCACAGAATTATTAAAATGAAACCAGCCTGGACAAAAATGACGGATTCATAACTTAATATTTTGTTGCACAACCTGTAGTGGCGATCAAACGTTTAGTGTAGCATTCAGTGAGACTTGTGCACGTGTCACAGGTGTTTTATCAGGTCAAATAAATAAAACAAACACCCCTCATAAACTGAACAGTGGTTCCAAATACATTTTATGTTTTGCAAATATCAAAAGCACTTCAACCTGTACAAATCTGTTTACTTGTAAAAATATATTTAGTAGTAGTAATCATTTTAACAATGTATGTTTGGTAGGGGTGTAACGGTACACTAAAATCATATTCGGTTTGGTTTTCAGTTTTGAAAGTTGCCGGATCGGTGTTTTACAGTACACTTTCAGTTCAGGTTTTTCAGGCAAGTCCAAATGTTTTTCTCACGATGATTCAGAAGTGTTTACCAAGTAAGTAGCGCGGATGAATATTAGCTCAAGTAAGAGGTTTTAAATCTCCAAAATATAAGCTAGTGCTGCATTGCTTAATTGTGTCTGTGTAGAAACCAAGTGTGAACAACAGTTCCCGCCCACAAATCACATTTATTTACATAAAATAGTATTGAAACAGTACAGACGTGCATCGAACCGAAACTATTCACTACAACCATGTGGATCGTTACAATCCTAATGTTTGGACATGAAAATAGAGTCATTTGCAAACACTATATAGTTTATTGTTTATTACAAAGTCTTGTGTTTCTTCTCAGCTAAAAGCTTTTGCAGGAGAGGAGCCTCTTTCGCTCAAAAACACGTCACATTTGTGCATAAAACACGTCACATTTGTGCACAAAACACGTCACATTTGTACATAAAACACGCCACATTTGTACATAAAACACGTCACATTTGTACATAAAACACGTCACATTTGTGCATAAAACACGTCACATTTGTGCACAAAACACGTCACATTTGTACATAAAACACGTCACATTTGTGCACAAAACAAAACTGCAGTAAACCTGTCCACTGGATCAATAAGCTCCAGCCCTATCTGTCCTCTTATAAGTCTTGAAGAAGCACGTTTCACAAAATCTGTCTCGTGCATGCGCCATGTCAGCTGTTTTGATTGTGCGCGGTGACGCATCATTTCCGTGTTTGCGTCTCTTCGCTTGTGTTTTTGTGGTGCGTTCCGGTTCAGGCTTTGATCACATGAACAAACACAGAAGCAGTGAGAACGAGCCAACACTGGGACAAAGCAGCGCCGAAAGATTCTGTGCACGACACGCAGGAAAACCGTCAGCTGGTTGCGTTTTCAACACTATAACGCCTTATCTGTGTACGTAACTTTTACACAAACTGTGGCTGCTCCGATCACAAGTGGAAGAAAGAAAGTGACATTACTGTAAAACTAACACCTGTAAATAAAAGTTGTTTTCTTATTTCTTGCATATGTCTGTCTTTTAATTATATTTTAATTGAGTCGAACATAAACAGAACATTTAGACATTTCACAGAAGCCTTGCAGTCACAGTCCACACGTCGTTCATCATTTGCTCCATGTTTTCCCTTTGCGTTTTCACCTTCTCCATGTTCGGCAATAAAACATACAATCAAATCAGGTCAGAATTTACGACGTCCTTCAATTTCTCCAACGTCCTTTCCATCAAATCTCTGCTCCGGAGCCAAAGCAGCCAGCAGCAGCGCGGCAGTTTCATTAAATAAATCTACAAACGAAGAGGATTTCTGGAGTTTGAAATGACTGTGTGGGTCAGACTTCAGCGCCGCATGAGTCATCTCCGTTTGGAAAAAAATGAAAAATCACAATCTTTTTCTGTAAAACTGCCCAGAGCCACGAAAACATTCTGCAGACGAGACTTTTCAGGGATAAATAAATCTCCGAGGCCACCAGAAGTCGTGTTAGTATGGAAATGTGAGAGTATGAGCTGTCAGTCAAACTTTCAGCAGAAAAACTTTGACAAAAACGATTTCACTGACACGGACACTGATTACAGACTTAAGTACTTGGTTAAATGAGGCGATAGGGGGCGCTGTGACAAATATACTGACATAGCCTACAGACTAATGTATCAGAAGATGCATGGATGTCTTCAAGAGCACAAATATAAAGACCACAGGGTCAAATAAATAAATTCTGACGTAGAATATTCCGATATGAGTATTATTGTCATGTATTAAATTCATGCGTTTGTCAGCAACAACAGCTGAACTGTTTGATGTAGAGCATGAGTCTGAACAGTTTTCATCAGAGACCTGTACTATGAACGTGGCTGAACTTCTGGATAATTTCTCTTCCCGGGTCAACAAACCCAGACATGAGCCTCTCTGGATAAACTGTTCTACGAAACGAGTTCACAACTGGATCTGTTAACCCTGGATTTTTTAATGAAGCCGTGTCACAGAGCAGGGGCGGGGTTAACCTCGACTGACCAATCAGAACAATGGAGCTGCGGACTTCAATGTGAGGAAACGTCAATCATGAAGCAAAATATACGGGGATTAAATCTAAGTGAAGGAAACGCGCTGCAGCTTCAAGTCACAGACACAAAAGTTATACTACAGAGTTCATTTAAATGTCCTGCATGGATACTAGGGCCTGACCGATATGGCTTTTTGGGAACTGATACCGATTTCCGATAGAGAGGAGGCTGGGGGTGCCGATAGCGATAAGACAGCCGATATAATAAGAAATAGAAAAATATTTTTTTATTAGGAGCAGATGTTAAAAAAACTGTCTGGCTTTATTGATTTTAAGTTGGGTTTATTTAGGTCACATTTAGTGTTAGTTAGCCTCTTATGAGTGACTTTAAAGGCTTGAAACTTGTTTGTATCACATTATTTTTGATAGTCTTGTACTACTGAAGTGAGGTAAGGTGCAGTTACCCTGATTAATATGCACGACGTCGCAGCAATTAAAATGCGACAATGCCGACCATTAACACCTCTTGTCATGACTAATTTACATGTCAATGTGTGTCCAGTATCATCAACACAAACACAACACTTTACAGTCGCAGAGAGAACGAGCTGAGGCTATTATTGTTGTATCATGAGCTAACCGCTAACTTCTAGTTAACTACAGTGAGCAACAAGTTACATTGAAAGTTAAAGCGAACATGTTTTCAACACTCACCGCACAGATAACCTCTTCTCAGATCCCAAGTCTTCACAAAAATAATTCCTTTAGTCCAAACAAGAAAATAGTGAGAAAGCCAACTTTTCCCTCTTGTTGTGTCCTCTTTTATGACGAGGATCGTCCCTTTTCTCCATACGGACACTTTGATTTAATAAAAGTCTTTGCTGTTTTGCAGCGTCATCTGTGATGAAGTTAATTCCTTTTCTTGAGTTAGTAGCGGAGTTGAGAGCATTTAAATCCAGCGCTGCCTCAGAGCGCACTAGTAGAGGAGTGATGCAGAGCGTCAGCCTGGTGCTGCGTTCAGGTGCAGTCCGACATTAAAACAACTCCAAAAATAAATGTAATAACTGCGCTAAATATTGATCTATTGGTGATTGAATATAATGGTTGTATTCTGGAAGATCTAAACTTTAAAATGAGGTGCAACAGCCCTAAATATCGCGGTATATCGTGATATTTTGGCCGATAACTGATCAGCGTGTAAGTGCTCATATCGGCCAAAATATTGGTCAACCAATATATCGGTCGGTCCCTAATGAATACAACAGACTAAGCATTTAATAGATTGACTGCTTAGTCGATGAGCTGAGTCTTTAGACAAGCGAGGGGTAGGGATGGGTACTAACGATATGTATTCATTTTGGTTGTAATATAAAGGTCTTTTTACAAACAACAAAGTGAAACTGGAGTGACCCCCCCAAGCTCAGCCAATCAGAGAGCAGCTTTCAGCTCCTGATTAGAACTAAAATATTCAACGCAGACAGGACTCAGTGTCTCATTTTCTCACAAAGTGTTGCATTTATCAGATACTTTTTGGCGGAAACAAATGAGTAGCAAAGTCTTCTAATTTACAACTATAAATATAGTTACTGCAGCTTTAAAGAAACATCCCTAGCGTTGAGTACTGAGCACGAGAATTATAATTTAAATGTGAAACAGTTTTATGTTTATGAACTGGTGAGAAGCTCCCACTGCTCCTGACAGTTTGTCCCCGAGGCTCAGAACGCAGAGGACAAATGTCTCCACAGGGACGAGAAAGGCAGCTTAACCTTAAGTCACGATGAAAGGATTATCCAGAAATCTGAGCAGCATCAGGAAACGACTGCAACTGCATGAGCTCACACCAAAAACAATCATTTATACAGAAAAATAATCAAATAAAATATAAAAACGCATGTTAAAGGCTGATTCATTCTGAGCCTCGAAAAGCTTCACACGATGGGTTTTGAACAAGTTCCAGCTGTGTCGACATGCCAGCCAAGTAGACAAACGCTAACAACATAAACAGACACGCTTCCTGGATTTTAGTGAACAACAATCTGTTATTCATCTACACACAGTCACCAGAAAACACTGAATGAAATCTGAAATCTCTGCTAATCCAGCATTTTTGGCTTTCTAAAAATAAAACAAACAACTGTTTATGGTTAACCAAGCATAACTCAATCTTTACTTTGTATTGTAGATGTTAAAATATGTAAATAATAGGGGTGTAACGATTCACCTACATATTGGAAGTATCGATACACAGCCCTTACGATCCACTGTATCGATAGATGTTCTAGTTGGCCTTAATCCCAGCAACACATCGATGCAACTTTGAATCGCTTCCAATCTAAGCCCAAAGAATTGGTTTATTTAGATACAGTATATGGCGAAACATAAACCATACAGACAAACATTCTTAGTAGTGTATTTTTCACATAAATGTTTCATTAATGAGCTTTTAATACTCTGGTTTTCCTGCAGCGCTTGCACTAGTCCCGAACGGCACCGCGCTGCTACACAGCCCAGCGAAAGAGACAGACAGCGCTGTATTCCAAACCATCCGGGTCTGCACTGGGACCCACGAGTGCGCAGAGAGCGGAGACCACAAAACAAGCACAGTTTCCCACGAGGCCACGGAAGAACCAGACGAGCTGCAAACGCGCACCCAGAGCTGCGACGCCACAGTCATAGTTTAAAACAGACCTGCACATTTGTTTAGGCTTTTAGCTCCGCTGCCACATTTGGACATCTGTGACAGACTGTAGCACTTTGAGATTTCTTTGAAATGTAAGGTGCGTTACAAATAAAATGTATTATTATTATTATATGTGGTACTTGAGACGCGACGTCAACGTGCTTTGGGTCAAACTCTGTGCCTCCAGATGTTTGTGGATTTAATATTTAATAAGTCACAAAAATACAATAAGTTCACAGACTCCCATCTCACTACTTGCATCTGTGTGAAAACTATTCAATCAGATGGTGAAATGTGGCTCACTTATTTTATTATGATACTAAACTTGTGTATAAAGGGGAAAAGTTGTATTTTTTTATGTGCAATGAAAATAATTGTGTTATTAAGCTGAATATATTTATTACCCTTAAACTTACCCTATCATTTATTATTTGTTATTGAGTTTGATTTAATGCTACATTTTGGTAATGATTTTATGTTTGTCGTACGTAATCAACTGAAGTGAAGAAACCGTTTTAGATGATTCTAGTGAGTCGTGACAGTAAAAAAAGCCAGAATGGGAAGGAGCTAAAACAAACCAAGTCATTCTTTCCAACAAAACAAAACAAAACTCACAGTAATCAACTTTTTAGATTGAGCAAGCAATTTATTAATTTTTGATTAGTCGACCAAACTCAAATAACACTTGGTTTATCTACAATCCTGACAGTAGAATAATTTAAGAATAATCCGTCACTGTGTTTGTGATAATCTAACGCGTCAATCCCACTACATGCAGCTCCGCTCTGCCCCGAACAGCTCCGACCGTCGGAGTGGCTGCACAGAACTGTTGTCAATGAGGACCGTTCCACATGCTGCGCGTCCGCTCCGCAGGAATCCGCCCAGCTTCGTGCTCGTAACAGCCTCTTTACCCTCAGCGGAGGAAGAAAACACGTCCTGTTCACAAACTGGTGTTTTTGGCGCATGCTCTTCTTGAGCTCCTCGGGACAATGCAGCCCTGTGGAGCGGACTGGAGCGGAGACAGTGGGTGAGGGTCTGCTGCAACTGTCGGAGGTGGACCGGAGCGGAGCGGAGCGCAGCTGCATGTAGTGGGATTGGCACGTTAGTCTCTCCATGTGTCGTTTACAGTTTAAATGAGGCTCAAACATTAGCTTCAGGGAAATCCAGGGCTGACGGTTTTCATGTGATTTTACTGTCTGAAGCTTTAAAGGTTCAACTGAGCGAGTGGTGAAGTTTTAGAGCAAGAGCGACATCTTTGGTGTTTAGTGGCACTGCACCAGTCTGTTACTTTACTAAAGACAAATGTTAGGCTTAAAAATCTCGTGTTGACACATTTTTATTTTCTGCTAAATGTTTTCTAAGGCAAGAAGACAAAGTTATTAGTATGAAAATGTAGATGCTGACTATTTTATTTATTTGTTATTTTTGACAGATTAACCCGTTTTCAATACAAATGTCAGATACAGAAAGTTATTAGAGACTCTGCTGTTTATAATTGAGCGTCTGTTTTACCTCTGATCAAAACAAAATCACCAGATGATCAGTTCTATTGATCTGCAGGTCAGTTCAGAGACTTCTCCATTTCTCAAAACATGTCCGAGCGTTCGTAAAGCAGCAGATGTTCTGTTATGATCCTTCTCCTGTGTGTTGTGTAGTTCAATCATCCGGCTGTGTCCTGTAGTTCACTCCTGCACCAACAATCATAAACCAGAAAACACAACGCACAACGAAACACACCGGTCACACTTGGTCACACACACCGCTCAAAGCCCGTCAAAGATGTGATCATTAGAATTGTGTGTTTGTTTACTGTAAATACTTTATGTAATTTACTTTTTAATGTATTGTAGGGCTGTCAAAAAAATTATATCACAATTTTCTTGGAGCCAGTTCAAAATTTTGATTTTATCACAATTCGTGTCAGAAAGTTCCTACTTCATTGTCAGTGGCTAAATCCAGCTGTCAAAGGCCGTGTTGTTGTCAGATTTTCAGAGAGAAACAAGTGACCAAGTCTTTGAAAATAAATTCCAAAACAAGCAACCTCAGCCCTTCAATAAAAAGTAAAAAAAAAATGTCATAATCTGATAGTTTTTCGGCACGGCACGGTGGCAGAGCGGTTAGCGCTCTCGCCTCACAGCAAGAAGGTCGCGGGTTCGTTTCCCGCACGGGCCAGGCCTTTCTGTGTGAGTTTGCATGTTTCTCCCCGTGTCTGGGTGGGTTTCCTCCAGGCACTCCGGTTTCCCCACCAACCAATAACATGCATGTTAGGGTAATAACCTCCAGCTACGGTAGTCCTGACCAAGCCTAAAGAACATCTGGAGATGGGTCCCTGAGGACCCATCTCCCCCACTGGACCCCACTGTGGAGATCACTGCTCCTGAGGAGAAGCTCCAGAGGCATTGAAGGATGGGTTAAATGCAGAGGACAAATTTCCCTACGGGGACAATAAAGTATACCTTACCTTTTCTAACATCAACAATGACTTTTAATCATGAACATATGCTAAGACTCCATGTTTCAGTGATAATTGATGAATATTTTGGTAGATCAAACTTGAAAAGTGGCTAAAATTCACCTCTTTTATGACTTAAATGTGCAGCCCAAAACCACAACCTTCAAAATAAAATACAAGAGACTTCATGGAAAATCACATATGACGATTTAGTGAAAAAGCAGATTGTCACAGAAATGAGCTCACGATTCGATTTCTTTCACGATCAGAATTGCTCAGACCTACTGTATTGTATTGTATTGTATGTCTTTGTTCTTTGTGATAAGAGACCGGGTCTGCACACTAGCTAGTTCCATGGATGCAGCATCGGTTGCACCTAACAGGGCAACGATGTTTAATGTTCTGTCCCTTTCAAACAAAGTACTACAAAAGTCGTACGGTGTGCAACAGCAAAACTTAGAGCTTATGCAAAATAAATACAAATAATGACAATATTACAGTCACTTCCGCCCCAACAGCGCGGGAGAATTCAGCTCGAGTCACTCCCATTCAACAGGCTGCGCTTAAAGAAGAAACCTCGACGAATTTACTAAACATAACTGTGCACATCCAGAAACTGCAAACAGACTGTAAATGGTCTATCGCAACTTTGAGCCTCTTAACCTGCGCAATGCACCTTTAAAAACAAAGTGTAGCTCTTCCTTTAGCATCACTTAATGACATCACAAGGTGGAACGGCGTGTTTTTAGCTTGACAGAAGAATCCGCCTTTGTAAGAAGCAGGGTTTGTGCTAAATGTGTGAATAAAACAAAACTGCAGTGTGTTTGTGACCAGGGAACATTTTAACACGAGGAAAATGTAATACAAGTTCGTAAATTAAGTATTTCATGATTATTTAGTTATTATCAAACAAGCTGATTGTAAAGTTTGACTAATTAAGACTAAAACCAGCCATGTCGTGCTTGTTCCATTGGTAAATCATACTAATTACCACTTATTTCAAGCATGTATTGACTTCTTAGCTTTTAATCTCGTGCAAATCTCTATAAACACGTAAATAAACACGTCTGTGCGCATTCCTGTTGGTCTGACTGAAAATCGTTACCGAAATACGTCCAGAAAACACCGACACGTTCATTTCTGTCAATCTCGCCCAGCCCTGATATAAAGTATGATGTGCGTACACGCGTTTTTCTCCCTCATCATCACCGTCTCGCTTACGTGACACATGACTGCGGCTCGCGGGCGAACCGTGAGTAACGCGGACTTGATGAATGTGCAGTTCGTGAACAAAATAAAGCAATAAAACAGCAACAACAGCAGCAGCAGAAGAAGAAGAAGTCCAGCTCTTACCGATGTGGATGATGGAGTCCGCACGCGCCGCGCTGTTGCAATGCAAAATCCACAGCGAGGCGATCACCAAAATGTGCGCTTCCATGTCGCGTGCGAGCCGAAACCCAGAGCATCCAGCGCGGCGTTCAGTCCGGTCCAGAAACAAATCCACAAAACCACAAAACCCAGGCAACAGGAGGAGAACGGCGCAGTGCGAAAGGAAAAGGAAGAAACGCGGTAAATCCCCAAAACGAAAAGAAAAGGTGTTGTAGAAGTATTTCCAGAAGCTGCTCCAGGGGGAAGAGAGAGAGTGAGCCCCGGTGAGGAGAAGCAGAGACCGGGGGGAAGGACGTGAGGAGAGCCCGGTGGTGTCCGTGGGAGAACAGATCCGAGCCGCTCCGAGTCTGGGACGAAGCACTGCGAACTGCGGAGGAGGCACAGGCAGCGCTCTCTCTCTCTCTCTTTCTCTCTCTCTCTCTCTCTCTCTCTCTCTCCTCTCTCGTTCTCTCTCTCTTTCTCTCTCTCTCTGTGACTGAGCTGAGGCTGGAGACCCGGAGGCTGCGCGCTCACGGACCGAACTCACGTCACCAGTCTGTGCTTGTGGTCACAGAGATGGGAACAGTCTCAATAAGCCTCGTGTTTTCGTCTCAAGTTCAAGTCAAGTCCCAAGTCCTCGGCTTTTAGTTTCAAGTCTTTAGATCAAATCACCAAATGCATCTTGTATTTCTGCAATTTTACAGATTTTTGCAAATGATCCATTTAAAACTAAAAAAAAGAAATGAGAAGGGAAAAGCGTGTAAATGTAAAAATACACAACTACTTTTTTGAGCAGAAACAGGCCTAGGGCAGGGCAGAGTGCCTCATGTGAACAACATAAATAATATGAAAAGGGTACTCTCACTCTGGCCCCTAAGCCTAGCCCGGGTCATCCAGACCGATTCACTTTGAAGCGGTTAATGATGCTGAGTGTTTCCACTGATGGTCCAGGCTCCCGAGGGTCTGCTACGTGAGCAGCTGACGTCACTCACACATAACACAGGCTTTCTTAAATATATATATATATATTTTTAAGTACCTTAATTGTACCTTTTCTTCCTGGTGTAAATCTGATTCACAAAAAGACGTGTAATAATTAAAGTCTGTGGTTGTGACTCGAGGGTCAGGCTGGTAGAAACAAGAAACTACTTTTGTTTATCGTCACCTTTTTATACATTTATTTTACTTTTTTGCAAACCTCTGCATCTCTGAGCTGCATTTTAAACCTGTTTTATTCAAAGCTTTGAGGCTGGATTATGTTGGACACATTACGCACAGGAAACAGCTGATGCTAATGCGCTAGCTTTGATTTGCTAAGTCTATCAGAGCAACAAATAAAGTTTTCATCAGTAGAGATGTGTCGGTTTGTCACAGGATCAAGTCGGCGTTAGGTGAGGGAACATTATTTCATGGTTCTGCTCTTTTCTGTCTGGTTTTGGTCTGAGCCTGTGTTTTCTCTCGTCCAATCGTCACTGGGACCACTGTGAGGTCTGCTCCAGGGTTCAGGGTAAAAACAGGACCAAACGCACCTGGCTACAGACCCAGCGAGCGAGGCGGAATGGCTTGCTTCGCACAGTGGAAACGACACATACTGTACATCCCCGACCCGAGCCAATGGAAACAGGGCATAAGACCCTGGGCCGATACTGAAGCAGACATGATCAGATTATTTTACATCAAACACAAATGGCCCTTTTTATAGATTTATTTCTTGATCTTTTTCTGACCAAAGTCCGGCTCATATTGGAAACAGTTTTTCAGGAGAGTCCTGGGAGGAGCAGATTGTACATGTTTTTAGTGGGAGGGGAAACTTTGGATGCCGAGGACTTTAAATGTTTTTTTTGTTGATTATTGTGACTCTCCTCAAAGCGTTATTTCATTTCTGGCTTCTCGAGTTTAAGACAAATGGACTGTTCCTGAATCTAACCTTATCTTTACTGAAAAATAGTATTCTGAAACCGATTAAACACCAGTGGATTATGGAAACGGGTGAAGAGAACTGCTCCGAGGCGGTTTCCTGTTCAAACACATTCAGCTGCAGCTCTGGTTCTGTCTTCAGGCTTCAGCAGATTACAGAAGGTTAACTCCAGCTCCAGCTCCTGAGGCTTTTAGAGCAGGTTTTAAAGACTGGGTTCTCTTCTGAGTGTTCAGTTTGTACGAGGATTAGGCCCAGAGACACTACACGGATACAGTGCATGCCGGTCATGTTCTCTATTAAACGTCTTTGCAGTTGTGGTCAGGCAAAAGCTCTGTCTGTGCATCACAACTGTAGAAAGTCTGTGTAAAACCTGTTTAAGTTATTCGTTATCATTATTATTCAATTGTAAAGTGGTTGTATCTTGTGCGATTGGCTGCACTAAGAGGAGCCTCATGCAGCTTTCACAGTTTACTTTCTGTAGACTGTTGACCAGGGGCGTAGTACCAAATTCTGGGCCCTAGGTACAAACTTTGCTGATGGGCCCTTCGTACGTAATCTTGTGTTTTAATTATGTGGTCCACTCTTATTAGTTTTCTATTCATCTGGGTTTAGTTAATGTACAGTATTTAATTAAATTCTACATTCCACACAGGTTTTTGCAGGCTTCATATCTGACGACAGAACACATTATTTATGCATTTTTGTCGTCAAAATTATTGGGTTGGAACCACTGAACTCACTCACATAAATACGAGAGTAAAATGAAGGAGAATAATGTTTTAGCTGTCTTGTTTTAGGCATAAACTTGTCTAAATTTGGCCAAAAATCTGCTTAAAAAATCCCTGTGACATTTTTGACACTTTATAATGTTGCTGGATTCAGAAGTTGTGATTTTGTTTGAGAATATTCAACGCAAAACTTTGTAAATATGCATATTTATTGAACTGATTATTTAGTGTCAAACTCTGGCTGTTTGTTCACGGAAATTCTTTATATTATCATATCTCTATCAGTTAATATTCCTCTTTATTTAGCGATTTTCTTTGCACGAATAACCTGCTTTTGGGGTTCCCTTTCTAGCCTGGGCCCCGAGGAAACTAGCACCATTTACCCCCCCAGTGCGACGCCCCTGCTGTAGACTCTTTCTCTCTCTCTCTCTCTCTCGTGTTTGTTTACCTCAGGACGGAGCAGAAGATGGAGGAGGATGCAGTCTCTGCTAAAATCACGGTCCCCGTTCACAGAATGCGATGTCTGTCCTCTCATGTTGTTTAACCTTTTAAGCGCCAAAGTAGCAATTCTGCACCAAGTCATTCCACAATGCAAAAAGTCATTATATAATCTCGGTGAAATCAGAATATTCGGCTTAGTTTCAGTTGTTTTAGGCAGATAAGCATAAATTGCTAAAACCTGGTAGTAGATTTCACGTGTTTCAAAACATTTCTGACAGTTTACAAGAGATTTTAGCTTGAATCAAATTTGCCAATGTTGTGATTTTTTTTTTTTTTTTTTAGATTTTTGCTTGAAATCAGAACAAGTTTATTAAAACAACACCTTGAAACAAGTCAAATAATTAGAACCATCGAGTAAAATAATGTTAACAAAAAATAATATCAAGACATTTTAGCAAATCTAGAATAGATTTTTTTGCAGTGAAGGCTCTTTGTCTCCAAACTCCAGACTCTGTGTTTCTGATAAGTTGAACATTCAACGCCTTACCAACTTTTTTTTTTTTTAATGGAGAGATATCAGTTTAGAATCTCCAGGGCGACATTTAAAGTCGCTAAATGTATTGTATTGTATTTCCAATAAAAACTCTGGCGCCTAAAGGGTTAAAATATCGCTTTCAGCACCTCGGACAGCTCCTTTGCAGTTAAAACTCCTTCCCTCTGATTTACTTTGTGTCTGCTTTCCTTGGACATTTACTTTTTAAATACTGTAGTAACACCTGAGCACATTTAGTCCAGCATTGCTCTCTTCATTTTATTGATATTTACTGGACAAAAGACAATTATAAACCTCATCAAAACAGACAAGAGAAATGTGACGTTACACTGCGGCCCTGACATTGCAGCCTCCGCGTCTGCAGAGTCCTGGAGTACTGCCGAGGACCACGTGACTGCAGAGCCTCTATGTGAGCGGCGCGTGGACAGGCGGCGAGAGAAACCGGAGCGACGCCAGCGAAGTGTCGGCGGCAATAAACTGAAGTCAGCCCGGGCTTCCGCGAGCTCGCTTTCCCGCCTCTGCAGAGCGCGCGTGCCAAACCTGGGGTGAGTACGCACACGCACGCACCGAGCACAAGCCCAAACTCTCCAAACATCCGCGCGCGCAGAGCAATTACCCGTCCGCGCTCGTGCCGCTGATGCGCAAACTAACCGCGCTCCTGGCTGAACTTCACGCGCTGACGTTACGTGGATTCACAGCCAAAAGGTGACCCGTTTCCGCGCGAGGAGCTGGTTTTGTGTTGCCGGCGGCGCGTGCGTTTGGCTGGGAGCTGTATCCGGGTCCTTCAGCGGGAGAAGAGGAGCTTTGGCGCGTCAAAATCCGCCGCTGGAGAGGAAAAGAGCGGAGCGAAGCGGATTCTGGGCATGAATGGAGCTTCTCGTGAGGAATTTACGGATTTGGAAAAGGCGCGTGACTAAACTCGGGCCACCAGAGCGGGTGAAATACAATTACAGGAGAAAGGAAATGTGTTTTCAAAGGTGCAAAAGCCTAACAGTTCTTTTTAAAGTTTAGTTTGGAAAAGAGATGAAGAAATTGCAGCGTCAGCAAAAGATCAAGCTTCAATCTGCTTTACGAGCGTTCTAAAGATATTTAATCACTGTTTGTAGAGGTTTTTGTCAGGCTACAGCATTTTAAAATCCCAGTTACAGATGTCACAATATAATTTTAATGTCTACGATTATTGCAAGACAAACAATTGGTGATTATTCATGATTGTGACCAAATTTCTTGTCAAACATTTCCTCGAGTTTGTGACCAATAAACAAAATCAAAATGTACAAATCAAAAATAAAATGCTAATGTGACAAAAACTTTAATATCGTCTCTAAAATGTTAAAATGCGGATTGAAAGACAATGACAATATTTATTTAATTTGTTTATTACAATAACTTTTGACCAGTTGTTTGTTGATACCTTGTTGTGAATTTTTAAATCACAAATTTACTTTTCAGTAAAAAACAAAACAAAAAAAGTATTTATTTGGGATATAACATCTGTCCATCCATAGTTTCTAAAACGGTCACACATTTGCAGCGTCAAACAAATCAGCCAAAGCTCCATCCTTAAACGTTATAAAAGCACAAAGTAAACCTAAAAAAACTTACATCTCAATATAGTTTTTTTCACAGCTTGATATTTGGTTCTTGTCTCTTTTTGTCACTTTTCTCTGTAACTGTGACCAGCTCTTTTTACTCAGGATTACAATATCTTCATTTACAATACACTTTATATGTTGATGTATCGCCATAGCAACGAGGAAACTTTGCTCAAGGACACAACTATAAAAACTCAGTGTTTCTGCAGGGACTGAGCACATGTAAGACTTTGTTTAAACATTTATAAGAACACAAAAGGTACAAATTAGTCGTGACCTGCAGTTTTCACAAAGCTGCTTCTAAAAATAACTAAAGAATTAAAAACAAGAAGGCAATTCATACAAACAATCGAGCATTTCGTCTGTTCCGTCAAACAAATGAAACAGAAAAAGCCTGCAGCAGTGCGACTTAAATGAGGAAATCTGACAGAAACTGCTTGATTTAAAAATATAAGACTTGTGCAAACATTTTAAGACCTACAAAAGGCAAATGTAAAACTTCTTAAAGACTTTTTTCAGTTTTTTAAGATCTTAAAATAAGCCCTGATTCAGCAATAGCCACAAACTTAACAGAAAATGAACAAACCAAGTGACAAAACTGAATTTTGATGTTTTGTCTAAGTGTATTTTCAGATCAAACTACTGATGAGAAGCTACTAGAACGTTACACTAAACAGGCTTGTTCAGAAGTCTAGTGTTAACATTTCAGGCTTGGTACAACTCTTGAGGAAGAGTTAAAATGTACAATATTTTGATATATTTGCTCTATAATCTCTCATATAAAAACATAATTATTTGACAAACTGAAGTGCACCAGAACAAAACACTCACAGGTTTATAAAAAAGGATTATTTTCAAGAGTAAAATGTCAAAAGTGATGGAAACAGAGCAGTTTTCTATGGAACATACAAGTACAAACTTCAGCACCTTGGACAGCTCCTCTGCAGTTAACTACTTAGAGAGAGGGAAAGAAAAGAGAGAGAGAAAGGAGAAAGAGAGGAGGGGGGCAAAAAGAGAGAGAAAGAAAAAGGAGAGAGGGAAAGACAAGGAGAGAGGAGCAAGTGAAGGAGAGAAAGAGAGAGACGGATAGAGCGACAGACAGAAAGGAAAAGAAGAGAGGGAGGGAGAGGAGAGAAGTAGAAAAAGAGAGGGAAGGAATGAAAGGAGAGTGTGAAAGGAGAGAGAGGAACGAGAGAAGGAGGGAAAGAGAGAGTGGAAAAGAGAGAGGAGACAAAGAAAGAAAGGGAAAGGGAGAGAGAAACAGAGAGAAGTGAAAGAGAGAGGGAGTGAGACAAAGAGAGAGAAGGAAAGGAGAGAGTGAAAGAGGAGAGGAGGAACGAGAGAAGGGAGAGAGAAAGACGAGGGAGAGAGAGAGAAAGACGAGACAAAGACAAGGAGAGAGGGAGGAGCGAAGAAGGAGAAGGAGAGAAGGATAGAGAGAGGAAAAGAAAGGAGAGAGAGAAACAGAGCGAGAGAAGTAGAGAAAGAACAAGAAAAAGAGTGAGAAAGCAAAAAAAGGAAGGGCAGAAATGAGAAGAGAAAGTGTACAAACTTCAGCACCTCGGACAGCTCCTCTGCAGTTACAACTACGCTCTCTGATTTACTTTATAATGTCTGCTTTCCTTGTACTTGTACTTTTTAAAATAGTAACACATGAGCACATTTAGTCCTGCTTCAGCTCTGATTAGTCCAGGTTTAACCACTTTCTTGTGTGTTTCCAGGTGAAGTCGCTCAAAGACGAAGCCGGCCGCGCTCGACTTTACAATTAAAGGATATTTCTCGCTGACGAAAGTGAAACAGAAATGTGCTTTAATTGTGGAGTTGTGTGTGTGTGGGTTTTCTCCGGTTTCAGCACCGCGCGGACCGGACAGCTCCCTCTCTGACGTCGGAGGCTCTTTATTCTTCTTCTGCTTCTTCTGCTCGAGTCCAGTTCAAAAGAGTGAGAGATGGGGAGAAGAAAGAGAGAGAAAGAGAGGGAGAATGAGAGAGAGAAAGGAAAAAGGAGGAAAATAAAAAGAGAGAGAGAAAGGGAAAAAGAGAAAGAGTGTGTGTGAGAGAGAAAAGAGAGAGAGAAAGGACAGAGAAGAAAGAGAAATAGGAAAAGAAAAAGAAAGAAGGAAAGAAAGAAAGAAAGAAAGAAAGAAAGAAATGGAAAGAGAGCGAGGGGTAAGAAAAGGAGAAAAGGGGAGTGAAGAAAGAGGAAGAGAAAAGAAAAAAGAAGGAGAGAAAGGAGGAAGAGAAGAATCAGGAAAAATGGGATAGAGAGAGAGAGAAGAACAAAGAGAGGGAGCGAGGAGCAAAGGCAGAGAGAGGAGGAGAAAGAGAGAGAGGGAGTGATAGAAGGAAAAGAAAGAAGAGAAAAAGTAAGAGGGAAAGAAAGAGAGGGAGAACAGAAGAGAGAGAAAGAAGAGAGGAGGAGAGAGGAAAAAGGGAGAAGAAAAGAAAGAGAGAAAGAAAGAAAAGAGAAACAGAGGGAGAGACAGAGAGAGGAGGAGAAAGAGAGAAAGAGGGGGAAAAGAAGAAAGAGAGAGGGGAGGAGAGGCAGTAAAGGAGTAAAGAGAAGCAAAAAGAGAAAGAGGGAGAAAAGAAAGAAAGACAGAAAGAGAGAGGTGAGAGGAGGAGAAAGAGAGAAAGAAGGAAAAGAAGAAAGAGAGATTAAAAAGAAAGAAGAGAAAAGTGAGAGGGAGAACAGAATAAAGAGAGAGAGAGAAAGAGAAAGAAAGAAGGTAGGAGAAGGGGAAAGAGTGAGAGGGGGAGATGAGAAAAAGAAAAAAAAGAAAAGAGGGACTGAGAGAGAGAGAGAAAGGAGGGAGAGGGGTGAGAAGAGAGAGAGAGAGAGAGAGAGAGAGAGAGAGAGAGAGAGAGAGAGAGAGAGAGAGAGAGAGAGAGAGATGGAATAATGGAGGATAGAGAGAACAGACACAAAGAGAAGCACAGACCAAGAGCATTCCAGCACCACAGACCTGGACAGCTCCTCTGATTGAAAAAGTCTTAAAAACATTTAGATTCATTTGTTTGACACAAACTATTTTTTCCAAATACCAAAAGTGACACTGATGTATTGCTCTTTCCAAGTTTCTGTAAAATGAACTAAAAAGACTTAATTTAGCTTCTAAAACTGGCGTGAAGATTTATACGGTTTTATTTTGTCTTTAAGAATCATAATCCATCAAAAACAATCATGACTTGTCAAAAATAAACACAAGATTTCAGTTTAAAGGCTGGTAAATGTGTCTTAGTATTGTATTTCAGCACCACAGGCCTGGACAGCTCCTCTGCTTTAGTGAACTGCTGCTTTTATCTTTAATAATTATGTTTTAAATGAAATAAAACACTTTGTAATGCTCTGCTCCGTCTCTGCTCGTGATTCTTAATGAAGTGGTGACATTTACAGTTGTGATGCAGCGCCTCTCACTGGAGCAAAGAGGAACTGCAGCTGTTTGTTCATGAAGAGAGAGAAAGAAAAAGAGAAGGGTATATAGAGAGAAAGAGACAAAGAAAGAGAGGGAAAGAAAGGAGAAACAGAGCGAGAGAAGTAGAGAAAGAGAAGGAGAGAGGGGAGAGACAAAAACACAGAGCAAGGGAAAGAAACAAGAAAGAGAAAAAAGACGGAGAGAGCTGTCCGGGGTGCTGAAGTACAAACTTCAGCACCCCGGACAGCTCCTCTGCAGTTATAAGAGTTAAGAGTGAAAAAGAGAGAGAGAACGATATGAGAGAAATAAAGAGATACAGATGGAGAAAACGGGGAGAGAAGAGAGGGGGATGGAGTGAGAGAGAAAGTGAAAAGGAGAAAAAGAGAAGGAAAGACAGATAGAAGAAAGGGGAGAAGAGAGCGTGAGGATGAATGGAGAACTAAAGAGACGGGGAGAAAGGGGTGAAAGAGAGAAGGAGAGAGAGAAAAGGGAGAAACAGAAAAAGAGAAAGAAAGAGAAAAAGAAATTGAGAGATAGAAAGAAAAAGAGGGGTAAAGAGAGAGAGAAGAGGAAGCAAAGAGAGAAAGAAAGGAAAGAGAAACAGAGCGAGAAGTAGAGAAAGAGAAGGAGAGAGAGGGAGACATGGAGAGAGAAGGAAAGAAAGGGGAAAGAGAAAAAGAGAGAAAGAAAAAGAGGGGTAAACAGAGAGAGAAGGGAGAGGGAGAGAGAGAGGGAAAGAAAGAAGAGAGAAACAGTAAGAGAAGTAAAGAAAGAGAAGGAGAGAAAGGAGAAAGAGAGAGGAGAGAAGGAGAGAAGGAGAGAAAGAGAGAAGGATTATAATATGTTCGGCCTATTGGCGAGAATTCAGTTGAAAAAATATTACACGTTTCTTCATAAAACCCCCAAAACAACAACTAAGATGGACACCCAACAGCTCCTTATGCTGGAGAGGATGAAGCTCATAATATATCATCACACATAGTTTAGTCCTGGTTCGATGTTGGACATAATTAGGGCATCGACTAAAAAGGGGGCACGAGAAATACTCTGAGGCTAAAACGTATTTAATTCTCATTGTATTAAAATTCATATAGAGAATCAAGTCTGTAAATTGGGTTTGAATGTTTTGATCTGATCTAAACTGTGCTCTAAAATGCAAAAACAATCATTAATACAGAAATCAAATGGAATACAATGTGTTCATGTCCAAAAAGCTACAGTCAACAAATAAAAACTCCATCGACCGATTAATCGACTAAACAACTAAAGAACTACTTACAATAGGAACAATTATAAGTAATCACCACAATATTAAGATCCTTTATTTGGGAGAAGTGATTGACCAAATACTTATTCAAAATGTTGTGGCAGTGCTTCTCAAACTTTTGTTGCCTTGAGATGGAAACAAATATCCATAAATACGTCTGCAAAAGTACAAAAAGAAGGTCTGATATTTCGGCTTTGATAGTTTAGCACCAGGTTATAAGTATATTTAAAAATGTCTATTTGTAATTTAATAAATAAACTATGAAGTCAAATACACAACTATAACACCAGTGTTCATTGGTTTGGATGTTTGAAAACCTGGTCCAGTTCTGGGAGAGTCCTGGTTAAAACCAGCTCAGTGTCACTAAATACACAGTTTTCAAAGTAAACACCTCCAATAATCAAGGCTGATTCTCCGTGTGTCACTCTCGGTTTGAAGACTTTAACTGACCGTATCTCTGAGATTCTGGGTCTTTTTGGACGATTTAAAAACTCAGACGGAGCTCAGACTCGTCTCTGTCCCTCTGTCAGTACAACAGACCTCTCTTCCTCGTGCCACCTGCGCAAACTGCAGTGGAATACAGTAGATCTTTTGTTTGTGGACTGTTATGAGAGCGAGGAGAGAAAAGCAGCAGCAGTACTTCTCCCAGGGACCCACACTTTGAGAAGCACTGTTATGTGCAATGAAAACTATAAGACGCAGATGGATACAGCCAGACTCTTCTACAGTAGAGGAAAGGCTGAAATGAACTGAAGAGGCTCACAAAATGGAGCAGCTCACATTTATGTTGAGGTTACAGTCAGACTTGTACTATTCAAGATACTATAAAGCAAAATGAAGGTGAAAAACGATGCTTCTTTTTGTAAATGAATACTAATGTTACATTTTACTGCACATTTACACTGTAATGTCAGACACTGAAGGCTTGTCGACTGTATGATTTTGTTCTGATTAAACACAAATGTCAATAAACATAAAGTGACAAAAAAGAAAAGAAGACTGACAGAAATACTGAGAGAAAGAGGAGAAGGATAAAGAGGGACAAAGAGAAAAAGTGAGAGAATCTGTTTAATTCCACTACTTAACAAACTCATTAAACTCAGTCAGACTCATGTTAAAATGTTTGAACCGAAGCAGAAGCAGAACAAACGTCGTCTGCGAGGTTTAGAAAGGTGAAGGTTTAGTGTTAACCTGCCACAGCTGAGCCGCTTCACAGACGTGACTCGTGAAGGACAGACGATGACCTTCTCTTCAGACCAGAAACATTATTAATCTTCATATTTCACATTCCTGCTGCTGCTGCTGCTGCTGGACGAGTCTGAAGAAAAAACACAGACAGAGACAAAAACATATGTGAGAGAAATGAAATATAAAAGTCAAATGTGTCAGGAGAGAAAGAGAATGAATCTAATCAATAAACAACTGTCTGGAGCAGTGGTTTGTAGAAAGTGATGATGTCATGAGGTCAGGATGGTGGGAAAGAGTCAGTTTAGATTAATTCTTCTCATTCTGATCTATTTTGCTTATGCTGCATTCGTGCGTCCTGGGTTTTTCTGACTAGGGCCTTTGCTTTTGACATTAAAACTTTCACCTCTACTTACCTGGAGAAAGAGGAGCGGCAGGTTTACATTGATTTTATTTTTTTACTTGGACTTGTTTGGCTGGATCAGACTCGCACCACAGCGGTTACATTGTGATTCTGCGTTCAACTGTATTAATGAGTAGGAGGATGTTACAACAAAGTTTGGATTACATTTTTTAAACTACTTTTTCAACCTAAGACCTAAATAAAAGGTCTCAATAACATATGGCTGTAAACACACATTTTTCAAAAAAAGTTAGTTCTAGTGTATTTTATGACTCAAGTAAAAAAAAAAAACTTACATTTGAATTGTTTTGGTCCAATGTATTACATGGTCACCAGGCAACTACCTAGCGTGATGTCATCATTTATAAACAGGAAGTACATTTTTATTGCTAAAAAATGGCCAAACTGGAATGAAATTTGAAAAATGTTTAGTAAAACCTTAAATATAATGATCTTAACTACGTCTTTGTGAAATGAGTAATTCAACCTGAAAGAGGCACTTTAACTTACTTTTGTTTAGCCTGAAGGTTAGCATTAACCATGTGTATGTCGTCCAAACATGGGACCCGCAGGTTCTTGGCTCCATTTGAATTAATGCAGTGTAAACTGCAGCCAGTTGCCCAGAACATGTTATTTGTAGTCCTGCTTCTGATGGACACACCTGGAGTCTGATTAGCTCCAGAACATGAGCGTAAACTGTGGTTTATGTTTGTCAAATAAGTCACAAGTCATGAGAAGTGTTACTCGAGTCAAGTCATGTGACTCAAGTTTCACACCTCTAACTAGGGCTGGGCGATTAATCGAATTAATTCGATTAATTCGGAACTCGACGATTTGAAAAATAGCCAAATCGTAAAATCAAGCTCAGTCCGCTGTGATGCAGCCGCGCGCCCTGAGACACCTTCAGTGGCTTTGTAGAGCTCTCCCTCGACTCACAAAGAACAGACGAACACAAACCTTGCACCTGTTTAGCGGACCTTTTAATCACTTAATAACAGCCACGAGTAACCTTCCAAAGGTGGTGTAGAGCTTAATCTCTACAAGTTACGAGTTTGTCATTTCTCCGCGGGTGAGTCGGCCGCTTTCAGCGCTTTAGACTCGCGGTAACTTTCTAGAAAAGTCCCGCGGTAAATCTAGCGTCTTTTTGATTTGTTTTTGCTGTAACACGAGCTGCCGCGTGTGCTTTTTGTCAGGTTTTCTCTGATAAAGTTTAAAGCAGTCCACAGTGTCTCTCTTCCATGCTCTCTCCAAGGCAGCAGCCAGCAGGCCCCGCCCCTTTCCCCTCCGTGTGTCAGTAACCATGGCGACGCAGTTTGAGTGACAGGAGTGAGAGGTGAACACTTGCAAACTTAAAACTTTTAGATATGAAACAACAAAATCATAATGATGATCTTAACAGGACCTAATATATGCAAATGCTAATAACAGTAGGCCAGGCCTATGCATTAAATGCAGCAGCAAACACTTATTATTAGTTTTAATATGACTTAAAACAAGTTCATCTCATTGGCTCATTCTATATAGATACTTTAAAACATTATGAGCTCTAATAAAAAGCAGCAGTCATCGATGACGTCGAATAAAATCGATTAAAATCGAAATCGTACAAAGTGGTCCAAAAAAATCGAGATTTTATTTTTTGGCCATATCACCCAGACCTACCTCTAACTATCACAGTCAGTGCTTTAAACTTACCGCTGGGATACAGAAGAATTAACAACACATTTCAAATGACCAGAGACACTGTTCTGCCTGAATAAATTAGAGTTAGTCTTACATTGGTGACTGGTAAAAGCCTCTCTCGCGTTTGTGGTTGGAGTCACATTTGTGGCCGTGCTGGATTATGATGATATTCTTTATCTGCACAGAGCCTCTCAGTCACGATTAAAGAAGCTGGACGTCATTTATCATTCAGCTTTACGTTTGTAACAGGTGCAAGTGCTCAGACACATCATTGCACATTATTATTATACAGATCGGTTCAGTGGACGTCACTAGATTTGCACCGACGACTACATTTGTTTGGGTTTATTCTAAAAGCCTTGTCTGGAAAAACTGCATTTGTAATCTTTTGTCACTTAAAGCTCCGAAGTACAGCACAATGTCTTCAGACAAGATTCTTTTAAAGGAGCCAGACTGAGCTTTAGTGTTTGTGCACCACATGTTTGGAATCAACTGCAGAGTCTCTAGTCTCACGTCACTGCCCACTGTTGGTCATTTAAACATCTTTTAAAAACAAACGTAGAAGTCATTGTTTTTAAATATGTTCTGAAATCATTTATTGTGCATGTTTGTATGTTTGTCTGTATTTTATTTTTGTTCTGACCTGCTGCCTTCCTTGACCAGGACGCCCTGAAAAAGAGATATTGTATCTCAATGGGACCTTCCTGGCTAAATAAAGAATAAATAAAATTGTGTTTATGATCACTCTTTACAACCACGAAGCTTAAGTATTTGAGCCTCTACTCCAGTCGTGTACAGTAATAAGGCGTTTTCCCACATGAAAGTACAAAGAACTAAGTCCCCCACAATCCTTTAGTCGGTATAATAGTTACTATTTACACATTTAAATATTTATTTTGGGAGCTACTGATTTTAAGTTTTTTTTTTTTTCCCAGGATAACGAATGTTGTCTAAATCAGTGTTTCCTAACCAGGGGTACGTGGACCCCAGGGGGTACACGACCATTTGCCAGGGGGTCCTTGGGATGATTGCAGATTTAAAAGAAAGGTAGAATTTCAAGTATTGTAATGTGAACAATGTAGTTTGCAGCACATTTTACTTTTTAAGAGGCAGCTGTTTGGCATGAAATACATTAAAACAATAAAATGCAAGGGTTATACTTAATAATAAATGAGTAAAGATTAAATATCCTTGACAAACACATGACACTGGGGGTACTCCATGTGTGAGATCATGATTAGGGGGTACTCAAGACGAAAAAGGTTGGGAACCACTGGTCTAAATGTCAAAAAGTATAAAACATGTTTCCAAACAAAGGGTGTAATGTTGTAAATGTGTTTGTGTCACCAAAAAAAAATCCTGGTCTGATTGGAAAGCACCTGCCTCAGAGCAGGACTGGAACCAAATAAAGTACTAGGAACTGAAAAGGTTCTTACAGTGGGAAAAGGCCTGGTGTTACCTGAATTTCTGACAACGAGAATGTGAAATGTTTGTAAAGGAATCACAAAAGAGCAGAAAAATGACATTTGTACCCTAAAATAAAAGCTCCCAGCGCCATTTTTAACAATAAATTATTTACACAAAATTCAATTTTTAACATCTTGAAACAAACGTTCAGATTATTTTCTAATATTCGACCCATTATTGCTCATTTCTACTCGCTGGTCGTCTCTCATTAAGCTCTTTCTCTCTAGTTACACGTGTTTTACTTTTTCCACGCGCACAGCCTCAGACCTCTTCCAGGCTCGTGACTGTGACCCACGCGGGACTGCTGCGCGTGTACGTCGTGTATATTAATGAGCTGAGTTTGTTCTTACCGTGGTTTCTTTCCCGTTCCCGGTGCGACACGTGCGGCCCGTTTAAAACCACCGCATCGCCGTAGAGTCCACTTTCACGCGTGACAGACAGACAGACCGCAGCCGGACCCTCGTGACCTGTCCGCGCGCTGCTCAAACTTTTCCCTCCGAGTCTACTTCCGCTCACGTGGTTCCAGGTGAGAGGCCAAACCAGCCCGTCCTCACATTCAGCGCGTTTTCTCTGATGAGGTAAAGAATGCATTTTATTTTGTGAATTTTAATCAAATTTACGTTGAAGTCATTTCTCATAATGTTCTTACAATATGCCTTAAATGTGACGATTTATATAAATTTAAACTAAAACATAACAAAACGAATTAAAAGTAGAGTTTTAGTGGAGCTGTGTCTTTACACCAGGACCAGTTTATTCTAACAGTAATTGTTTAGGTTTTTGCAAGAATTAAAGATCTAATGTGAATCTGAAGTTATTATAGAACAAAAGCCCACATATTTACAGTATTATTGCAGTAGTATTATATAAAATATAATGTTAAAACGAGGCTATTTTAAGAACTATGAAATTATAAATCTGTCACAGGAGCATTATTTTTATTGTGCTATTCTATATTTTCAAAATCACAATCTTGACTTTCAATGAATATAACCACTCTTACATCAGGATTATTGTAAACACAAGTCCTGACTGATCATGAAAACGGCTAAAATCAGGTTTTATCTGCAATCATACTTTTGTATTTTATTTCATTCTACACATTCTAAATGTTGTAGTGCTAAAGAGAACTTTTACAAATATATGCACTGAAGTGGGCTGGAGCTGCCTGACCGCGGTTATGACTCTGTCAGTTCTGTGCGCGTGGCCCACTGCCCGTTACAGGGCCGCTCCTTGTGCGCGTTGAGGGGTGGACAGCATTTTTGGAAAAATACTGATCCAAGTACAGGCAAGTCTCCTCCGAAGCATCCCCAGTGAAAGTCTGCACAAGTAGGTGGATGGGAGAAACGTCTCCTGATGAACCTCCTCATGCATCATGGCCTTGGTCGTGACTTTTTTTCACACAATGACATTTCCAAAATGACTCTGGTGTCCAAATTAGTATTTTTATAAAAGTTCATCGTTTCTTGTTCAAAGTGAAAACCTCTGATTGTTCTGACCGTTCCAAAAAGAGTCCTTTATCTAGTGCTGGGCAAAGCGAAGCCCCATGAAGCAGCAAAACGTTTGAACCAAATGTTTCGAAGTTCCGAAACGTGATTTGAAACCCTCCCAGCAGTGACCTCTAGTGGCGAAGTGTCATTATAAGATTCACTTCTGCGTGTCTTACATGGATGACTTTCTGTTTGTAAAATAAAACGTTTAATAAAAGCTATAGAATATTATTTGTTGACAACTCTATAATTGTTTAATTAATTCCAAATAAAATAAGTTCACATAAGCTGTTTAGCTATAATTTGATGCAGATAATCTTGGTTTAATAAACATGTTTCTCTATATTTGCCCTTCAAATAAAAACTAAATTAACTCTGTGTTTCTGTGAACATGTTACTGTTATATCTGCAACAAATGCACTAATTGCACTAATGCAGAAATATTATTGAATTATTCCTATTGATGGATGCTTTTCTAATTTTCTTTTCTAACCCTACCTAGCAGTATAGCCTATTGTGTTATGCTGCTAACTATGTGTCAGTTTAAGTCTATATAACTAAACTGTAACTATAAACTCCTAACTGTCTGGCTAACTACTATCAAAAATCACTGTCAAAATCACTCTCAAAATCGCTATTACTCTCTCCTCTCACAAACCCACAGACGCTCTAACTTTTCATTGAACCTTTTTGAAGTGAGTTGGCAAGGCTTGTCCTGCTCCGTGGTTCGTTCAAAACATTGTCAATCAAACTCCTGTTCGAACCACAAGCCCCCTAGTGAAACACTCGCCAAACTACTGCGGTTCATGAAACACTTAGGTCACGTGACTGGGGTTTTGAATCATGATTCGGAGCACTGCTTCGAAACGCATGCGCTTCGAAGCTTCGGAACTGTTTTGAAACGCCTGTTTCATTTGGCCCATCACTACCTTTATCACACACAACTTGACACGGCAAAATAATCAATATGGGACATGATCTGAACTTACACAGAGTTCACGTGGATCTATTAAAAATGTTTAAACCACTGCTGTACGACGAGACACTGGAGGAGGACAGAGACAGCAAAGGAACTGTCTGGAGGAGAGTGTTGTAAGTTATACGTTTTATAAATTCTTGGTTTACAGACACATTTCTTTAAGATCGCGTTGACAGTTTAAAATCCAGGACAAATCCAAACTCCACAGTGTAATTTCTCACTGACACGACTGTTCTTTCTTTTTTCCCTGTTTCTAATTAAAACCTCTCGGATGCGTTTGTAATTTTAGCCTGACCAGGTTTTTTTTTTATTTTCCCAGGATGAAAAGCCTGTGTCAGCACAAACGAACAAAAACTGCGTTCAAAGAGCTGGAGATGTGAGGCGTTGGAGTGACGGAGGTAAAAATAGGACAAACTAACATCAGCGTCTCTCTCGTGTCAAAGCGGAGTTAAGCGACTTCACAGGCGCCGGTATTTTTAGACGCGCCGGTGGACTTTGTGTCAGGGGCGTTTGAACAGCTCATTTGCATCGCTGAGCTTCGAAAGAACAGAAGATGAATAAATAAACGTGGAAAGGTTTTGAGGAATATTGTTAATGTGTTAATAGTAAAACATGAGTAAGTGATGTATGAGACATGATTATCTGATGGATTAGTTTGGAAATTGTATTCTTTCAGTGACTCGATTAGTTCAGTGATTTTCAACTTTATGTAGAATAGGGATGTCAAGATTAACCGTTTTTTCAATCATCGTGAACATTTTCTGCCTCAGTAGGTTATTTGTAGAACTTCTACAACTCAGGGTAAACCGCAAACACGTCTTGTGTCTTCTGTAAGGTGACTGCCGTGTGTGGGCAGCGCCGGAGGAGAACAGTGTGTGTCGTCAACTCACCACTAACCCCTGCCGTACATTGAGTCCGAGTTCGGTGCGAGGCGGGACTCACACAACTTCCGCAAGACTTGCTTAAAATGCTTAAAACCAATGCTTCCTTTTCCACAGACCTCAAAGCAGTGTGATCGCACGTCGGAGGTCGCAGCAGTCTGATGCGACTTTCAAGTCATAAAACAAGCATTCTCATGGTAATCCACGAGAATCTGCGTGGCTTTGGGCAATAACGGACCAAAGTGGACTGGAGCTGGTGAACAAGGCACTGAGCAAGAAACTCTGACACGTCTCGGGCCGAACTCGCCTCAGTCTGTGTACAGGAGGCGTAAAGGGTCTTTCACACCAAGCCGAGGGTCGCCCGTCTGAACCAGTTTGGCAACTTTTGCCGACAGGCGGCTCACGTGTGTTTGGTGTAAATGGGTTTGTCGAGGGTCAGAGAAGCACGGAGCAAGTCGTGGAGGCGGGTTTTTGAAGACTCGCAGGTAAAGTCGGTGTCGCCAGTTGCCGCAAATGCAGCTGTTTGATTGGCCCGTGGTCACAGGAGAACCAGCGAACCAGTGCGCAAGAATATAGTGCGGAAAACCGAAAATAACGCTTACGGAAAAACAGTATTTAGCCGAGCATGGATTGTTGTTATTTACACGGCGTCAAACGGGACGTAACTACGAAGGAGAATGGTTCTATTTGGATCGAGGAAAACACGGGGGAGTTACGGGGACCGCAGTACGAAGGCTGGACTGTGGAGGGAAATACGAGTTGATCTTAATCTGCGAGGTAAGACTAGAAACATCTGTTTGCCGTCAAAGTTTGACAACTACTACTCGCGTGCAACTTATGTTTCGTCATTTTCGTCAAGCGTTACATCACACACATGCTCACTCTGCATTTGTTTGACGACTGTTGGCTGTTTGGGTCGTGTTTGTCTGAAAGTTCTTTCACATCGGTGCGCCTCACAGAGACGTGAACAAACAGTGCGTCGCTCCTCCTACCGACAGAGACTGGGGGTTGTGTTGGTGTGAAATACCCTTAAGTTGAAAGGCTCTTGAAGTTAGCAAAGGAAACAGCATTTCAGTCATATCCATCCAAAGAATCAAGTCCGCAATGTTTTGAAGACGACCAGGACATTGTCTGAGCTGAAGTGTGTCCAATATACTAAACGTGGCTTTGAAAAGTTGCAGCTAAAAGCTCTAACGCATCCAAAATGATCCAGCATCTTCAATGCAATCATCCCTCGTCTTTTGTCTAAGTAAAGGTAAAGAAACAAAGTAAATCCTTTAAACAAAGCTTTTCAGAGGAGCCCGATCTCACAAGAAAGCGTACATTCACCACGACATTACTAGACATGTAAATTGCGTATGATTAGCACGAGTTCACGGCTGTTTTGCATCACAGTTCCAGTTCATTTCTATGTTGGTAGTTAAAACGAGTTCCTATTTATGAATATTAACAAAATCCTGATTCTAATCTTAACCTGCCCCAAGCCCCAGACCTAAACTTACACATTTTAGTAACTTGAAGCCTAAACTTTCCTGTTTCACCTGAAGAAAACGTCCCCATGTGGCTGCAACTAAATCTCGTGTCATTTTTACGCTTTTTCATATCGTGCTAAATGTACGGCGTAACATAAGAACGCAAAAAAGGCCTGAAATCATGGTCATAATGTGCGGTTTTTGTGTCGTGGTAAATGTACGCTTTCTCGTGCTCAATAAAAAGTTTTCAATTAGTTCAAAATGCAGCAGCAAGAGTACTAACAGGTACTAAAAAACGAGAACACATTACCCCAGTACTAAAAGATCTTCACTGGCTTCCTGTTGAGTCTAGAGTCAAATTTAAAATTCTTCTTCTAACCTATAAAGCTTTAAATGACTTGGCCCCTTCTTATATCAAAGATGAAATAATTCCTTATCATCCTAACCGTTCACTTCGCTCTCAAGATGCTGGACTTCTGGTGGTTCCTAGAGTCTCTAAAAGCACAATAGGAGGCAGAGCTTTTAGCTATCAAGCCCCCTGGCTATGGAATCAGCTCCCTGCTCATGTCAAAGACGCTGACACAGTCTCTACATTTAAGATTAGGCTCAAAACGTTCCTCTTCGGATTAGCTTATGATCAGGTCAGTTAGGAACAGACTCTAAACCCATAGTTCTAGTCAGGCTGCCCTAGGAGCAATTATACTGGGGAAAGTATGGCAACTTGAGCACTATCCTCTCACTTCTGCCTTTCTTGTAAAGAATAATAAACTACAGTTCATCTCTAGTCTGTTCTTTGCTATTCACTCGTTGTCCCCTGTCCCACTCCCCTCTCGGGGAGTGTAACTGTTTCAGATGCTGCTGTTCCAGTGACGTGGGCCGGACCACTGATGCTTGGACCTCCGCCCCACCTTCCTCTCCAGGATTGGCCTGTCCTGACCCTGCTAGACGAGTCGTTTCCCTCTGCTTATGGACTCTGGCTCCACAAACATAAACTCTATAACTTTGCCTTAGTTACATCTACAGCCTGTCCGTCCATGGGAGTGGAACCCTTCTTCACTGTGGTTCTCCTCCAGGTTTCTCTTTTTCCCTTAGGGTTTTTTTGAGTTTTTCCTTGCCGAGAAGGAGGGTCTAAGGACAGGGGATGTTCTGGACAATCATTCATCTGCTCTACTAATAATCTGCTTGATCAAATGTTTCATTGAATGTGTATTGTTTTATTGAATATGTATTGTTTTATTTTGATTTCCTATTATTCATATTTGCTAAAATTAATAATCTTGGGAAGTCCTCAGAGACGACTGTTGTTGTGATTTTGGGCTATACAAAAATAAATTGATTGATTGATTGATTGATTGTGATACTGTGTTGTCCAGAGAGACTTATGAGGCTCACGGCTTCATTTGACATAAACTCCGATCTGAAAGTAACACTAAAGCAGAGACGTGTGCCGGTCACATGACATCTCGCTGGGAAAACAATACGTGTGGATCTTTAGAACCTTACATCAGATTTTGGAGTTGATGTTCATCCCAGTCACTTCACACTCGGCTCAAACCGTCCCAGAGCAAGAAGCAGATCCTGGTTTGACAAAGCATCAGGACAACATCGTCTTCAAACAGCAGAGATGATCCTGTGGTCCTCAAACCGGACACCCTCTGGTCCCTGACAGCGCCTATAGAAACTCTGACCATGAAAAACAATGAACAGAAGCGGTGACAAAGAGCAGCCCTGGGGATCCAACATGTTTTGTTTTAGAGTTATAATTATTGTTCTGGTGTGAAATTGAACCAGTTTGATCTGATTGCACTAAAGAACCACGTTTTGAGGTGGTCTCGCTCCGCTTCCAAACAAACTCCAGCGCTGTTTTGCGTGTAATGTAACGCTGACGACCCTGATTTGGCCCACATTGCACTTTTTGTTCTGTAAAAGCCTCCTTACCAGGGACCACACTGCAGACATTACATCTCCAAGTGTTTTTTGCAGCCCTGAGGCTAGTTTATTATTTAAGACAGGGGTCCCCAGCCCCGGGGCTCAAAACCGGTCCGCGAGCCACTGCTACCGGCCCCAGAGGATCTTTTAAGACGTCATTTATTTTTTATTTTATAGTTTATGCTTTACTATAAAATACTGTGCCATTTAACTAAACAAAACAGCAAATTAAAGCAATAAGAGCTAAAAAATATGCACATTAATCACTTGTATGCATTTTGTTATTGGCGCTACCCAACCTCAACCGGTCCCCGTAAAAGAAAATTGTGACTGTACCGGTCCTTGCAAGAAAAAAGGTTGGGGACCGCTGATTTAAGACTTACAAGTGTGATTTATGCTTTAATTTACTTAGAAGTGTTTTGTTTGTTTTTTTGCAACCCTGATCTAATAAATGTAAATATAAATACTGACTTATTTGTAAAGTTGTTATATGCTGTATACTGATGTAAAGTCAAAGAAATGACACGACGCTGATTTAGTGTAACCATATTTTAATACAAAAGATTTATTTTAAGAACTTACATAGAATTTATTGAGTAATCAATGTTTGATGACCATACATAAATACACAAAAATAATGTCACCTTGTCCCTCACATTACAACTGTTAGAAACAACTGCAGAGCAATATTATTACAGTTTAACAAATATTTACATAGAAAGGTAAAGGCAAATGGTTTGTGTAAATGAAGTCTTCATTGTAAATCTAAATCCGCTCAGAATGACACAAACACAAGAATAACAATTTTAAAATATGACAGAATTATTACAGTGTATATTACAATTTACATTCAAATCAGAAAAATAGTAAAAGGATGAAGTCAACGTAGCTTCCAGATCACACTTAAAGCTCACTGGTCACTCCTGACGAATGAGGGATTATATCGTCTCAAATCAGAAAAAGCAAAGTCTAAAACAAGACATGAAGAGACTGAACTATTCTGTTAATCTGGATTTAAAAAAAAAAAAACAAATGTCAAAATCATCAGCAGTAAAATGAACCTAAGTGCAGTTCATTTATGTTTGTTTTGCATCAGTGAAAGTCTCCATTGCAGAGACGACCAGAGAGCAGAGTTTGAACCTTGAGCATTGTTACAGGGACTGAAATATGGAAAGAGTTTCTCCTTGAAGCAGCAGCCGGTGAAGGAGAAGAGAAGATCTGCAGAATCTGTGTCATAAAAGGAGACCAGACCCTCATCATAGTCCACAAACACACCCACCTTCTGAGGAGCTGCACATGGGGACAGATGACAATAGAGTCTGCGTGAGCTTTATATTCTTCTTTGTTTCTCAACCAAATGCACCAGAATCCATCCTCAGGGCTCACAGTGATGTTCCCTTCCTGTTGATGGACTCTTGAGCCACTCCTAAAGTCCACTTTGTTTTCCCTTTGACCTGAACCTCAAAGTAAAACCTGCCTGAAGAGAAACTCTGCTTTCCCAGAACAATAGCACATGTGTCAAACCTCAGAGGAGAATCTGGGAGCTGCTTCTTCACATCAGTGTATGAACCTGTTTGAGATCTTCAGACAGAACGAGTTTAGGATAAGCAGTGTCTGGATCCAGAGTCACGTCCACCGCAAACTTCTTCTTTCTCCTCAGCTCAGCTTTGTTAGACAGTTGTTGACACAGTTTGTTAAATCTCAGAGAGCTCCTTCTGCAGCTCCCTCACGGCCCGGGCCACACTGCCCTCACACTTCTCCCCCTCAAAGCTCACGCTGCTCCACTCCTTCAGCCCAGCAGGGGGCGTGAGTGCAGGGCAGCGCTGTAGAAAGTGCAGAGGGTCTTGAGAGCGTGAGAGCCGCTCCTCTGCCTCAGTGCTGCTCTTCTGCAGCTCACAGATCTCCTGTTCCAGCTGCTGCACCAGCTCCTGGGCTCGTTTGTGGCTGAGCCTCTGCTTCTCCTGCAGCTCCTCTAAGAACAGCTCCTGACGCCTCTGAACAGACTGCATGAGAGCAGTGAAGACCTGCAGCCCCTCGGCCCTCTCTCTGTGGACCTCTGTGTCACTGAGCTCCACGCAGCGCTGGATCTCCTGGAGCTTCAGCCTCCTCTGCTCCACCATGTGCTGAGTGTGAGCCTGAGTGTGGAGCAGAGAGGACCTGCTGCGTGAGCACGCCTCCTCCAGAGACACAAACTTATGGTTCTGATGCTCTAAAAGGCCACACAGAGTACAAATGCAGCTCTGTCAGTGTCACAGAAGAGTCCAGGGGGCTGGTGTTTGGGACACAGCCTGTCTCCAGGTTCTCCACAGGCTCCATCAGCTGGTGTCTTTTCAGCCCAGAGACTGTGAGATGACGCTGGAGGTGGGTCTCACAGAACGAGGACAGACAGACCAGGCAGGACTTCAGGGCCTTGAGTTTGGGCTCAGAGCACACGTCACACTGGACCTCCATAGATGACTTTTGTTTGTGTCCAGTTTTCTCTGTGACACCAGCTCACGCAGCAGTGTGTTGACACTGAGCTCAGGTCTTGTGGAATAGTTCCTTTACACAGGGGACATGTGCAGAGTCCATCAGTGTCCCAGGCCTCACAGATGCAGCGTTTGCAGAAGTTGTGTCCACATGGAGTGGACACTGGCTCAGAGAACACCTCCAGACAGATGGAGCACAGGAGCGTCTCCTCAGAGCTGCTTTCACTGGTGGACCACATCTCTGAAACACAAACACATCACACTCACTGTCAAAACTTAGACTTTTATCATCAAAGTGTTTCCAAGATTCATAGGTTTTGTCTGAAAAGTTAGAACATTGAGAAAATGTTCAATATGTTTTTTAAATCCATTCTGAAAGTCAAACAGTGCATGATATAGACACATGACACATAAAGTGAAGTAGGCTCTTTCAAGTCTTTTTGATTATATTTTAACTGTAAAAACAAAATGTGTACTGTACTGATTCTGGCTGAGTCCATTGAGTTAAGTCACAGTTTGGAATCATAGCAACAAGATTACAATTTATAACAAACAAGGGATATTTATTGAAAGAAATAAGAAATATTGAAGGTTTCTGGTCAGTAAAGTATCCAGATTACAATATTTTATATTTTCTGTCCTCTGCAGTAACACTTGGTTTGGTCTTTAGCCTGAGTTACTGCATCAGTGTGGTTAGGTCTGGAGGAGATCAGTCTGTGGCTCTGCTCAGGTCATCTGAAGCCAGAGGCCTTCAGATCATCTGCAGAGGTGGCTTTGGTGTCTCCCAGCTTCTTCTGGACAAGACTTTACAGGTTCTAAATGAAGTTCAGCTCAGGTGAGTTTCCAGAGCGAGCAAACTGTGGTCCGTGAAGCAGCTTTTGGTCTCTTTGTCTGTGGACACAAGTTCAGTCCTGCTCAAACAAACAGGTCCTAGGTGACGAGTCAGACAAAGTGCGGTTCACAAGGCCTATGACGACAAAAACATCGCAGCTGGTTACGTCGCCCGGATTGGCGTCATCGGGGACCCACCCTGGAGCCAGGCCTGCGGTGGGAGCTCGCAGGCGAGCGCCTGGTGGCCGGGTCTTTGCCCACAGGACCCGGCCGGGCCCAGCCCGAGAAGGCAACGTGGAGCTACCTTCTTACAGGCACACTACCTACAGGAAGGACCATAGGGGAAGGGTGCAGTGTGTTTTGGGCGGTGGTCGGGGAGGGGTCCCCAGATGACCAAAGCCATGCACACGGTCTCTGGCGCTGGGGACATGGAATGTCACCTCACTGGCGGGGAAGGAGCCCAGCTTGTGCGGGAGGTTGAGCATTTCCGACTAGATATAAGGCCTTTTCCCACTGTAGGAACTTTTTTCAGTTCCTAGTACTTTTTAAGTTCTTGTCCCCTTTTTGGGAGCGTTCACACAGAGCAGGAACTATAGACTGGGGCCACACTTTAGGGCTTTTTTAGCTCCTGCTCTGAAGCAGGTATTTTCCAGTCAGACCAGGAACCTTTTGGTGACTCAAGCACATTTTACACTGCTAACTTTGTTTTTAAACATGTTTTACACATTATCACAGTTAGATAAACTTCCTTATCCTTAAGAAAGGTGATTTAATAGCAGTAACTCCCAAAATGTATGTATTTAATTTGTAAATAGTTACAGTGAATCATTTTGTTTTATTGTTAATTCCACAGATTTTTAAGCTTTGTACTTTATAGTTTTATGTGGAATTGAAAAAAGTCAACTTTTGTTTTCCTAACACTTAATGAATTATTTAAATGTTTTAGACTTTACAGATGCTAAGGCTAAAGCCTGTTAGACCCACTTTCAGAAACTGCTGCTGTGTGAACGCAAACATGGGGACAGGGTAGTTCCTCTGACTAAACAGGGACTGAAGAAATGTAGGGAATAGTTCTTGGTACTTTCAAGTGGGAAAACGCCTATAGTCGGCCTCACCTCCAGCACAGCTTGGGCTCTGGAACCATTATCCTTGAGAGGGGCTGGACGCTCCATTTCTCTGGGTTGCCCATGGTGTGAGGCGGCGAGCGGGCGGGGTCTGCTCATAGCCCCACAGCTCAGCCGCCATGTGTTGGAGTTCACCCCAGTAGACGAGAGGGTCGCATCCCTGCGCCTTCGGGTTGGGGACAGGTCCTCACTGTTGTGGCAGCCTACGGGCCAAACAACAGTGCAGAGTACCTGGCATTCTTGGAGTCCCTGGGAGGGGTACTGGACAGTACACCCACTGGGGACTCCATTGTTCTACTGGGGGACTTCGACGCCCATGTGGGTAACGCCAGTGACACTTGGAGAGGGGTGAACGGGAGGAATGGCCCCCCCGATCTTAATCCGAGCGGTGTTCTGTTATTGGGCTTCTGTGCTAGACACAGTTTGTCCATAACGGACACCATGTTCCAGCACAAGGGTGTCCATCAGTGCACGTGGCACCAGGACACCCTAGGCCGGAGGTCGATGATCGACTTTGTCGTCGTGCCATCCGACCTCCGGCTGCGTTTTGGACACTCGGGTTAAGAGAGGGGCAGAGCTGTCAACCGATCATCACATGGTGGTGAGTTGGATCTGCTGGCAGAGGAGGAAGCTGGACAGACTTGGCAGACCCAAACCTATGATGAGGGTCTGTTGGGAACGTCTTGCGGAGTCCTCTGTCAGCAGGGCATTCAACTCACACCTCTGGGAGAGCTTCTCCCAGCTCCCGGGTGAGACTGGGGACATTGAGTCTGAGTGGACCATGTTCTCAGCCTCCATTGTCAATGCGGCCGCTCAGAGCTGTGGTCGCAAGGTCTCGGGTGCCTGTCGTGGCGGCAATCCCCGAACCCGGTGGTGGACACCGGAAATAAGGGATGCCGTCAGGCTGAAGAAGGAGTGCTACAAAGCCTGTTGGTTTGTAGTACTCCTGAGGCAGTTGACAGGTTGTAACAATTCACCTGTCCTTTTCTAGAAAGCGACTGCTACAACGCTATTTTAAGGACGCGGGAGGATTCATTCACATCAGCAGGGGGTAAAAAAAAAAAAAAAAATTAAATGCTTTTGGCCACAATCACCGGCTTTTTATTTACGATGCCAGGATTATTAAGAACGGCCACACCACCCCACGCTCGAGCGCTTCCCATTCACAAACTTCACAAATAGGAAACAAACAACCTACAACATGTGCCACCATCAATAGTCCTTTAGCATGTCCCAAACCAGCGGAGACAGCAACAGTTATTTGCACCGCGGCGGGCGCCAGGTAAAGTTAATGTGGAAGTCGACGGCTGGTTACTCACGGCACCGCGCATCCACCAAAGTTCGCCACGAGTGAGTCCTAGGGTCTAGCAGCTCCCACGGAGAAAATAATAATCCATATGTGATTAATCCACAGCGATTATAATCCAAAAACTTTCCGTGGCTCGCTGGCACAGGCCCGCCCGTCTCCTCAGTTGGCGTGTGACGTCACCCCACTAGGGTTTCATGTCTACTACATTAACAGTGTCCACCTTTAACTTGTCTGTTAACCAACAAACTTGGTAATTCACAGGTCCTAACTTCTTCTCTACCTTAGCAGGCCCTACCCACCTGGGCGCAAGTTTGGCGGAGAATTTAGCGGAAGCTTTGGACAACGGGTGCGACCTAATCCAGACCAGACTACCGACTACAAAGTGTACATCCCTGCGTTGTGTGTTGTAGTATCTGGCTTGTCTAGCTTTGGATGCGCCGACATGTCTTTCAACTTCCTCCCTCAACTGAGTGTGTGTCTGAATAGTTTGATATGCAGCTGTGTGTGGATCTGGAGCTTTATGCAAAAGTCTCTCAAGCGGTCCCTTCAGCTCCCGTCCAAGAGCCAGCACTGCAGGAGTCACGCCGGTAGTCTCATGCACAGCAGTGTTGAGGGCCAACCGGAACTCAGGCAACCATTTGTCCCAATCCTGATGGTGGTTCCCGACAAAGGAAGCAATCATCGTCTTCAAGGTGCGATTGACTCTTTCTGTCATGTTGGTCTGGGGATGATAAGCTGTGGTAAGTTTTTGAGTCACTCCCCAGGCCTCACACAATTGGGACAGCAGATGACTTGTGAATTGGGGGCCCCGATCCGACAGCATAAACTTGGGGACTCCCCAGCGAGTGAAAATCTCGTTTTTCAGAATCTTGCAGACTTTTGGGGTCTTGGCATATTTGAGGGCGAACAACTCAACCCATCTGCTCCAGTAATCCACCACCACCATCAGCACTGAGTTCCGGTCTTTGCTTAATGGAAAAGGGCCCATGAAGTCTACTCCGATCATTTCTCCTGGTTCTTTGACTTCAGAAGATTGGAGAAGTCCAGCTGGCTTTTCATTAGAACTTTTGTACTGCTGGCATGTACTGCAGGTGCGGATGTAGCTCCAAACATCTTTGCGGACTGTCGGCCACCAAGCCACTTGAAGAATCTTTAGCAGTGTCTTTATCCTGCCAAGATGACCACCGAAAGGACTGTTGTGGTAATAGGCGAGGAACTGTGGCACGAGGGCAGCAGGGACTACTAGTTGGTAATTGTAGCCTCCGTGCTTGGATGGAACTCCTCTATACCACACATCCTGCTGGAGTTGGTAGTGGATGCAGCCTGGACTGGGCTGGCTGGTGGACGGCCCGAGCTCTTGACAGGTGGTATCCAGCTTTTGAGGTCAGCGATCTCTTGGAGGGAGCTGGGAATGTCTGACCAGTAAGTTTTTGGCACCGACAGACATACTTGCCCCTCAGGTGGCTGGGGTGCTCGTGAGAGGGCATCAGGAACAACGTTGCAGCAGCCTTTTTTGTAGTGGACTCGAAAATTGAAAGCTTGGAGTCGCAGAGTCCAGCGTGTAAGTCGTGAGGATGTCTTGGGGCAGTTGAACGCCCAGGCCAGGGCACTGTGATCGGTGTAGACATCGAATGTGGTTCCCTCGAGGAAATGCTTCCACTTTTCTACAGCCCACACCACCGCCAAGCATTCTTTTTCTGCCGTAGAATAACGGACTTCTGCGCCCTGAAGAGCTCTGGAGGCGAAGGCTATGGGGCGTTCTTCACCCTCAACGGTCTGCATGAGGACAGCCCCTAGGCCTACGTCACTGGCATCACAGTGGACTTGGAAGCAGAGCTGCGGCTGTGGCTGAATTAGGACAGGAGGAGACAGTATCAGAGCTTTGAGCTGATCAAAGGCGGCCTGGCAAGCTGCGGACCAGTTCCACGGAACATCTTTCTTTTTTAGGTGGTTCAATGGGGCGGCGATATCTGCAAATCTTGGTATGAACTTATGGTACCAGCCGACCATGCCCAGGAACCTTTGAAGACTTTTCAGATTGACTGGGATGGGGTACTCTGCGATGGCGGAGACCTTTGCTGGATCCACTTCCACCCCTTTTCCGGACACCAGATGGCCGAGGAAGGTGAGCTGATGCCGAAACAGATGACACTTTTTGACATTGAGCGTCAGGTTTGCTTGATGGAGCTTAGCAAACACAGCTTCAAGGTCACGGAGGTGTTGCTCTTGTGTTTTTGAGAAAACGATGATGTCATCAATGTATACGAAACAGATCTTCCCCCTCAGCTCACCAAGGACGATCTCCATCAGGCGCTGGAAAGTGGCCCCAGCGTTACGAAGCCGAAGGGCATGACTTTAAACTGGAACAGCCCCAAGTGAGTGGTCATGGCGGTCTTGAGCTTACTTTCCTCATCCATAGCCACTTGCCAGTATCCGCTCTTAAGATCGAGTGAGCTGAAATACTGAGCGCCTTCCAGAGACTCCAAGATTTCATGTATCAAAGGCATCGGATAAGCGTCATGCTGAGTTTTTGCGTTTAAGCCTCTGTAGTCCACGCAGAAGCGTGGCGTCCCGTCCTTTCTTGGAGTCAGAACCACTGGAGAGGACCATGGAGACGTGGACGGCTCAATGACACCATTTTCGAGCATCTTTTGCACTTGGTCCTCAATGACAGTTTGTTTTTGGAGTGACACTCTGTATGCCCTCCTTCTCACTGGCACTTCATCAGTTGTAACAATCTTGTGCTTGATAACTTGGGTGGCGCCGGTGGCATCAGTCCAAACAGTCGGCCACTTCTGCAGCAGTGGCCGCACCACTTCAGGCTGAGCTTCGAGGAGGGGAATGACAGGTCTGGTTATTTCAGCCACATAAAAGTTCATAGGAGGTGCTTTGTGGGGCACTGAAGCGCCACTCTCGCCTTGGGGAGAAATGTGTACTCCTTTCCTCCTGGCATGATGTATTTCCTCAGGTGCGGCTTCAGCGTGATCTGAGACATTGTCATAAAGTCAAGACCGAGGAGCAGGGGCATGCAAAGATTGTCGTCAGCCAGAACATGAACTCCGAGGGTGCCGTGGAAGTCGTGCAAATTCAGGAGCAGAGTGGCCTTGCCAAGCGCTTTGTTCTCTTGCCGTTGGCCATGACAAACTTTGGGATTTCACTTGGGGCCAGAACTTCTCCATCCTTCTTGACTGATTTCCACAACGAGAGGCTCATGAGCGAGTAAGTGCATCCAGAGTCCAGGACTGCATCACTTTGGACCCACGAAGTCTGATTGGAACAACAAGGAGTGATGGCTCGCCCACAGCAGACGCTAGATCAGCACCAGGACTTTTGTTCGAGCTGTGGTCCGCCTTCTTGCCACCCTTTTTTGCTGGGTGTGACTGCTGGACTCTGCTCCAATAGTCTTTGGTGTTACTCCAGTCTTTTTCAATGAGAGAGCCCACCTTCACCAGCTGTTCCACAGTAGTTACAGTGCTGCGCAGTCCACTGGCCAGCCTTGGATTACAGGCACTGAGGATGCGGTGCACTATCTCCCCTTCCTTCATGTCGGGTCTCCATTTTAGACAGAGGGCACGGTGGTCGTATGCGAAATCTCTTAAGCATTGACTTGGGGCCTGGACATTGGTCCGGAGCTGCTCTTCGATCTCTGATTGATAGTCCATAGGCAGAAATGCTTCCAAGAATGCTCGCTTGAACTCGGCCCAGTTGTTGATATTTTGCGAGCAGCCAACCACCAACTGCGAGTGGACCTTTCAGGACTGTGTTGAGTGTTCCCATCAACTCCGCGTCGTTCAGAGGTCTGAGTGTCAGGAAGTTCTCACACGTTCGATAAAATCTGTGACATCAGAAGAATTCCTTGATTCTCCAAACTGAGGAAATTCCATTCTTATGGGAGGTCGGCCGCAACAGCAGGGGCAGTAGAGAAGGTGATGTCTGCAGTTGACTGGTGAGCTGAGGGCATTGCATTGACAGGTGTGGAAACTCCAGCAGGTCGCCAGGAAAAACGAGTCTTGGACTGGGCTCTTTTTAACTCTTCTGCCCACCTTTGGTCTCGGCGCTGGAGGCACGCTGTGACAACTTCATCAAAATGTTGCAGCTTTGCGTCCACATATTCTTTTATTTCTCCAGCCATTCTGTCCATTGCTGCTCTCAATCCATCCTCTCTATTGAGAGTACTGTCCACAGCTTCATTGAGTCGAGCCTCCAGACCATCGACCGACAGCTTTAATGTATCAACTGCTCCATCACAATCTTTACATCTTCATCATTCCCCTCCTCTGCTTCCACAGCAGCTTGTCCTTCCTCATTGATGTACATTGCCTCCAACTGGCTTGTAAGTTCTGCCACGCCACTCTGATTTTGTCTGGTGTTAACATGGCGGTAGGGTTCAAGGACTGGAGTGGGGTCATTATGGGTCTCATCCCTTTCTTCTTCTTCTCCCAGCAAACTGCGGTTGGGACTGGCCATTTTCGCTTTCAGTGTAAATGCAGCTTAATTGTGTGCCTGATCTTTAAACTACACTTACACGCTTCTTTGATATGTGTAGTAGCTTTAACTAGTGCGCTGTGTAACGTGCACGTGCGGTGGGGGCGCGCGTAACTCGTGCGTAAAGGTGAATGGAAAAGACGAGGTTTAATTCACAATGTAAATGACGATACGCAGTTTAATTTACAGCTTTAATGCAATGCGCCCGTCTAAGCCACATACAAAAGTAGAAATAATAAAGACAGGAAAACTGCTGATATAAATGCAACTCTAATCCACGGTCCCCGTACGGGCCACCACTCTGTAACAATTCACCTGTCCTTTTCTAGAAAGCGACTGCTACAACGCTATTTTAAGGACGCGGGAGGATTCATTCACATCAGCAGGGGGAAAAAACAGAAATACAATTAAATGCTTTTGGCCACAATCACCGGCTTTTTATTTACGATGCCAGGATTATTAAGAACGGCCACACCACCCCACGCTCGAGCGCTTCCCATTCACAAACTTCACAAATAGGAAACAAACAACCTACAACATGTGCCACCATCAATAGTCCTTTAGCATGTCCCAAACCAGCGGAGACAGCAACAGTTATTTGCACCGCGGCGGGCGCCAGGTAAAGTTAATGTGGAAGTCGACGGCTGGTTACTCACGGCACCGCGCATCCACCAAAGTTCGCCACGAGTGAGTCCTAGGGTCTAGCAGCTCCCACGGAGAAAATAATAATCCATATGTGATTAATCCACAGCGATTATAATCCAAAAACTTTCCGTGGCTCGCTGGCACAGGCCCGCCCGTCTCCTCAGTTGGCGTGTGACGTCACCCCACTGCGCGCTCCCGCGCGCGCACACCATCTCGCTTAAATACATTGTGAATGGAGATTGGCGCCAACATGCAATGGATACTCATAATATTAGACAATAACAATATAGTTTAGCAACTTGGACCTTGTTTTACACATACAAATAATTACAGGCAAGTTTCACCCCTGCTGAGTGACAAGGCTTTTGTAGGGACCTACGTGGTCTTTACAAGGTATCTGCAGGCCAAGCGTGCCGCAGCTCGTGCGGTCGCAGAGGCAAAAACTCGGGACTGGGAGAGGTTCGGGGAGGCCATGCAGGAGGACTATCGGTCGGCCTCAAATAAATTCTGGCAAACCGTTCGACGCTTTAGACGCCTCAGGAGAGGGAAGCAGTGCTTCACCAACACTGTTTACAGTGCAGGTGGAGAGCTGCTGACCTTGACTGGGGATGTTGTTGGACGGTGGAAGGAATACTTTGAGGGTCTCCTCAATCCCACTGCCACGTCTTCCGATGAGGAAGTAAAGACTGAGGACTCGGGAGGAGGCTCACCCATCACCCAAGCTGAAGTCACTGAGATTGTCAATAAGCTCCTTGGTGGCAAGGCTCCAGGTGTGGATGAGATCCGTCCTGAGTATCTCAAGTCTCTGGATGTTGTGGGACTGTCTTGGCTGACACGTCTCTGCAACATCGCGTGGCAAACTGGGACAGTACCTCTGGACTGGCAGACCGGGGTGGTGGTCCCTCTGTTCAAGAAGGGGGACCGGAGGGTGTGTTCCAGTTACAGAGGGATCACACTCCTCAGCCTCCCCGGTAAGGTCTACTCCAGGGTACTGGAGAGGAGACTTCGACCGATAGTCGAACCTCGGATTCAGGAGGAGCAGTGTGGTTTTCGTCCTGGCCGTGGAACACTGGACCAGTACATTAGTCTCCATCGCGTTCTCGAGAGTTCATGGGAGTTTGCCCAACCAGTCCACATGTGTTTTGTGGATTTGGAGAAGGCATTCGACCGTGTCCCTCGTAGTGTTCTATGGGGAGTGCTCCGAGAGTATGGGGTCCGGGGCCCTTTGCTCAGGGCGGTTCGGTACCTGTACGACCGGAGCAGGAGCTGTGTTTGCATTGCCGGCAGTAAGTCAGACCTGCTCCAGTGCATGTTGGACTTCGCCAGGGCTGCCCTTTGTCACCGGTTCTGTTCATTGTTTTTATGGACAGAATTTCTTGGCGGAGGGTGTTCGGTTTGGTGACCACAGGATTTCATCTCTGCTGTTTGCAGATGATGTTGTTCTGATGGCTTCATCAAACCAGGACCTGCAACATGCACTGGGACGGTTTGCAGCCGAGTGTGAAGCGGCTGGAATGGAGATCAGCTCCTCCAAATCCGAGGTCATGGTTCTCGACCGGAAAAAGGTGCCTTGCCCTCTCTAGGTGGGTGGAGAATCATTGCCCCAAGTGGAGGAGTTCAAGTATCTCGGGGTCTTGTTCACGAGTGAGGGAAGGATGGAGCATGAGATTGACAGCGACTGCATCACTGCAGACGCTGTATTGAACCGTTGTGGTGAAGAAGGAGCTGAGTCGAAAGGCAAAGCTCTCGATTTACCGTCAATCTACGTTCCAACCCTCACCTATGGTCATGAGCTTTGGGTAATGACCGAAAGGACAAGATTGCGGATACAAGCGGTGGAAATGAGTTTCCTCCGCAGGGTGGCTGGGCGCTCCCTTAGAGATAGGGTGAGAAGCTCAGTCACACGGGAGGAACTCGGAGTAGAGCCGCTGCTCCTCCACATCGAGAGGGGCCAGCTGAGGTGGCTCGGGCATCTTTACCGGATGCCTCCTGGAGCCTCCCTGGTGAGGTGTTCCGGGCATGTCCCACTGGGAGGAGGCCAAGGGGAAGACCCAGGACACGCTGGAGGGACTATGTCTCTCGACTGTCCTGGGAACGCCTCGGGATCCTCCCGGAAGAGCTGGAGGAGGTGTGTATGGACAGGGAAGTCTGGGCGTCCTTGCTCAGGCTGCTGCCCCCGCGACCCCAGCCCGGATAAAGCGGAAGAAAATGGATAGATGGATTTGATGTTTCAGCAGGACTCAGCTCCTCCCACACAGTCCAAAGCTACCTAAAGCTGTTCAGTGACCTGGATGTTGCCAGGTTTGATTATTCTGCAAACTCAACTCAGCTGAACTTTATGGAGAATCTACAACTGTCACAGTAGCTTTGCCTGCTGTCCTGCCCTCCTCTGTCCTCTGGGGACAGGTGTGTGGAAGCGTCTTCACAGCCGACCCAGCTGGCATCACTCGGCAATCAAGACAGAACAACCACCTCTCCTACCAGCTCCACGGCGCCAGATCATAATACTCACTAGAGGTAGTTTTACGTCTTGCTCTCTAACTTACCTCTGATTTTGCCATTTGTACTTACCTGTTTTTTCCATTTGCACCAGATCCTCGCTCCAGCCTTGTCTGTGTCCTGCCCCGTCTACATCAGCTCACCTGTTGCCTTGCCTGGAAAAATCCTTCAATGTAATAAATTATGATTTTTTTGCTCCTGTGTCTAAACCTGGGTTCTTTCCTGCCATACCAACATCTATCCAAAACAAGATTCAGGTCGACTTGAGCAGAGCCACAGACTGATCTCCAGACCTCACCACACTGATGCAGGAACTCAAGCAAAAGACAAAGTGTTAATGAACAGATTTTTTAGAAACATGACATTTCTTTTTAAAATCGTCTTGTCTTTAATAATACATTTTCAATTTTTTGAGACAGAGAATTTAAGTCTAAAGTCTTACTTTGAATCTTAATTTTCAAGTAACAACAATACAGACAAGTGGGCGGGGCTAGGTGGTAGGTGCAAACACTGGAGCATAAGCTGCAGGACAAAACAAGATTACTCAAACAATCCAAATACAACTGTGAGTAAACTAATGGTCAGAGAAAGCAATTCTTAAAAAAATACAACATGAGCTTTTACTTGACTGGTCGTCTTAAAAGATAAAACACAATAATGGCACTTTCAGCTCTTTTTGTTTATTTATTTTTATTAATTTTATCAATAGCTTATATCAGGAGTCATCAATAAAATTTCCCCAGGGTCCAGTTGGAGAGGTTTTGTCCCAAATTGAGGTCCGAAGACATTTTTAAATTTGATTTTATAAACAAATATACATGCAAGTAATCTTTATTTTCACAATAACCTATGAATTTGTCTTTCATAAAATAGAAATGTTTTAAATGAATTATTCCATTGTTTGTTAAAATGTTTTTAAAGGATAAATGTGCTCTGTGCTGTGGAGGAGTTGTATTGATCAGAACTGATCACTAACTCATAGAAAGTCATTTTAAATCTGTCTGCCTCTGAATGAAGACACACAAACCTCACACACAACACCTGGCACATGCACAATCATGTTCTCAAAATTACAAGTTTGAATCTGCAGAGAGGGCTCCGGCGCACCCACATGACCACGTATCTGGCCCTGTGACAAAAATGAGACAATGTCACAGCGCTATGTGTGTGCTTCTATTATCAGTCTTCACAGCACTTTTTACAGAATCACGTCCACATTCTACAGTTTCTCTGTGAGAGTTTGCTTGAGGGCTGCGGAGTCGCCTTCAGTGACCTGGGATTTATGAGACACTATGATCATTCTATGTTTTCTGCTGCTGCTTCTCTCAAAGGGAGTCACTTCCAGAACAATGTTTTCTATTTCAGACAAATGGAACATAAATGTAGATTTGTGCAAAGACGACAGAGCAATCATCCAACAATCAGGATTTAGAACAACAGAAAAACAACATGAAGTTTACTTTCACTTTCATCTCCTGAGAAAAGCCTTGAGCTGTTTAGTGAGTGAAGCAGGAAGAGAAACCAGACCAAAGCAGACCAAAGCAGGACAAGAGCTGGACCAGAGCTGTTCAGAGGAAGAATAGTAACACTCACCTGTGACTGCTGAGGTTTGAATCTGCTGAGGAGCCTTTGAGCAAACAGCCTGATGTTTCCTGAACAGCAGAGGGAAGTTAGAACAAACTAGAGAGAGCCTGACTTCTGCTGGCACGGCGGCCATCTTGTGACTGGAGCAGCAGAGAGTTTGTGTAGACTTAAACGTGACAGATTAAAGTGAGTAAAACAGGGATGTCAGTGTCACTGTGTTGAGTTTTAGTGCTGCGATTATTGAGAGACAAAACTATTCATGCGCCGCTCCAGCACTGTAAAAAATACTAGAGCAGTTTCACCTGAGAATACAAGTACAACTTCTGCTTTAAAGTTTTATGTCCATTAAAATAATGTGACTGAGTTAGTATGATATTTCTCTCTCTCTCTCTCTCTCTCTCTCTCTCTCCTCTTTCTCTCTTTTGCTCTTTCTCTATCTCTCTTTTTTTCCTCTCTGTTTTTCTTCTTCCTCTCTTTCCTTTCTTGTCTCTTTCTCTGTATTTTCCACTCTTTATGCTCTAGCAGTTTTTTATTTGCTCTTTTTAAATCCTCCTCTCTCTTTTTCTTTCTCTTCTCTCTCTTTTTCCCTTTCTTTTTTCTTTTTCTTTCCTCTCTCTTTGCTTTCTTCTCTTTTTCTTTCTTTCTGTTGTCTTCCTCTTTCTTTGCTCTTTCTCTCTCTTTCTTCTCTTTGTTGTCTCTTTCCTCAATCTTTTTCTTTCCCTCTCTGTTCTTCCCTCTTTCTTTTCTCTTCTTTTACTCTCATTCTCTTTCTCTCCCTCTCTCACTTTTCCTCTCTCTTTCCTCTTTCTCTTTTTCCTTTCTCTCTCTATTTTTCTATCTTCCTTCTCTCTCTCCCTCTCTTTATCTCGCTTTCTTCTCTCTCTAATTTCCTCTCTCTCTCTCTCCTTCTCTCTCTCTCTCTCTCTCTCTCTTCTCTCCTCTCTTCTCTCTCTCTCTCTCTCTTGTCAAGTCGCATCAACACAAACTTTTGGATCTGCGCTGAAATCTGATCCCAGTGTCAGATCAGTGCATCTCCAGACAAAACACCAGGATTATTTATAGGATTAGCAAATCTGTTGTTTTCTTTCATTCTCATTCTTTAAAATGTCACTACTACTACTAATAACTACTATTACTAATACTACTGCTATACTACTGCTAATACTACTGGCTACTGCTAATTACTACTCTGCTACTTACTGCCTACAACTACTACACTACTACTACTGCTACTGCTACTCTAGCTACTACTAACTACTACTAATACTACTGCTTACTACTGCTACTACTACTACTACTACTACTCTACTACTACTACTACTACTGCTGCTACTACTACTACTACTACTCTACTACTACTGACTACTACTATCTACTGCTGCTACTGCTAATACTACTACTACTATTACTAGTACTACTGCTGCTACTGCTATACTACAGCTACTACAAATACTACTACTGCTACTACTATACTGCTACTGCTATATACTACTGCTGCTTCTGCTACTCTACCACTACTACTACTACTACACTACTACTAATACTACTACTACTACTACACTACTACTACTCTTACTACTTACTACTACTACTGCAAATACTACTACTGCTACTACTACTGCTGCTACTTCTATATACTACTGTCTGCTGCTACTGCTACCACTACTACTATATACTACACTACTAATAATAATACTACTACTATTCTACTACTACTATACTACTACTAACTACTACTACTACTACTGCTGCTACTACTGCAATACTACTACTACTACTACTACCTACTACTTTTATACTATACTGCTGCTACTGCTACATACTACTACAAGCTACTACTATACTACTACTATATATACTACTGCTGCTATACTACTAATACTACTACTACTATATACTACTACTACTACTACACTACTCTACATACTACTACATATACTCTGCTACATACTACTACTACTACTACCTACTACTATACTAATACTACTACTATACTCCTTACTACTCTCTACTACTATTACTAGTACTACTGCTGCTACTACTACTACTACTACCACCACTACTACTACTACTACTACTACTGCTACTACTACTACTACTGCTGCTACTACACTAATACTACTACTACTACTGTGCTCTCTACTTCTACTACTACTACTCCTACTACTACTACTACTACTACTACTACTACTACTACTGCTACTACTACTATACTACCACTACTACTACTACTACTACTACTACTACCACTACTACTACTACTACTACTACTACTACTACTACTACTACCACTACTACTACTACTCACTACTACTACTTACTACTACTACCGCTACTACTACTACACTACTATACTACTATCTACTTACTACTACTACCTACTACTAATAACTAACCTACTACTACTACTACTACTCTACTACTATATGCTACTACTACTACTTACTACTACTACTACTGCTATTACTACTGCTACCACTACTACCACTAATACTATTACTATAATAATAAATAACTAATTTGAAGTTATTTCTGTGCTTGCTGACGACCCCCCAAGAGGAAGCGTATAGAAGGTGAAGAGGGCAGGGCCGAGTACAGAGCCCTGGGGACCCCACAAGTGATTTAGTTCTAAAGTGGCCGCTGTAGCCCTTATGAACCACCAAAGACATATTTTGAACTACGTATATTCTTCATCATCTTTAAAAGGAACAAAGCAATGAAACCTTCCCCCAAAAGTGAGTTTACAACAGCATGGCCTGCGAGTCACACTTACCACACTCTGCTCTTATGACCATCAAAGCCCCCCGCTGTGACCTCTGCAGAACTGGCAGGACAAAGACGTTTTATAAAACTCATTTACTTGCATGTGTTCTCATGTCTGTAATCTTGTTGAAATATGCATTTGAAAATATTCTGTTCTTTGTCATTACTTCGTATATTTTTGATTGTGACAGTTTGGTTCATATCTGATCTGCAACACAATTGAAAATGTAACAATGAGATGTATGTTCTTGTTAATAGGAATAAGTAATAATGGCTACCCGATTTACCCTAAAGTGAGGCTAAACACGTGTTTAGAGACTTACTCCACCCACAAACTGCGTAGAGTCCAGTGTTAACACATTACCACATTTAAACTGTTTAGCTGCGTTTAGTCCAGCTGCGACAGGATTGTTGCAACATACTCATATTGACTGTACTAGACTTTGGGTCTTGGTCCCAGTCAGCATGTGACTTTGCAAAACCACAGCACGCCTGTTTTTAGCTTATTATATTAAAACAAAAGATATTTTTGCTACACCACATTTAGAGAACTGATCGTTTTATTTATTGATTTATTTTTGAGCCAATGCAAGCTTGTGTTATCTTACTCCTCCCGTGACAAACTGTATTTGCCCATGTTTGGAAGTTTAAATCCATACATTCAGTCGGCAAAGCGTCATATTTTGGTGAGAAGCTTTGAGCAAACGCAGCCTGATGTTTCCTGGAACAGCAAAGGGAGCGCCGCAGTGACAAGTCAGAACAGGGCAAAGCAGAGACAGATTTTACAAGTCGTTGCACAAGTTTGATTCTTGTTTTGATCATGTGAAGTCGACTATTTCAGTCCCAGTGTCTCCAAGCTTTTGTAACTGGTCTTTTCACAGCTGCAGCTAGTTTTGGTCTGAAAATGCAGAAAGTCCTTTCCAGACGTTAACCTCTCTACCTATAATTAACTTGATTATACATGTAAACATAACTCTACAAACTAAACTTGCTTTTTACAAAAATACTCAACCTGGGATTTAATGCACTTTTATCAAATTTAGAATAGTCACTTTTATAAAACCGCAGAAGCTGGACTTTTACTTTCAGACTGAATCAGTTGAATTGAAATATGACAAAACTCATTAGACACCTGTATTATAACATTAAGAACATTGTAAAAAATATTTGTCATTGTACATAAACTTAACTTAGGTTGCTACAGAAATATATTGTGAGAAGCTGAATGGATCATTTTACAAACAAGGCTGATGTTACTAAGTCTGGATCGAGTTGGAAAAGCTCGTGACAATGAACAGCTCCAAAACCAACCTCCGTAAAAACATTTGGATCATGAAAATGTCTCTTTTATCATTTACATTCAAATCAGAAAAAACAAAACCAAGACACGAAGAGACGAAAAGTGAATTTATTTACATTGTGTAAGACTGAAATATTAATGTGAGTTTATACATCTTCTTCAAACATCTGCAGAGGTTCAGGGCTGTTTTGATCATTTATTTAGTTTGCTCAAAGTCAGGACGTAAACTCAAAACTTTTACACGGAATTTGAACATAAACAGGATTAAAAGTGAAGCCACAGACGTTTCATCAGGACAGAAACACAGTTAACATGATCAACAGGGAAATGTCCTGAACCACATTTATGTTTGTTACTTTGCATCAGTGAAAGTCTCCACTGCAGAGACGACCAGAGGAGCAGAGTTTGAACCTCCGTCATTTAAACAGGGACTGAAATATGGAAAAAGTTTCTCCTTGAAGCAGCAGCCGGTGAAGGAGAAGAGAAGATCTGCAGAATCTGTGTCATAAAAGGAGACCAGACCCTCATCATAGTCCACAAACACACCCACCTTCTGAGGAGCTCGAACTGGAGACAGACGAGTCCAAGGGTCTATGCAAGCTTTGTAATCTTTGTTTCTCAACACAATGCTCCAGAATCCATTTTTAGGATTTGCAGTGACCTGTCCTTTCCTGTCTATGGACTCTTGAGCCACTCCTAAATCCCACTTTGTTTTCCCTTTGACCTGAACCTCAAAGTAAAACCTGCCTGAAGAGAAACTCTGCTTTCCCAGAACAATAGGATAAAGTGTAAACCTCAGAGGAGAATCTGGGAGCTGCTTCTTCACATCAGTGTGATGAACCTGTTTGAGATCTTCAGACAGAACGAGTTTAGGATGAGCAGTGTCTGGATCCAGAGTCACGTCCACCTCAAACTTGTGCTTTCTCCTCAGCTCAGCTTTAAAACATTGTTTAAACTGGTCAGAGAGCTCCTTCTGCAGCTCCCTCACGGCCCGGGCCACACTGCCCTCACACTTCTCCCCCTCAAAGCTCACGCTGCTCCACTCCTTCAGCCCAGCAGGGGGCGTGAGTGCAGGGCAGCGCTGTAGAAAGTGCAGAGGGTCTTGAGAGCGTGAGAGCCGCTCCTCTGCCTCAGTGCTGCTCTTCTGCAGCTCACAGATCTCCTGTTCCAGCTGCTGCACCAGCTCCTGGGCTCGTTTGTGGCTGAGCCTCTGCTTCTCCTGCAGCTCCTCTAAGAACAGCTCCTGACGCCTCTGAACAGACTGCATGAGAGCAGTGAAGACCTGCAGCCCCTCGGCCCTCTCTCTGTGGACCTCTGTGTCACTGAGCTCCACGCAGCGCTGGATCTCCTGGAGCTTCAGCCTCCTCTGCTCCACCATGTGCTGAGTGTGGAGCAGAGAGGACCTGCTGCGTGAGCACGCCTCCTCCAGAGACAACAGATCATGGTTCTTGTGCTCTAGAGGGACACACACAGTACAGACGCAGCTCTGGTCAGTGTCACAGAAGAGTTGTAGAGGGGACTGGTGTTTGGGACACAGCCTGTCCTCCAGGTTCTCCACAGGCTCCATCAGCTGGTGTCTTTTCAGCCCAGAGACTGTGAGATGAGGCTGGAGGTGGGTCTCACAGAACGAGGACAGACAGACCAGGCAGGACTTCAGGGCCTTGAGTTTGGGCTCAGAGCACACGTCACACTGGACCTCCATAGATTGACTTTTGTTTGTGTCCAGTTTTCTCTGTGACACCAGCTCACGCAGCAGTGTGTTGACACTGAGCTCAGGTCTTGTGGAATAGTTCCTGTTACACAGGGGACATGTGCAGAGTCCATCAGTGTCCCAGGCCTCACAGATGCAGCGTTTGCAGAAGTTGTGTCCACATGGAGTGGACACTGGCTCAGAGAACACCTCCAGACAGATGGAGCACAGGAGCGTCTCCTCAGAGCTGCTTTCACTGGTGGACCACATCTCTGAAACACAAACACATCACACTCACTGTCAGAACTCACACTTGGTCAGGACACACACATAATATACACATGACTGATGGTGTTCTGTGGGGAGATAAGCTAAAAATGTAGTCTTTCATTTCATTCTGAGAAAAGCAAAAAGCTCTGGTGTTGTTTCTGAGTTATACAAACTAATATATAATTATTTAAAAAAATAAATTATCCATATAGCTTTGGGAAACAGAGTTGAGTGACCATTCTGAGTGGGACTGGAAACATATTAGTCTAATAAAGAAAACTCATATTGTGACTTCTGTACAGATAATACTGTTGGTACTTTCTTGCACATGATGAGGGAATGTCCTGAAGTAGTTCTACTTTAGAAAAAAGTGTTTGTTTCAAAAACACAAAATTATAAAAAGAGCCTGCACTCAGTGTCTTCTTCTGCTGGACGACACTTCTGTATTAAAGATATTAATTAATGATCGTCACATAAAACTTTCTGTCTTAACAGCTGCAATGAAATAATAGTTTGTCTTTGTAAAACAGCTCTGACTGAATTATCCAAACAGAGCTTTTTGGTTCAACCTGCTGGAGAAATAATGTTTAATAAATCTTATAATTAGACTGATATTGTGAAACCACATTTAAATGTTTGTCCATCTTATCTTATTGAACATAACAAATATGTAGATTACAATTTCTGCTGACGTCATTACAAGGAGCAAATTTGAAAGAGACAGTTTTAAACCAAGAGACACAAAATTATTTATTTATTTTTATTACTATTTTTATCTTTTTGTTGTTGTTTTGGTTTAAAATTATTTAATTATTAGCAACTGTCATCTCTTCAATAAAAACTTGATCACAAAAAACAAAAACATGAATTTAGATTTTTTTAGCTGCTGTTTTAGCCTTAAAGTGTTTATTTAATAATAATATTTAAACATTATTTACTGTATAACAAAGTTTGTATTTTTGTATTAAAACTGCAGCAGATCCACAATAAAAGACATTTTGAGTTTTTATACAAATAAACTCTGACATAGATCAGTCATTTACATTTTGTTCACTGTAAAACACACAGTTGATCTTAAACGACCAAACAGATCTGTTTTCTAATACTTCCTGTTCAAAACTGCAGAAGCCTCTTTACACTGATCAGTCACAATCATGTCTCTTGTTTAGTTTAATCCTCTTTTATTATTCTGATCCTATCTTATAAGACACTGTGATGACTGAGTGTTTTCTGCTGCTGCTTCTCTCAAAGGGAGTCACTTCCTCACAGAACAATGAGCTTCTATTTCAGACAAATGGAACATAAATGTAGATTTGTGCAAAGACGACAGAGCAATCATCCAACAATCAGGATTTAGAACAACAGAAAAACAACATGAAGTTTACTTTCACTTTCATCTCCTGAGAAAAGCCTTTGAGCTGTTTAGTGAGTGAAGCAGGAAGAGAAACCAGACCAAAGCAGACCAAAGCAGGACAAGAGCTGGACCAGAGCTGTTCAGAGGAAGAATAGTAACACTCACCTGTGACTGCTGAGGGTTTGAATCTGCTGAGGAGCCTTTGAGCAAACAGCCTGATGTTTCCTGGAGCAGCAGAGGGAGCGGCCGTAGTGTGACGAGTCAGATCAGGGGAAAGGGGAGGAGCTAAAGTCAGACAGGCTCATCTTAGTCACTGCAGCTTTAGTTCTTGTTTTTATAATGAGAAGTTGATGTAGCACTTTATAATAATAATATGTAGTAGGTAGTTGTGGTGGCACTTGTGGGATTGATTAGGCGTGTCATGATAAAGAAGTTTACCAGACGAGAGAGCGGCCGCAGCAGGAAGTTAGAACAACAACTAGAGAGAGCCTGACTTCTGCTGGCACGGCGGCCATCTTGTGACTGGAGCAGCAGAGAGTTTGTACTAATGACAGTGTAGTGACTATTTGTGAATCAACTAACAAAAAGAAACGTGACCAAACTTAAGACCAAACATAACTCAAATAATCACTTTGGAGCACCATGGGTTGTGGTTTACGCAGTGTACAAATCAATGTCCATTCAAAAAGATGCATTCAAAAAGGATTTATTCCAAGTGGATGGCAAACAACAAGTTTTACATGTTTACGGCCTGCTTGCTGCCTCTCCTATCCTCCACTGGTAAAAAACCATAGGCCCACCCAGGTGCCGCCTGACTCAGCTACACCGCCACCTATATAACCTCGGTGCCCAAAATTAATATGCAAAAGAAAAATAAAACAAATTAACTTTAGCAAAACTTAAGTTTAACTTAGCACAAATGTGACAAAAATAAACTTAATATGTAAATTAGCAAAACTTAATTATGAAATATAACAAAACAAAAATATGAAACAAAATAGAGAAATAGCTCCTACACTCCGGCCCCTAATTGTGTATTAAATCACAATTATTTTTGACTAAACTTAAGGAGCTATTCTTAAGGCAATAACATGTAAAAAACTATGTGTAATGCATTAGCCTTAAGTGAGTTTTAGTCTTCATGTTTCTTCTTTCCGGACCTGAAGGAAAACAGGAAAGATAGAGCAAAGAGAGAGACAGATAGAGGTTTAGTCCATAGTGGCTTCCAGCAGCAGACAGAGCTTGGTCACTGGCCTCTCCAACACGCTGGTTTTGGTCTTCAGCTGCACTGAGCGAACCAGCCCTTTAGAATCAGTGTTTACAGCCAGGACTCTTCCCATCTGCCAGCATCCTCTGGGGCAGTGGCGTCTGCGATAGCACTATGTCTCCAGGACTGATGTTCCTCCTCTGTTTTGTCCACTTTTGTCTCTCCTGCATGATCGGTAATATTCTGAGATCCATCTTTTCCAGAATATTTCTGCCATGTACTGTACTTGTCTCCACCTTTTCTTCAGGTACAAATCTTGTTTCTGAAACATCCAGGTGGCATGACAGGTTTGCCCTTTAATGTCAGAATATGATTTGGTGTGAGGGCTTCTAGGTCGTTTGGATCATCAGAGACTGCTGTAAGGGGTCTATCGTTCAAGATGGCCTCTGCTTCACATAAAACAGTTTGGAAACTTCATCGTCCACAGTCTGTTGCTTGAGGACTGAGGTAAGCACATTTCTGACTGAGCGAATCAAACGCTCCCAGACACCTCCTTGGTGTGAAGCTGCAGGTGTATTAAAATGCCAGTTTATGCCATCTTGCAACAATTGTCTTTGAATTTATCATTTTCCAAATTAGCCAGACTCTCTTTAAGCTCCTGTTGGCTCCCACAAAGTTTGTGCCGTTATCTGACCTGATGGAGGAGACTGGGCCACGTCTGCATACAAATCTTCTGACTGCATTGATGCAGGAATCAGCATCCAGTGTGTATGCAACCTCCAAATGGACAGCACGGCTGGTCAGACATGTGAAAATGACTCCATATCGTTTGATTAGGCTCCTGCCTTTCTTTACGTCAATGGGGCCAAAATAGTCTACTCCGACATCAGTAAATGGAGCTTTGTCTGGCATTACTCTTTCGAGAGGCAGATTGGCCATTTTTTGGTCCATCAACCTTCCTCTGTTTCTTCGACATGTGACACAGTCGGACAAAATCTTTCTGGCAGCAGAGTTTGCACTTGTGATCCAGTATTTTTGCCGCAGCTTAGACAACATGTGATTCCTTCCTGCATGGCCAAGTTGATGGTGGATGTGGCGCAGGATTAATGTTGACACATGCATGTCCTTGCTCAAAATGACAGGATGCTTTGTTTCCAGTGGCAGAGCTGCTTTGTGGAGACGGCCACCCACTCTAAGCACTCCGTTGTCCAACACTGGGTCCAGCCTGTACACATTGCTTTCTTTACAGATGTTCTTATTTGCTCGGAGTTGACTTATTTCAACTTTGAACTTGTGATGCTGCTCAAACTGAATGATGGCTAGCTCTGCTTGTGCCAGATCTTCACAGGTTAAGTTTTGTCCTTTTAAAGTGTCTTTAAACTGCTGCATTTTTTGTGCCACATGTTGCTCTTTAATGTTGATGTCATTGTCAGATTCATGTGAAAACTCCTTCTTTTCTGAGATAGCACTTTGAGGAGCTCTTTCACTTTTAGAAACCATGCAACATTTTTCTTCAGCTTTGCCCAAGATGAACAGCAAGTGAGTATGAAACTGGTGTGATCTTTCTCCTCCACACAAGCACTGACTGTTACATCCTTTTTATTTCAGGGTCATCAGCTGGGATTGGATCACAATTTTCATTCAACTTTGGCCATTTGTTTTCCAGCTCAAACAAAAACTGAGGCCCACTGATCCATCTGCTGTTCTCCATGAATTCCTCAGCTCCCATTCCTCTTGATGCCTCGTCTGCTGGATTCTCTTTAGTGCTCACATACCTCCACTGTTCAATTTGAGTAGCTTCTCTGATGAGGAAATTCTGTTTGCAACAAATGTATGAAATCTCTTAGTTTCATTGCGGATGTATTTCAGGACAGTGGTGCTGTCTGTCCAAAAAACAGAACTTTCCAACTTGATGTGTAACTCTCGTTGAAGCATTTGATCGACGTGAACAGCGAGGACTGCAGCTGTGAGCTCTAGACGAGGAATGGTGGTCTGCTTGAGAGGAGCCACTCTGGCTTTCCCAGGAGGAATGAGAGGTGCACATGATGATCATTTTGTAGTCTTAAATATGACACTGTGCCGTATCCCACTTGGCTGGCATCAGAGAAGTGGTGAAGTTGTGCAGTGACAGGATCATTTGTTGGTTTGATGCATCTGTCCACTCTGAAGTCTGATATTTTCTTTAAATCTTGCAGCCAGGCAGACCATTGTTTGGAAAAGTGAGGGTGAACTGCATCGTCCCACCCCAAGTTTCTTCTACAAAGCTCTTGCAAGAGCAGCTTAGCAGAGATTGTGAAAGGGGCAAGAAAACCCAGTGGATCATAGAGTGAGCTCACCACTGACAATATTCCGCGTCTTGTGTGTGGCTGCTCTTGAAGTGAAGATTTAAACTTGAATGAGTCACTTTCTGTGCACCATTGGAGTCCCAGTGCCCGCTCCACTGGGAGCTCATCTCCATCCAAGTCCATCTCCAATATTTCTTTTGCCTTGTTGTCATTTGAAACAGTATGCAACACTGTACGGCTATTACTGAGCCACTTTGAAAGCTTAAATCCACCTTTGCTGCAGAGCACTGTCAAATCATGTATCATTTTTATTGCTTCATCTTCAGTAGGCAGAGATTTTAGACAATCGTCCACATAGAAATTATGTTTGATTGTGTTGACAACTTCAGGTGGAAAATGAGGAGCATTATCTTCAGCTGTTCTTCTGAGAGCGTAATTTGCACAGCTCGGTGAGGAGACAGCTCCAAACAGATGGACTTTCATGCGATATTCTTTTGGGGCTTGTGCAGTATCACCCTGAGGCCACCAGAGGAAGCGCAGGAAGTTTCTTTGATGCTCTGGGACCTGGACCTGATGGTACATGGCCTGGATATCTGCCATGATAGCAATGGGCTCCTGTCTGAACCGCAGAAGAACTCCTATGACAGAGTTTGTCAGATCAGGCCCCTGCAGAAGCTGGATGTTGAGTGAGGTGCCTTTGTAGGTCACACCACCATCGAAGACGACTCTCAGTTTGTTTTTTCTGGGGTGATAAACACCATGGTGTGGAAGATACCACACTTTCCTTCACTGTAAGTCAGCTGGTCTTCAGGCACCAATTCAGCATGTCCACTGCAAATCATATTTTCAACAAATGTGGTGTACTCTGCTTTAAATGAGTCATTTTTGTCAAACTTTCTTTTTAGACTTTGAAGACGTTGCTCTGCAATACAGCGGTTTTGTGGTAAGTTGACATTTTGTTCTTTGAAAGGCAGCTCTATACAGTAATGTCCGTCAATTAATGCTGCAGAATTGGTCATTACTTTCATGAACTTGATGTCTTCTCTAGACATTTCCTTTTGCTCTTGTGATGTTTTTTCATTGAAATCATGATTGTACTGTTGAATCAGCATGTTTTCGAGATGTTCCACAGATATTCTGTTTACAGTGACAGCAGAGCAGCCAATCTTGTCTCTGCTTTCACAACGAAGTGGACCATTAATGACCCATCCAACTCGGGTCCGAACAGCATAGGGCCCATTGCTCTGGCTGTTGATTAACTCCCACGGCTCCATTACTTTGGCTGCATCAGTGCCAATAAGCAACTCAACATCAGCATTTATGTGTGGAGCTTCACATTTTTCAGGTAAGGCCACTTGTTAATATCTTCTTGCTGTGGAACATTACATCTTGAAACAGGCATAGACTTTTGTGTCATCACATCAGGGAGCTCAATGTACTCATTTTCATCAAATGCAGCAACTTTTATTCCAGAAATGATATTTGTGTTTACAATGCTTTTGTGTCCCATTGTACGCAGCACAACACTTGCCTTTTTGCCTTTGACTTTCAGTTTTCTTGCCAGGCTTTCTGTACAAAATGTGCCGGTGCTTCCCGGATCCAAGAAGGCATACGTCTGCACTGGTGTGCTAGTGCATGGACTTTTAACTTGGACTGCAACAATAGACAGAACAGAATTATCTTCATCACCGGCCCCAATATGACCACAAGTCTGAGTCATTGTAGATGCAGTTGAGGTGGTGACAGGTTGCAGGGGACGTTTAGATGCATTTTCATGTTCAATGTGAAGAACTGTGGGATGTTTTTGCTGACACACTGAACACTCCATTCGATTTCTGCATTCTTTACTTGTATGTCCAGTTTTCAAACATCCAAAACAAATTCCTTTTTCTTTAATGAAATTAACTTTGTCTTTGTGTGCCTTTTCTTTGAAATGAAAACATTTTTCCAAAGTATGATTGCTCAGTGAACAAAATGAACAGCTGTAATGTACAGAAAACTTGTTTTTATTTGTTGTAATTTGTTTACAGCTGTAACATTAGTAGCAAAACTGCCCTTTTTTCTTTGTTTTGTATAGTTGTTGTTGGAGGTTTTGGGTGTGGAGTGCTGTGGATCTTGAATGTTGCCAAAAAGTGGGTCAGATGCTATTTTGACTTGTCTTTCAATAAATGAAACCAGATCTGTGAACAGTGCTCTTTGACCCCTTCTCTCCTGAAGGTCACATGCCACAACTCTCCATCTTTCTCTCAATTTATAAGGCAGCTTTAAATGATGTTTCTCATGTTTGCTGGTAGATCAAGCTCTTTCATGTTTGCAATATGTTCAGTTAGATTTGAACATCCTCTGAGAAAGAGAGAAAACGACTGCAGTGCGTTTATGTCTTCACCTTTTATTGCTGGCCAGTTGTTTATTTTTCCATATATGCATGTGCTATTTTATGCTCATTTCCAAAATGCTCTGCAAGAAGGTTTTTGGCTCTGTAGTAGCCTTGTTCTGGAGGCAAATGCTGACAACTGTGGACGAGGTCTCTCGGCTGCCCCCTGGTGTATTGTTCCAGAAAGTGCAGACAGTCACTCAGATCTGAAGTTTTTGCCTCGACACCGTTCTCAAATGCTCTTATGAAAGATTTATATTGGAGAGGATCTCCATCAAATTGAGGGATGTTTCGAGGTGGCAGAACTGAGCTCAGGTTTTGCTGGACTAACATGGCAGTGATGTCATTTGTTTTTGCATTATGTCCATTATACCTGGTTGATTTATTGGTGATTGCACTTGTACATTTTCACACACAATGGGCTGGCCACAGTCTACATTTTTATTTCGAGTTACATATTCAGTGGTGTTTTGTTTGGGTCGGACAACTGGTGGTTGCACAGCAGTGGTGAAAACATTATTTTCGTTTGGTTCTGGTACAATACATCAGCACAAGGATTTAATTTCATTGTTTTGGAGACATTGTGTTTATTGACATATGAATTCATTCCGTCAGAAACATTGGTGTTGGATAATTTGGACGTTTTTGAGACTTTAGAGCCACACTGAGACGTGCTGATGTTGAAAACACGGAGCTTTGCATTTGCAGCAGCAAGTTGCGTTTCCAGTTCGAGTTGTTCCTTTTGTCTTTTCAACTTTTCACTTTCCATTTTTATTTTTTCCTCCTGTGCCTCAATTTCATGTTTTTTGTTCAAAGCTGCAACGCGTTCCATTAACGCAGCTTTATCTGCCTCTGCTTTGAGGCGCATTGACACTGTGGAGGAGATTCGTGAAGTTTGAGAGCGCGTCTTTGATACATTGACCTTTTAGCGTTCACATTAGACGCACTGTCCTCTGGATTTATGTCATCCATTTGTTGATCTGGATTGTCCATTTTTGATGGCACATTTGAATGACCCAGCTCAGACAACCACATTTGAACACATTCAACACATTCAATGTAAGTAGACATTTTATTTGCGAAATACTCGTTTTGTTTTACAAGTTCATCAGAAGGCAACGGCAAACTGATAAATTCATCGTGCGCACATTTTGCGTCTTGTTGACATTGGATGAACACATTGAGAAGTGACGTCACAGACTTTGCATTTTCCTTTGATTTCATTAATATGTTCAAATCCTCCATCAACCTTTTTGCTTGTTTGCATTTTGTTTTCCGTTTTTCTTGACAAGTTTGCATTTGGAGACTCAAGCCTTTTGGAGTAAATTTGAGGCTCCTTTTGGTTGACACTTGCACATCATTTTCCATTTCTTTTTGCACTTCTGGCACATCTGACATTTTTCACTTTTAGTTTCTTGTTCACAATCCACAATCCAAAGACAATTTGCACAAACAACACCTTTTCAAAGTTTTACCTTTTATTTGCTCACTTGGGCACTAGCGGTGCGTAAAGGTACTGCACTCATCCAGACTTTGATTTATCTCCGCTTTGACAATTGTATGTTGATACTGATCACTATCATCAAACTCCAATCGTTTGGCCGTTTTCCTTTACAGCATTAGCAATCATTACACATACCATTTACTCAGAAGAGGAGCAGAGCGTTTGCATGTTGTGGGCGAGGCAACTTTCCCGCTGGCGCCATCAGAGAACAAAGGCGATGGATTAAACAAACTTTACGCGTCCATCCGCGCATCAATGAACAATAATCCACTTGATATCGATCCGTTGAATCGTCTTGTTGGTCCTAGGGCAGGTTTTTTACTGAGATGTAGTGACTATTTGTGAATCAACTAACAAAAAGAAACGTGACCAAACTTAAGACCAAACATAACTCAAATAATCACTTTGGAGCACCATGGGTTGTGGTTTACGCAGTGTACAAATCAATGTCCATTCAAAAAAGATGCATTCAAAAAGGATTTATTCCAAGTGGATGGCAAACAACAAGTTTTACATGTTTACGGCCTGCTTGCTGCCTCTCCTATCCTCCACTGGTAAAAAACCATAGGCCCACCCAGGTGCCGCCTGATCAGCTACACTGCCACCTATATAACCTCGGTGCCCAAAATTAATATGCAAAAGAAAAATAAAACAAATTAACTTTAGCAAAACTTAACTTAACTTAGCACAAATGTGACAAAAAATAAACGTAATATGTAAATTAGCAAAACTTAATTATGAAATATAACAAAACAAAAATATGAAACAAAATAGAGAAATAGCTCCTACACTTGTTAAAAGCCAAAGAAACTCTAACGCTTCAGAAACAGAAGTGAAAGTGAAACTGACTGATCGGCCGTAGACACGACGCTTCTGTGCTCCACTTTGTACAGTTTGTCCACCTCGTGCTCCTGGAAGAACACAAAGAACAGACGAAATCACAAACCCAGACCTTCATCACAGAATCACAGACGAGTCAGATAATCAGAGAACATAATTACAGATCATTATCACAGAAATCACAGAACATCCACATAACGTGATGATGAAAGTGTCTGAACCTTGAGAGTGGAGACGTTGGCGATCCGATCCAGAGGACTCATCAGATCTGCATCGATGAACAAGTCCTTCTTCCCTGGAAGCTGTCGTACACAGAGGTCAGAGGTCAGAGGTCAGAGGGTCAGAGGGTTAGGGATAGGCTGGGCGATATTGACAAAAATCAATACCTCGATTATTTTTTGTCATATTTCGATAACGATATTCAAGCGATAATTTGTTAGTCCAACATAAACAACCTTAAATATTCCAACAAGTCTAAAAACTGACTGACTCAGTGTTATTGTGACTTTTACGTTTTGACTTTCTTAATTTGACAACACAACAAAAAAACGTAGCCCTTATTTCAAGAACAGGATATATGTTTTAATAAATTGAAGTCTGTGTGTATTTCCTTATTTCATGTAAAATAAGATTTCATAGGGTTAGGGTTGTTTCTTCAGCAATCTTAGTTCTAACCAATAATAACTGATTCAAAACCTAAATACTCCTCATTCTAAGCACATATTCACTTATTTCAAAATTAAGTTCGTCATTTTTTCCAGTTTGTTTAAATATCAAACAAATATTGGCCAAATTGCAGGAATCTTTCATTATATCATAATGTTGCTGTTTTGTGAACTCTGAATGACTTATTGTACTAAATCTAACAGGAATATAAACTAGTTGCATCTACAGTATTAGCAAGTCGATAGCATCATTTATTTAACTTTTGTTAGAAATTTGTTCTTTTGTAGCGTATTTTTCCTGCATGATAAACTCGATATTAAATTGTGTGCAGATCTTTGAAACAACATTCCGATATGATCTAAAATTCGATGTATTGCCAGCTCTAGTTAGGAACGACAGATGAACCTTGGAGCTACATCTAATCTGTGCAATGTCTCTGTAAATGAGCACACAGATTATTACATGAACTGAATATGCTGGGGCTTTTGAAAAGGAAACGTTTGCATCTATAATGTAGTGTCTGTGTAAAAGAAGATAATGTGTGTAGATAGATAAATAGGATTATATGTAAGTCAGAAAACTTTCCATTTAGATCTGTTTCTCTCAACTGTAACATCTTTCCTTCTGGTTAAACTAAAGTCCCTGAACGAATAAGATCTACACACAAACACCTAAAGTCAGAGGGTCAGAGGTGAAGGGTCAGAACCTGCTCCAGGAGGAAGATGAGCTGATCTCGGGCGAGTCTCTTGAGCAGAGAAAAGTCGGCTGCTGCGGCGCGTCTCTGCGGAAACCTGCCGCCATTTCAGCCTTTACAACCGAACCGAGCGAACCGGGACAAACGGGGTCATAACCGGGACAGAACCTGGTCTAATGCACGCGCTTCTTCCCGGGACGAGGAGGTTTGTGGACCATTTCCCCTCGTTTCACGTTTGACAGACTGGACTCGCTCCTGTTCGCCTCTGATCCGCTCCTGTTCGCCTCTGATCCGCTCCTGTTCGCCTCTGTTTCGCGTCTGTTCCGCTCCTCTTCGCTTCACGCCCGCAGACACACTCATAACAGACTCATAACAATCATAAATCCTCCGTTTATTCCCAAAAACATTTCTGTCGGAGCTCGAGCCCGAATGAGCGGAGCGGAAACAGCCTCGGTCAAAGCGGAAGTCAACGTTAGCTCCGCGGCTAAAAACAACCGCGATATCACACATATTTACACTTCAGCGCTTTAACGTCACACAAACTAACATTACGTGGTCTCAAACGTTTATTCTACTGTCTACCGGAGTCATAAATATGTAAATTATTCTGTTTTTCATAATTTTAACATTTTTGTGTCAAAGTGGCTCCGCGGGCGAGGCGTGGAAGTGACGTAAGAGGAAGCTCGAAACCCGGAAATGCCTGGAGAGCGGCGCAGATCGTGCGCGCAGTGCACAGACCAATCCCAGCTGTAAGTACAGAACATTTATGAGTTTGTGAATTAAATCAGGTTGAACTGCGGCGTGTTTCTGAAAGTGTGCGTGACCTGACGTGACGTGACGTGACGTGACTTTGTCTAAACTGTGTTAAATCACGAGGGTCTGGCTGCAGACCTCCATGAGGAGGCTCCTCCACCGTGAGACCGGAAGTAAGCAATGAAACCTAATTTTGAGATGCTTGAAAAGAGATGCTGGATCAAGTAATTTTTATGACAATCGATAACATTCAGAGACATGAATGTGACGACTAACAATAACGTTTTAAACAAAAAGTTTTTATGCCTTGTGCGGTCTTAGTAAATGCTATTGTCAGGACGGAGGGACGGTGATAAGTTTAGTAGAACGGAACTTTAGGAAAAGGTTTGGGTAAAGGTTACGATTAAAAAACATTAACGTTTTGGCCATGGCATCCAGCTCACTTATCCTGCACTCTCCCATTGTAGACTTGAGGGTGCGGGAATCCAACCTGAAAACTTTGTATTGAAGACACCGCACTACCACTCAACCAGATCTAATCGACTCACTGGGCCCTGGGTCTTGAATAGTGT
>JBBPFD010000074.1:0-98748 GCA_038363315.1 Mugilogobius chulae
CTTAGACCTGGTTTAGTTCTGGTTTAGACCTGGTTTAGTCCTCTTTAAGTCCTGGTTTAGACCTGGTTTAGTTCTGGGTTAGACCTGGTTTAGTCCTCTTTAAGTCCTGGTTTAGACCTGGTTTAGTCCTGGTTTAGACCTGGTTTAGACCTAGTTTAGTCCTGGTTTAGTCCTGGTTTAGTTCTGGTTTAGACCTGGTTTAGACCTGGTTTAGTTCTGGTTTAGTCCTGGTTTAGACCTGGTTTAGTCCTGACCTAGACCTGGTTTAGTCCTGGTTTAGACCTGGTTTAGTCCTGGTTTAGTTCTTGTTTAGACCTGGTTTAGTCCTGGTTTAGACCTGGTTTAGACCTGGTTTAGATCTGGTTTAGTTCTGGTTTAGACCTGGTCTAGTTCTGGTTTAGACCTGGTTTAGTCCTCTTTTAGTCCTTGTTAAGACCTGGTTTAGTTGTGGTTTAGACCTGGTTTAGTCCTTTTTTAGACCTGGTTTAGTCCTGGTTTAGTCCTGGTTTAGACCTGGTTTAGTCCTTTTTTAGACCTGGTTTAGTCCTGGTTTAGTCCTGGTTTAGACCTGGTTTAGTCCTTTTTTAGACCTGGTTTAGACCTGGTTTAGACCTGGTTTAGTCCTGGTTTAGACCTGGTTTAGTCCTGGTTTAGTTCTGATTTAGACCTGGTTTAGATCTGGTTTAGTTCTGGTTTAGACCTGGTTTAGTTCTGGTTTAGACCTGGTTTAGTCCTCTTTTAGTCCTTGTTAAGACCTGGTTTAGTTCTCGTTTAGACCTGGTTCAGTTCTGGTTTAGACCTGATTTAGTCCTGGTTTAGTCCTGGTTTATTTCTGGTTTAGACCTGGTTTAGTCCTGGTTTAGTCCTGGTTTATTTCTGGTTTAGACCTGGTTTAGTCCTGGTTTAGTCCAGGTTTAGTCCTGTTGTAACTGTGCAGGGTTCCCTTTAAAATAAAAAATATAAAATAGAAATAAATATTAATGTGTTTGTGCTGATGTTTTTTATTAGAAAAAAAAACAGATATTTTTAAGCTATATTACTCCTCACTGGTCCTCGGCTATTCTAACTGATGTACAGTAGACTGATGTAAACTGTTAAAGATGTTGCTGTCTTTACTTGACAAAATAGTCTTTATTAACCTTCAATCACACATGCATATATTTTGAGGTATGTGTGGTGTCTTGTCAAAGAAAACAATAACACTATTTTTGCTTTAAATAGAACATTTGTGTTACATCTTTAATGAGCAATGCCTTGCTTCCACCTCTAGTCTGCAGACATCAGCCTCACAACCACACAACCACGCACTCACACAAACAAACAAACGCAATGGTGTTTCCACTAAGGTGAAAATATTTGCTGTGTCTCTTTATCAAGACAGGTATCCCGCTTAATCAAACACAAATAAAAAATCTGCGTAGGGATCAAGTACTGAGGTGAACACAACTTCTCTAAAATATTTCAGATATTTTCTGTCAATATCTAGAAGTTTTCCATAATGTACAGCATTAAAGGGCCTATATTTTGATTTATTTAAACATATTTACCACAAATGCTACACAGTAAATAGACTGGTTTCTTCTGGCAAACTAAACAAATGCTCTTCTATCTTGTGATGTGACTCACTGCTAATACAAAAAATGCTCCTCTGTGTTTTTTAACTCTGCATAATGCTCACTACATCCATTTAAATATTCACGTTTGAAATTGCCTCATTTTGTTGCTTAAAAAATAAAAAAATACACACATGCAAACGTTGTATGCAACCAAGCTCTCGGTGGTTGCCTACACCACCCAATAACATGCAGGTTAGGGAACACTTGGGGGTCAGAGTTTGAGGTGTTCAGACAACTGGCTTATGCTTAGCTGCCCCATGGCTGCTACTATCACTGCGTGGGGACAGGGGATGCTGTGTGAAGAAAATTAGCTTTATAAATAACACATCATCATTTACATTTCATCTCTTCACTCTATACATGTAAGGAGACCTAATGCTCTGAAAAGTGGTTCCTCACACTATTGCGATGTACACCACTGACAGTACCAACTGGTGTTTTGGCATGGGACTGCTTGTGGTTCCATTCCAATGCATTGGATGTGGAACCATCCTTTGCAATTGTCACATTGAATCTGCATGACAAAAAATATGTTAGTCACTAAACACAATTTCAATTAATAGTCATTTATGAAATACAACATGGTTGATTGATACAACATGTGTCTTTTAATAAATAATTTATTTTTAAAGGCACTCAGCACACTGTCAGAGCTCGTACAGTGTCCAGTTTGGGGACTAGTGGATTTTATCCTTGCTGTCTGGTGATATTCAGGGCTGCATCAAATCAGGACCTATAATACACTGTTTTATTTTGCCACTACAAATCTGAGGCTATGGTTCTCTACTGAAAAAAATGTGTGTTGCACTCTCCAAACTGTGTACAGTTCTTGATCTTATTGCAAGAGACTGAAAAAATGTCGAGTGACTAATGACAGGCAGATCTGCAGTTCATTAAACTGTACAGATGAGGAAGGAGGTGAATCAAAAGTCCAAACATTTTTATCATCCAGTGTCAGTGCTCCCTGGCTTTCATTTGCTTGGCAGGGCAGGCTGTCATGCATGTGCTGTATGACAACAATTTAATAAATAGCTCTGTATAATTAATGCATATAATTATTGCTAATATTTTGTAAATGTTAAGGGTATTAAAGGACAATTTTCATCAGGCCCTAAAGGACCTCTACTTTGTCATTTTAGCTTATACAAACAAAGAAATGTATTAAGAAAATTACAGACAACAGTGTGTTTCATTTGTTAGAAATGGAGTTAGATGTTTATTACACTGTAAACATAATTAAACTGATCTTGGCTGATATGCTAATGCTGCAGAAATTCTTATGTCTGCATAGTTCATGGATTTAAAAACAGTACAGACGATTTCAGTGATCAACTTATGTACTCACAAAGATATTATCAATGTGTCTTTCTTTGGGCTAACAAAGTTAAAAATATGTCACAAGCAATGTGTCATGAGGGAGCAATGTTAGAGAAGGATTAAAAACTAAGCACTGTTACAGCAGGATTATAAACCCAAAACCTGTTAAACTGATATGTAAAATCTTATATGAATATTTAAGACATTTATAATATAAAACTAATACGACACACAAAGTTTCATTCAACGCTGATACATGGCATTTGTTGTGTCAGTTATTACATTATTACTATCCAAATAAATATTTATTGATTGGTTTCTCTTACCCAAGTTCCAGCAATTGGGAGATTTTGTAGCCCACACAAACGGCAGAAGTCATTATTTGAGACTGTAAAATATATTTAAAAATACAGACACTGAAATGTTTCACAGAAGAACAAATATTTATAAAGCATAAATAAATATTTAAAAATATGTGCAATTACTAGAGTTGTCCATGATAGCTTGGGCCATCTCCTTTCTCAGAATCCCCATGTTTTTTTTGCTGGAAGCAATATTTATGGCTTCAGGAACATTCGGGAACTCCCTTGCTACTATCTTGGCCATCTTGAACGAAATACATATTTTAAACACACATAAAAGGAAAATCTGTATTTACCTAACTGATTTATTATGCACCTGCAGGACAAATACTCCACAGCTAACTTGATCTTTTTGGCAAGAGTGGGCTATTTGTCCAGCTTTCCATTTAATTGGAGCCCAGACCTCCATGCCAAAGCAGTGAAGCCTCATCCGAAAGTAAGCTCTGTAAAATAAAAATATTAATGAAAATAACACGATTAGTGTTTTACTGCACAATTGTTATTTTGTGTTTTTTGGTCAACTGACCGAAAACGCCGAGCTGCCTTTTGTGATTCTGCAACTTCTTGACAGACATTTAATGGGTCCACCACAAATATCTGTTTAGTTACAGCATTGAGATACTAGTGGAGAAATAAAGAAAACATGGCATGAGATGGAGTGATTGGATTCACTTATAAAATCACCCTTTCAATTTTATTTATATGAGCAAACCAAAAAGCTTTTTTAAGGAACACTGAAATGAACTACTAAATGTCATTAAATTATATTTTTATTAATTACATTAAGTAATGTGTGGCGAAAAAAATAGAAATAAGAATGACTAAATTCTGCATTCCTTAAGAATTAAGAATTCAAAGTCATGCTTAAAATCCAGAAGAGTCTCATTTGTGTGTGTAGTTTTTGTGCATGTGCCTGTTTAGACTCCCTACAATGTGTGGACATGCTGAGACCACAGGTGCTCTCCTGATGGTCTTCTCTCAGACCTATGCTATATAATATTGTTGGATGGACTTAAAGGTTGTCCATGTGCTCAATTAGATTCCGGTATGTGGAAAATGGAGGCAGGAACGATTGATGCACTCCAGCCACATAAAAAAGGGGTTCGGTTACCAGAAATTCACTCTACAGTCAAATTATTGTTAATTTGGTCTCTCTACAAAATTATGTTACCATGTAATTGTAACTGTGTTTAGAACCAATGACATCTACCATTATTACAAATCAAAAATTTAGCAAGTGGGTATTGGCTGAGAAATCACTGACCCACTACCCAAATGGTCATGTTGGAAGATGTCACAAAAGCAAAACTTTAACTATGGCATATCCAGACTCTGTCACATCCTCGCATGCTCTGGGGGAACCTGCTCTCATCTGTGAAAAGTATAAGGCACAATTACTGTTTGTGCTAATCTGTTTTCTGTCAAATGCTTGTGGGACTGCACAATGTTGATCTGTGTGTACAGGCCCCACTAGTGAAGGTTGTGTTGTCAGAGTATCCTCATGGAATTGGTTTCTGACTTTTTGTTGAGACACCATACCATGGTCATACCTGCTTGTCATTGCTTGGTCTCATCTGATGTCAGAAGCAAGACAATTTAGGATTAGATCAATACTTTGATGAGAAACTACTGAAAGTTTGGACCCTATGGTGGGGCAGCTACAGCAAATTCTCACTGTGTGCTTAGGTAGAACACTTAACTTGCCACACACCACTGTCTGTGGTGTGGGTCATTTGGTAAGAGGTTCCTTGATGCTATCACTGCCTTCAATGGTGGTTTATAATTAGCGCTTTATAATTATAGAAAATTTACACGCATGGTTGTGTTCTGGGGGAGGTCATTAGGGCATTGCTCCAAATTTTCATCTTTGCACAAATAAAATATATGAGTCCAGCTGCTGGGTGGTTCCCTTCCTTAAGTTCCTCCTGGTCTTCTTACATCTACTCGATGCTCTAGCTCTGCCATCCTACAGGAGATGCACTAAATGAACAGCTTGTATAGTACTAATGATCAGAGCACTGGAACTATGCAAGAGGGAAGTCTGTCAGAACGAGGGCACAGAATGGCCTGTATTCAAAACCAGTATTTTTAGAACGTCTCTTGCTAATTTACTATTGTTTTCAGCGGCTGTCTGTTGTAATAATATTGGGTGAATTAGATTTGCGTCGAGTGTGGGTTCAAACTGGACATGCTGACATCACTACAGTGGGTATGATTTATATTATGTTGTTTGAATGTTCCTTATTCATTTTAGCAGTGTATGAAAACCATGTTTAAATAATATAAAGCATACACTTTATATAATCACGTAGATCGTGTTTATATGCTGTTATGCATCTCTGCCAACAGACCGCTGCATGTGCTCAAAATAACTAACAAAGTTTCAAAGGAGTTCTCAAAAAATGTATTGTGTTCTGAGTCACTTATAGTCTTTATGCATTGGACTTTTAGCTGTATTCGGGGGCAACGGGCAAGCAACTTACAACAAGTTTCCAGTGGTTGTCAGTGTTTACAAATCCAATACTTCCATAGTACTTGTCAAAAGCTACCTGAAAAAAAATGCATAAGTGAGAAAAAGAGAGAGCGACAGAGATAAACAGACAGAGTGATTCAGTGACATACAAAGAGAAATACACAGAGACAGACACCACAACGGACATTATTGTACCTCTCGAAGGGCCTGCCTTTCGATTTGTTGTCTTGTACCAAAAAGAATCATTCCAATAGAATGGTGGTTGAACTGGTAGATCTTGTTGTCAGTGTCCAGTGTGTTGAGTATTGCTCGTATGTAGCACTCCATAGCCTTATGAAGAAAAAATATATATGAATACTCTAAACTGTTTGTTTGTCAGGTGTATGGTCGTTGTATGTGTGCGTACTGCAGTGATGAAAGTGTGTCAGATGAGTGTTGTATGTGTGTGTGTGTCAGATGAGTGTTGTATGTATGTGTGTGTCAGATGAGTGTTGTATGTGTGTGTGTGTCAGATGAGTGTTGTATGTGTGTGTGTGTCAGATGAGTGTTGTATGTGTGTGTGTGTGTCAGATGTTGTATTGTTGTGTGTGATGATGTGTATGTGTGTGTGTCAGATGAGTGTTGTATGTGTGTGTGTGTCAGATGAGTGTTGTATGTGTGTGTGTGTCAGATGAGTGTTGTATGTGTGTGTGTGTCAGATGAGTGTTGTATGTGTGTGTGTGTCAGATGAGTGTTGTATGTGTGTGTGTGTCAGATGAGTGTTGTATGTGTGTGTGTGTCAGATGAGTGTTGTATGTGTGTGTGTGTCAGATGAGTGTTGTATGTGTGTGTGTGTCAGATGAGTGTTGTATGTGTGTGTGTGTCAGATGAGTGTTGTATGTGTGTGTGTGTCAGATGAGTGTTGTATGTATGTGTGTGTGTGTGTGTCAGATGAGTGTTGTATGTTGTGTGTGTCAGATGTGTTGTATGTGTGTGTGTCAGATGAGTGTTGTATGTGTGTGTGTGTCAGATGAGTGTTGTATGTGTGTGTGTGTGTCAGATGAGTGTTGTATGTGTGTGTGTGTCAGATGAGTGTTGTATGTATGTGTGTGTGTCAGATGAGTGTTGTATGTGTGTGTGTGTCAGATGAGTGTTGTATGTATGTGTGTGTGTCAGATGAGTGTTGTATGTGTGTGTGTGTCAGATGAGTGTTGTATGTATGTGTGTGTGTGTCAGATGAGTGTTGTATGTATGTGTGTGTGTCAGATGAGTGTTGTATGTATGTGTGTGTGTGTCAGATGAGTGTTGTATGTATGTGTGTGTCAGATGAGTGTTGTATGTGTGTGTGTGTCAGATGAGTGTTGTATGTATGTGTGTGTCAGATGAGTGTTGTATGTTGTGTGTGTCAGATGAGTGTTGTATGTATGTGTGTGTGGTGTGTCAGATGAGTGTTGTATGTATGTGTGTGTCAGATGAGTGTTGTATGTGTGTGTGTCAGATGAGTGTTGTATGTGTGTGTGTGTCAGATGAGTGTTGTATGTATGTGTGTGTGTGTGTCAGATGAGTGTTGTGTGTGTGTGTTGTATGTGTGTGTGTGTCAGATGAGTGTTGTATGTGTGTGTGTGTCAGATGAGTGTTGTATGTGTGTGTGTGTCAGATGAGTGTTGTATGTGTATGTGTTGTTGTTGTGTGTGTCAGATGAGTGTTGTATGTGTGTGTGTGTCAGATGAGTGTTGTATGTGTGTGTGTGTCAGATGAGTGTTGTATGTATGTGTGTGTCAGATGAGTGTTGTATGTGTGTGTGTGTCAGATGAGTGTTGTATTGTGTGTGTCAGATGATGTTGTTTTTTTTTTTTTTTGTATTGTTGTTGTGTGTGTGTGTCAGATGAGTGTTGTATGCGTTGGTTTTTATGGTTTACAGGGCCAATTGACCTGAATACATACCAGCGCTACGAGGACCTTAGGGGATTACAAGGACCAAGCCAAAGTCCTCGTAATTCGAGCATTGTATTCTTCTTTCTTAAGGTCTAAATAACATATATTTCAATTTTTTTCTTAGGTCCAGATAGTCCCCCAAACCAGTTTTTTTGTGTATTTTGTGTATGAGCTGCTCCCCCTAACCTACTCTGGTGGTATTGCAAGTTTTAACACATTTCTGACACACAAAGAAGTTTTTGGGCGAGAAGGCTTCTGATTGGTTGTTGAAGACGTGGGCGGGACGTTTTCTGGAAGCGCAAGTTGAAGGCTGAAGGCCATGCCATGCGGCACACATTTCTCACCACAGAACGGAGGACAATCAAAATGGCATAAGTTGGACCAGCTTGAGAGAAAGTAAGTGTTTTCACGGCTAATAGGGGAGAATTCATGCATTTCTGTGTCTAGCTGTCGTAAGATCCCCTTTATTTTAGTGTGGAGTGCTGCCTGAAGCACAGGTTTGCAGGAATCGTTGCATTTACTGCTATATTAGCATTTAGCATTTACAGTGTTCTTGAAGCTAGCAGGAGGCTATGCTGATTTATTAGCGATTAGCTTGTTTGACGCTCAAAAACGTGCCTGATGGTATCTTAGCATTAGCTCTGACATGCTTTGTGCAAACTGCATTTGTATTTTCTGTATCTAGCGTGTAGCAGTGCTATAGCTATACTAGCCCTCCGTTCGTTTGACTGTAGCAACTCTACACGTGTTTGCAGGTCAATGGGTTGCAGTTGTATTTAGCTGTATTTAGCTTTTAGCTCGATTGACTAGCTCGTTTGACTAGCACGTGTTTGCAGGTGGCTAGGCTTTAGGCAATGCCTTAGCGTTTGTCTTTTTTTGTGTGTCTTTTTATATTTACAATTCAAGATCATTAATAACTCTTTAGAAAATAATGATAAAATCATTCACTATCACAATTATTTAAAAGATAAAAAAAAAAGTTAAAAGATTAATTCACTCTCTCTTTCAGAATTGGGCTGTTGTAAATGACCTACTTTTTCAATATAAGCAAATACATTACTTGCAAGCAAACTTATGAGTTATGGTAATAATCACGATTACTAGACTACAACATTTTTGTAATTGATTACTGCAATAATAATTGAAAATAAGTAACTGCACAGCCCCAACTCTTCACTATTTTCTAATTTTGTTCTACATAACAATAAATTTTTTTTTTCTTGTCTAGACATGTCTCGGAGAAGAAGGGTTAACCCAAGAGACGAAGCCACTTTTTTTGTCAGGACCAAGACTGACAAGTTAGGATTAAATGTGGAATTTATAAACGCTGTCAAAGGTAAGTGCATCTACACAAAATTTAATAAATTTGGTGTAATATTATTTTTTTAATTAGGTCGTGGCATATTTGCTACCGCGCCATTTGAACAAGGGGATTTTATATTGGAGTATCAAGGGGAGCTATTAACTCTTTCCCTGCCAATGACGAAAATTTCCGTCATAACGAATCCAACCGTAGCCTGCCAATGACGGAAATTTCCGTCATAAGCTTTTTTTTACGTGCGGCGATAGAGCCCTCTCTGATGTACGTGTTGAATTCATCAGCATTAAAATAGCATGATGCAGTTTCATATATTCACCACCAGAGTGCAGTATCGCATTAGCACAAGAGCGCAGAGGAAGTCAGAAGACCCGGAAACTCACGTGTTCTATTTACATTACGGAGCGCTGTCTACTGTGTTTACGTGATCACTCGACTCTAAAGGATCGTCTTTCTTTTCAAACGGATTACAGGCAACACATCTTGGACTAAAAACATTGTTGAGTGAGTTTAGAGCAGATATTTGATCTTTAAAATGAAGAAAAGACGATCCTACAGGACTAGGATTCTGAGGAGAACGACATATGCAGCGAGTCTGGAGAAAAACTAAACTTTCTCTTCTGTGAGCGATCCAAAAGTGTCAGAGTAAGTCAAACTACTGTATTTGTTCATGTTTGAAGGGTTAAATATAATGTTTCCCCCATGAAAAAGACTGAATCTATAGAATCTGCATCAGAAAGTAAAGCTTCCTCCTCGTCTGTAACACAGCCTTTGTTGGTTTAAAGATGAAAAAGACACTCGTCCTCAGTGTTTTAATCACGTGAAGCTTGTATTTTTATCCTAAAGACATTATTTCATTGTACTGGCTCATATTATTTCACCAAAAAGTAGTACAGACAAAAATAACACTGACATGAAGTTTGATTTAGAAAAAGGCCGTTATCTCAAAAGTTTCTCGTCAAACGCTGAAATCTAATGAAAACAACAATTTCAAATGCCTATAAAAAGAGAACGGATTAATGTAGAATAACAATTATTTTTTTAAATGAAAGTAGACACTTGTAGGTCTCATTTGGTGTATAACATGTCATGATTCCAGTTGCACAAGGTTTTTTGTGGAGTTGTGAATATTGCTTAAAATTAGCAAAAAGTCCTGGCAGGGAAGGGGTGTCAAAGTTACAATAGGGCTGGCAGTGAAAGAGTTAAGAGACAGTGGTGTATGGGGCTGATACCAAGAGGATTAGTTCTCTTGTCAATGTCTGCACGGGCCTTCAAGCTGTGGTACTGATCGTTAACACTGTCACTTTGCTCTTCACATGTTGGTCGCGCTTATTAGATGCCCGTCTGCCCTTAAACGCTCGCGCCGGTCGTAGTAGACGCTCCGCGCCGCTTTGGTCGTGCGAAATCGCGCCTACACATAGACATAACATTGAAAGTGTTCACGTGGTCGCGTTTGGTCTGAAAGCACCTTTAAAGGGGAACACACTCAGTTTGGATATGAAAGCCTTTTTTTTACACTGAGTAGCTCTGGAATTAAGTATAAGTTACAGATATCACATATTTGAACTTAAATAAAAATAAACAGTGAATGAATTTGTATAAGTTCAGTAGGCTATAAGTTGGTTGATGTCTGTAAAAAGCAGAGCTGGTTATAGTTTTATCCACCTTCACAATAAACAAATTAATTAATCGTGTTGATCTAATTTAGCCAAAAATCATTTCACAAGTACATTTCTAGCAAAATGTAACCGTTCTTTTGATAAACTGTTGATTTTTTGTTACTTTTGCTCTTGTCTTTATGCTGTGGGAGAAAATCGCAAAAAAAATCGCAATCGCAATATTTCCTGGAAAAAAATCGCAATTAGGATTTTTGGCTAAATCGCTCAGCCCTAAATGGTAATGTTAATGTTTTAATAAGGACAATGTACAATTGCAAAGGCAGAGATGCTTGTACCAGATTCACAGCTAATTTACATCTGTAGTCTTGGGGAGGGGACTACAGAACTAAACAAACCTAAAAAGAAAATGCTACGTCATTAATGAATCAACTTTAGAAAATCAAGATATATCTGTCGCAATTTAGGGAAATAATTTGGCAGTAACAGGTAAATTATTATCAATTATCTCTTCCGAATGCCTCATTACTTCCTTCTTTCCTCCATTTTCAGGCTAATAGTATTTGGCATCACAAGACTAGTATTCTCACCTCATTGCCATTCATTCACTAGCCTCTGTAACTATTGCATTAGTTTACCTGATTAACACATTTTCTCTTTGTACACTAGCACTACATAGTCTGTTTGTGGGACTTCTGCTTCCTCTCTTCACTGGCCGTCATCTTTTTGAACACTAGTCCTATCTGACTGTGAACTCCACCAAGAGCCATGGCCAATAACAACAACCAGCAAGACACATGGGTAAACATGATATAAACTGCATAGTTCATATAATTTGTTTTTGGCTCTGAATATTTACATTTTTCACAGAATATTTTCAAATGTGTTATTCTGGAGAGACTGCAGTCCTGGAGAGACTGCCACAAGCCGGATATCGGCTTGTCAAGGGAGCATTGAAGTCACTTGGGCACAATGTTCAATGGAAGAGGGTAAAGGCTTGATCATACGGGTGGACTCACCCATTAAACTTGGCAACTTGTTGTTCTAAATTTAGACTGCATTCTTCGTTTTAGATGTTTCTGATGTTCTAATGTTAAGTACTGTTTTACTCGACATAACGCATGACTGAAATGGTCATTTTCTTTCTAAGTGGAATTTTAATTTTAATGTTTGAGAAGCTGTTTTACAGATTCGTTTAAATATTTGTATTCATTTTGGTTAAATTAAAGTTAATATAAGGAATATGTTTTATAATTTCTTGTGTCATTACCTATAGTTCTTTGTGCACGAGTTTTTTTTTTTTTATTTCTGTCAAATAAATACTTTTTGATAATCTGATTTTTATTTCATTTTTTGCACAAGCACACACTATGCCCCCTCACTGTATTTGCTATTGGCTGTTGTCCATGGTGCTGAATGCAGCAGATCGATAGGTGGAAAGATATGCTGTTGGTGTAAAAAAAAGAATAAATAAATAATAATAATAGGGAAATGCTCCAACATTTTCAGCTCAAGACAATATAACTCAACTGTTATACAAATGAAAACCTCTTTGGTTAATTCGAATGCTCGCATTAGACAAGATATCTAACGAAATGTCAAAAACAAATGATGAGTATGTGTACAGACTTCTGGCATTGCTGTGGCCTACAAGGATATAAGCAGAAACTATTTTTATGAAAGTGGATTTGGACATCTGGAAGGTTCCTGGGCACTTCATTGTTCATATCGCGATGATAATCATGTACAATACTATAAGAACTACCTGAAAGCGCAGACAAAAAGTTGTATTGAAAAGAATGGAGTTTTCCTGGATCACAATGTAGGTGTTCTTGCCTTCTACAAGCTGAATGAACCAAATCCACACCACCTTTACCCTAGATGTACACTGACATCCAAAAATGTTCTGTACTGATCAAAATTGCGATTTAAATTATGTAAAATAGAAAGTAAAATAAATAAGATGAAACAATGATCCATGGGTGTCATAGATTAGAGCTTTATTATTTTGTATGTATTTATGCAGAGACTACTGTATAAGTTGTTTATGTTCATCATCATAATCATCATCATCATTTATTTATTCCAGACTCAATGTCCATAAAAACACACAAGACAAACTATAAAAACAACAAACAAGGATTATAAAAGACAGCTGTACCAGTGCATTTATTTTCAAATATACAGTATATTTAGTACAATTTTGGTTTTGTGCAAGTCACGTATTGCTATTACTGTTCACAAACATTTCTTGCAGATTAAATTTTAAGATAATAAAATACTTGAAGTGTCATTAGTTTATTCATCTTGTTTTTTTACGATAAGCCGCGCAGTTGTGCTCTGATAATCCGGATGGAAGTTTTTGCTTAAGTTTTGAAAATAGAACAAACAGGAAATAAAGTAAGCATGAACGAAGAGCATCCAGTGATTTTCAAAATTAAATAATTTTATAGTTCTACATTGCAAAAAGAGATATGTTAAAAATCTAATCATTTTATGTGTTAAACCCACCCAAGAGTGTGTAGAAATCAGCCAGAAATTACAAAGCAGCACAAAATGTGTTACTTTTTATATCTTTTTCTATTACGTTTTACACAAAATGTATCATATTTCTAACCAATCAGAAAGCTACTTTTGTCAGTTTGAACAGAATAACTGCCCAGGGACACGTTTGTGTTAAACCCATGGTTTTGAGACTGAAGAAGCACCAGGATTCAGAGCTCTCTGTCAACACGGTCAGTTTGATTTAATCACTTTTGATTACTACTAATAACTAGTGCATTATGTTTTATAAGTGTAAATTATACATGTTTATGATTGACTCGGGTTAGAATCTGTAGTTTTGTGAGAGCTAACCTTGTGCTTACCTTAATGCTAACCTAGGCTAACCGTTAGCCTACATCTAAGTGAACCCAAAGTGACTGTAATGTTGCAGCTGTTATTGTGCCCTCGTGATGAGCTTTTCATGTAAATGACTGTGCTCTGTTTTTACAGTATATCTTTCACAGGAAAACACAGACGTTCCAAAGAATATTTAAAGATTTATTTTAAAAATGTAAGTAGCTCATTGTGTCTGTTTTTAGCCCCTGTTTGTTCTGAAGTTTGTGGTTTAAAATTTTAGGTTTGCTGTGAAAACAGAAAACTCAACAAGTCTCTCAAATTTAGGTACGGAGTTTTAAATCTGTCACATTCAAACCTGCAAGATGATAATGTTTACTGATGCTTTGTTGTAATATTTGTGTGTTTTTCTTTCCACAGCAGCTGTATGAGGACTTTTACTGAGCTCAGACTCTGTTACAACTGACCACAGAACATGAAGTACAGCTTCATTCTATTTTATTAATATTAAAGTTCTGTGTTATACATATTTACTAATAAAATGTTTTCTCTCATGTTCAAGTCCAGCACAGGTCACAGTTTGACAGAGACAACACAAGACTGAGCTGCAGCTTCAACCCTGCCGTAGACTGGGTCCGAGTCTGGTGTGAGGCGTGACTCTCACAACTCTCGCAAGACTTAGAAAGTGCTTAAAACCAATGCTTCCTTGTACACAGACCCCGGTGCAGTGCGATAGTCACGCGAGTGTGTGGAAAGAATCCGTTTTAAGGCTATTTTTGTCGGAGGTTGCAGCGGTCAGATGTGGCTTTCAATTCGTAATACGAGCATTCTCGCAGTAATCCACGTGAATCTGCGCGGCTTTGGGTAAAAACGGACCGCAGTGGACTGCTGCTGGTGAACAAGGCACATCGCAAGAAACTCAGACATGTCTCAGACTGAACTCGCCTCGCAGTCTGTTTAAGGACTTATAACAGTAGGATTATTATCAGATTCAGAAAGCACATTCACTGTTTCTTTGTCATTTTAAAAATAAATTATATGTAAAAGTGTGAAAACTGCTGTCTCGTGTTCCTTTATTTTAGCTTGTTTTTGATAGCACAACATTTGTATAAATAACATAAATGTGTAAATATAACACATAAATGTGTAAGATGTTTCAGACTTGACACGTTTGTGTGGAAATGACACGTTTGTGTTGAGAACACGTTTGTGTTGTATGACTTTGATACACTGAATGTGTAAAGGGTTTGACACATGTTGATACGTTTTGTGTTAAATTTACCATAAGTGCGGTCCTTCAACTCACTCACAAATGTGTCATTTATTTTTTAGGCAAGGCAAGGCAAATTTATTTGTATAGCACAATTCATACAAAGCAATTCAAAGTGCTTTACAAGGCAGGAAAAGATGCATAAAAATACATTATTAAAAATATATAAATAACCAGCATAACATTTACTTTAAAAAAGTCAAGAAATAAAGAGTGCAGACAAAGCATTTCAGTCATATGCACAGATAAAAAGAAATGTTTTGAGCCTAGATTTAAACATTGTCACAGTGGAGGTCTGTCTTACATCTTCTGCAGATCTTAGCTGCATAAAACTGAAACGCTGATTCCCCATATTTAGTCCTGACTCTGGGCACCAGCAGGAGGCCGGTCCCTGAGGTTCTCAGAGTCCGAGATGGTTCACAAGCAGAGCTGTTTTAAAGTCTATTCTCTGAGCCACTGAAAGCCAGTGCAAAGACCTAAGCACACATTTGTAACCCCGGGCTCACACTGCATTCCAGTCCAACTCCGGTGCAGCCACCGGAGCCTTTACTTAACTTGAAAAGTCCGAGAGTGACTCTCACGGTGTACAGTCCAGTCCGGTGACTCTGGTACGGCCAATCCGGTGTTTCAAATTTTGGCCGGACACCGGAGCGCACCGGAACCCTTTTAGATGAAGTTGTCAAAACAAGACACAATAAACAGGAAACCAAGCAAGCGCGGGTGAAGTGAATCCGGTAGTTTTCAAAATAAAATCATTACGTTACCACTAATAATACAAAATGCCTAAAAATATGACTTTTATAAGATTATGTAAAACACAGAGGATGTGGCTGCAGCAGGACTGAAGACCACCGGAGCTAATGTGAGTCACCCACCGTAGCAAGACCAGTCTTGTGACTGCACCGGAGTTGGACTGGATGCAGTGTGAGCCTGGGGTAACTGTGTACTAGTAGTCCACAAATGTAAAAATTATAGACATAAACACAACTACATACACATAGAAATGTAAAAACACGTCCTGGTTTTTATCCAATGTGTAGAGAAAAATCAAATAAAAAAATAAAGCCCAAAACTTGAAGCAAGTGTTTTTGTTTACCAGTATTTTCTAAATGTGTGGTCAGGTGTTGGGTGAACTCCCAACTTGAGTGTGAACCACTGTGAACTCGCGGTCTTGCGATGTTGGAAGTCTCCATATCAAAGCTTGCTCCGGTCTCAGTGTGAGTGGCCACCACGCCCAGACAGAATCGAAACTGGATCCGGACTGGAGGCACACATGAGCCCGTTTTTAGCATAGTGCCTGCTATGCTTTGTTTCATTAACTTTACTGCCATCAGATGATTTCCAGGTTACAAGCTAATCTGTAAAAAGAAAATATACCCAGGCCAATAATTAAAATAAAGTCAGAGTTTTAGCAAAAAAATATTTCACCCTGGAGAGACTCAGACAACAAAAGTGTGTTAGAAGATTCTTTATTGAATACATGACTTTGGCGGTCAGACCCCAGCAGAAGACATGGCGATGATTAGCACGGCCAGATTAAGTCGATTAGATCTGGAATATATGTCTTCCCCCAGGGCTGCACACTGGTGGTGGTAGAGGAATAAACTAGGGGCGAAGATGATGATGCAGAGGAGACCAAGGGCGATGAAGGTGGTCCAAAAAGTGGCCAATGAGGATAACATCCCCTGTCCTTAGACCCTCCTTCTCGGCAAGGAAAAACTCCAAACCCAGTAGGGAAAATGAGAAACCTCGAGGAGAACCACAGTGAAGGAGAGATCCACTCCTATGGACGGACAGGCTGTAGATGTGACCCGGACAGGCTGTAGATGTGACTGGACTGACATGCCTCCATAGCTGGTTAGTGTTCGAGTGTAGACCCAGAGTCCATCAGCAGAGGAAAAACAACTCATCTGGCAGGATGACAACAGCCTTTACGGGAGGAGACGGGGAGGAGGTGGGGCGCAGCACGGCTGATCGATGAATGAACAAGAATGAATAGTCTGCATGTGGCCTTATATGTTGTAGTCAGGGGCTGATTGGGAGCAGAGCTGCAGCTGGAGAAGGAGGTGTGGCTGCTGATGAGGGATAGGGAACAGGTGAGCTCGTTGGGTGAGGGAGCAGACAGTCTTCCAGGCTGAATTTACGCCAGCTCCATTATGGTTTTGTGCAAGTCACGTATTGCTATTACTGTTCACAAACATTTCTTGCAGATTAAATTTTAAGATAATAAAATACTTGAAGTATCATTAGTTTATTCATCTTGTTTTTTTACGATAAGCCGCGCAGTTGTGCTCTGATAATCCGGATGGAAGTTTTTGCTTAAGTTTTGAAAATAGAACAAACAGGAAATAAAGTAAGCATGAACGAAGAGCATCCAGTGATTTTCAAAATTAAATAATTTTATAGTTCTACATTGCAAAAAGAGATATGTTAAAAATCTAATCATTTTATGTGTTAAACCCACCCAAGAGTGTGTAGAAATCAGCCAGAAATTACAAAGCAGCACAAAATGTGTTACTTTTTATATCTTTTTCTATTACGTTTTACACAAAATGTATCATATTTCTAACCAATCAGAAAGCTACTTTTGTCAGTTTGAACAGAATAACTGCCCAGGGACACGTTTGTGTTAAACCCATGGTTTTGAGACTGAAGAAGCACCAGGATTCAGAGCTCTCTGTCAACACGGTCAGTTTGATTTAATCACTTTTGATTACTACTAATAACTAGTGCATTATGTTTTATAAGTGTAAATTATACATGTTTATGATTGACTCGGGTTAGAATCTGTAGTTTTGTGAGAGCTAACCTTGTGCTTACCTTAATGCTAACCTAGGCTAACCGTTAGCCTACATCTAAGTGAACCCAAAGTGACTGTAATGTTGCAGCTGTTATTGTGCCCTCGTGATGAGCTTTTCATGTAAATGACTGTGCTCTGTTTTTACAGTATATCTTTCACAGGAAAACACAGACGTTCCAAAGAATATTTAAAGATTTATTTTAAAAATGTAAGTAGCTCATTGTGTCTGTTTTTAGCCCCTGTTTGTTCTGAAGTTTGTGGTTTAAAATTTTAGGTTTGCTGTGAAAACAGAAAACTCAACAAGTCTCTCAAATTTAGGTACGGAGTTTTAAATCTGTCACATTCAAACCTGCAAGATGATAATGTTTACTGATGCTTTGTTGTAATATTTGTGTGTTTTTCTTTCCACAGCAGCTGTATGAGGACTTTTACTGAGCTCAGACTCTGTTACAACTGACCACAGAACATGAAGTACAGCTTCATTCTATTTTATTAATATTAAAGTTCTGTGTTATACATATTTACTAATAAAATGTTTTCTCTCATGTTCAAGTCCAGCACAGGTCACAGTTTGACAGAGACAACACAAGACTGAGCTGCAGCTTCAACCCTGCCGTAGACTGGGTCCGAGTCTGGTGTGAGGCGTGACTCTCACAACTCTCGCAAGACTTAGAAAGTGCTTAAAACCAATGCTTCCTTGTACACAGACCCCGGTGCAGTGCGATAGTCACGCGAGTGTGTGGAAAGAATCCGTTTTAAGGCTATTTTTGTCGGAGGTTGCAGCGGTCAGATGTGGCTTTCAATTCGTAATACGAGCATTCTCGCAGTAATCCACGTGAATCTGCGCGGCTTTGGGTAAAAACGGACCGCAGTGGACTGCTGCTGGTGAACAAGGCACATCGCAAGAAACTCAGACATGTCTCAGACTGAACTCGCCTCGCAGTCTGTTTAAGGACTTATAACAGTAGGATTATTATCAGATTCAGAAAGCACATTCACTGTTTCTTTGTCATTTTAAAAATAAATTATATGTAAAAGTGTGAAAACTGCTGTCTCGTGTTCCTTTATTTTAGCTTGTTTTTGATAGCACAACATTTGTATAAATAACATAAATGTGTAAATATAACACATAAATGTGTAAGATGTTTCAGACTTGACACGTTTGTGTGGAAATGACACGTTTGTGTTGAGAACACGTTTGTGTTGTATGACTTTGATACACTGAATGTGTAAAGGGTTTGACACATGTTGATACGTTTTGTGTTAAATTTACCATAAGTGCGGTCCTTCAACTCACTCACAAATGTGTCATTTATTTTTTAGGCAAGGCAAGGCAAATTTATTTGTATAGCACAATTCATACAAAGCAATTCAAAGTGCTTTACAAGGCAGGAAAAGATGCATAAAAATACATTATTAAAAATATATAAATAACCAGCATAACATTTACTTTAAAAAAAGTCAAGAAATAAAGAGTGCAGACAAAGCATTTCAGTCATATGCACAGATAAAAAGAAATGTTTTGAGCCTAGATTTAAACATTGTCACAGTGGAGGTCTGTCTTACATCTTCTGCAGATCTTAGCTGCATAAAACTGAAACGCTGATTCCCCATATTTAGTCCTGACTCTGGGCACCAGCAGGAGGCCGGTCCCTGAGGTTCTCAGAGTCCGAGATGGTTCACAAGCAGAGCTGTTTTAAAGTCTATTCTCTGAGCCACTGAAAGCCAGTGCAAAGACCTAAGCACACATTTGTAACCCCGGGCTCACACTGCATTCCAGTCCAACTCCGGTGCAAAGGCACCGGAGCCATTTGACTTAACCTCTAACACAGTCCNCCCCTGTTTGTTCTGAAGTTTGTGGTTTAAAATTTTAGGTTTGCTGTGAAAACAGAAAACTCAACAAGTCTCTCAAATTTAGGTACGGAGTTTTAAATCTGTCACATTCAAACCTGCAAGATGATAATGTTTACTGATGCTTTGTTGTAATATTTGTGTGTTTTTCTTTCCACAGCAGCTGTATGAGGACTTTTACTGAGCTCAGACTCTGTTACAACTGACCACAGAACATGAAGTACAGCTTCATTCTATTTTATTAATATTAAAGTTCTGTGTTATACATATTTACTAATAAAATGTTTTCTCTCATGTTCAAGTCCAGCACAGGTCACAGTTTGACAGAGACAACACAAGACTGAGCTGCAGCTTCAACCCTGCCGTAGACTGGGTCCGAGTCTGGTGTGAGGCGTGACTCTCACAACTCTCGCAAGACTTAGAAAGTGCTTAAAACCAATGCTTCCTTGTACACAGACCCCGGTGCAGTGCGATAGTCACGCGAGTGTGTGGAAAGAATCCGTTTTAAGGCTATTTTTGTCGGAGGTTGCAGCGGTCAGATGTGGCTTTCAATTCGTAATACGAGCATTCTCGCAGTAATCCACGTGAATCTGCGCGGCTTTGGGTAAAAACGGACCGCAGTGGACTGCTGCTGGTGAACAAGGCACATCGCAAGAAACTCGGACATGTCTCAGACTGAACTCGCCTCGCAGTCTGTTTAAGGACTTATAACAGTAGGATTATTATCAGATTCAGAAAGCACATTCACTGTTTCTTTGTCATTTTAAAAATAAATTATATGTAAAAGTGTGAAAACTGCTGTCTCGTGTTCCTTTATTTTAGCTTGTTTTTGATAGCACAACATTTGTATAAATAACATAAATGTGTAAATATAACACATAAATGTGTAAGATGTTTCAGACTTGACACGTTTGTGTGGAAATGACACGTTTGTGTTGAGAACACGTTTGTGTTGTATGACTTTGATACACTGAATGTGTAAAGGGTTTGACACATATACGTTTTGTGTTAAATTTACCATAAGTGCGGTCCTTCAACTCACTCACAAATGTGTCATTTATTTTTTAGGCAAGGCAAGGCAAATTTATTTGTATAGCACAATTCATACAAAGCAATTCAAAGTGCTTGCGACTCCGGATCCGGATGGAGGCACACCACATGAGGCCCGCCCGTTTTTAGCATAGTGCCTGCTATGCTTTGTTTCATTAACTTTACTGGCCATCAGATGATTTCCAGGTTACAAGCTAATCTGTAAAAAGAAAATATACCCAGGCCAATAATTAAAATAAAGTCAGAGTTTTAGCAAAAAAATATTTCACCCTGGAGAGACTCAGACAACAAAAGTGTGTTAGAAGATTCTTTATTGAATACATGACTTTGGCGGTCAGACCCCAGCAGAAGACATGGCGATGATTAGCACGGCCAGATTAAGTCGATTAGATCTGGAATATATGTCTTCCCCCAGGGCTGCACACTGGTGGTGGTAGAGGAATAAACTAGGGGCGAAGATGATGATGCAGAGGAGACCAAGGGCGATGAAGGTGGTCCAAAAAGTGGCCAATGAGGATAACATCCCCTGTCCTTAGACCCTCCTTCTCGGCAAGGAAAAACTCCAAACCCAGTAGGGAAAATGAGAAACCTCGAGGAGAACCACAGTGAAGGAGAGATCCACTCCTATGGACGGACAGGCTGTAGATGTGACCCGGACAGGCTGTAGATGTGACTGGACTGACATGCCTCCATAGCTGGTTAGTGTTCGAGTGTAGACCCAGAGTCCATCAGCAGAGGAAAAACAACTCATCTGGCAGGATGACAACAGCCTTTACGGGAGGAGACGGGGAGGAGGTGGGGCGCAGCACGGCTGATCGATGAATGAACAAGAATGAATAGTCTGCATGTGGCCTTATATGTTGTAGTCAGGGGCTGATTGGGAGCAGAGCTGCAGCTGGAGAAGGAGGTGTGGCTGCTGATGAGGATAGGGAACAGGTGAGCTCGTTGGGTGAGGGAGCAGACAGTCTTCCAGGCTGAATTTACGCCAGCTCCATTATGGTTTTGTGCAAGTCACGTATTGCTATTACTGTTCACAAACATTTCTTGCAGATTAAATTTTAAGATAATAAAATACTTGAAGTATCATTAGTTTATTCATCTTGTTTTTTTACGATAAGCCGCGCAGTTGTGCTCTGATAATCCGGATGGAAGTTTTTGCTTAAGTTTTGAAAATAGAACAAACAGGAAATAAAGTAAGCATGAACGAAGAGCATCCAGTGATTTTCAAAATTAAATAATTTTATAGTTCTACATTGCAAAAAGAGATATGTTAAAAATCTAATCATTTTATGTGTTAAACCCACCCAAGAGTGTGTAGAAATCAGCCAGAAATTACAAAGCAGCACAAAATGTGTTACTTTTATATCTTTTTCTATTACGTTTTACACAAAATGTATCATATTTCTAACCAATCAGAAAGCTACTTTTGTCAGTTTGAACAGAATAACTGCCCAGGGACACGTTTGTGTTAAACCCATGGTTTTGAGACTGAAGAAGCACCAGGATTCAGAGCTCTCTGTCAACACGGTCAGTTTGATTTAATCACTTTTGATTACTACTAATAACTAGTGCATTATGTTTTATAAGTGTAAATTATACATGTTTATGATTGACTCGGGTTAGAATCTGTAGTTTTGTGAGAGCTAACCTTGTGCTTACCTTAATGCTAACCTAGGCTAACCGTTAGCCTACATCTAAGTGAACCCAAAGTGACTGTAATGTTGCAGCTGTTATTGTGCCCTCGTGATGAGCTTTTCATGTAAATGACTGTGCTCTGTTTTTACAGTATATCTTTCACAGGAAAACACAGACGTTCCAAAGAATATTTAAAGATTTATTTTAAAATGTAAGTAGCTCATTGTGTCTGTTTTTAGCCCCTGTTTGTTCTGAAGTTTGTGGTTTAAAATTTTAGGTTTGCTGTGAAAACAGAAAACTCAACAAGTCTCTCAAATTTAGGTACGGAGTTTTAAATCTGTCACATTCAAACCTGCAAGATGATAATGTTTACTGATGCTTTGTTGTAATATTTGTGTGTTTTTCTTTCCACAGCAGCTGTATGAGGACTTTTACTGAGCTCAGACTCTGTTACAACTGACCACAGAACATGAAGTACAGCTTCATTCTATTTTATTAATATTAAAGTTCTGTGTTATACATATTTACTAATAAAATGTTTTCTCTCATGTTCAAGTCCAGCACAGGTCACAGTTTGACAGAGACAACACAAGACTGAGCTGCAGCTTCAACCCTGCCGTAGACTGGGTCCGAGTCTGGTGTGAGGCGTGACTCTCACAACTCTCGCAAGACTTAGAAAGTGCTTAAAACCAATGCTTCCTTGTACACAGACCCCGGTGCAGTGCGATAGTCACGCGAGTGTGTGGAAAGAATCCGTTTTAAGGCTATTTTTGTCGGAGGTTGCAGCGGTCAGATGTGGCTTTCAATTCGTAATACGAGCATTCTCGCAGTAATCCACGTGAATCTGCGCGGCTTTGGGTAAAAACGGACCGCAGTGGACTGCTGCTGGTGAACAAGGCACATCGCAAGAAACTCGGACATGTCTCAGACTGAACTCGCCTCGCAGTCTGTTTAAGGACTTATAACAGTAGGATTATTATCAGATTCAGAAAGCACATTCACTGTTTCTTTGTCATTTTAAAAATAAATTATATGTAAAAGTGTGAAAACTGCTGTCTCGTGTTCCTTTATTTTAGCTTGTTTTTGATAGCACAACATTTGTATAAATAACATAAATGTGTAAATATAACACATAAATGTGTAAGATGTTTCAGACTTGACACGTTTGTGTGGAAATGACACGTTTGTGTTGAGAACACGTTTGTGTTGTATGACTTTGATACACTGAATGTGTAAAGGGTTTGACACATGTTGATACGTTTTGTGTTAAATTTACCATAAGTGCGGTCCTTCAACTCACTCACAAATGTGTCATTTATTTTTTAGGCAAGGCAAGGCAAATTTATTTGTATAGCACAATTCATACAAAGCAATTCAAAGTGCTTTACAAGGCAGGAAAAGATGCATAAAAATACATTATTAAAAATATATAAATAACCAGCATAACATTTACTTTAAAAAAAGTCAAGAAATAAAGAGTGCAGACAAAGCATTTCAGTCATATGCACAGATAAAAAGAAATGTTTTGAGCCTAGATTTAAACATTGTCACAGTGGAGGTCTGTCTTACATCTTCTGCAGATCTTAGCTGCATAAAACTGAAACGCTGATTCCCCATATTTAGTCCTGACTCTGGGCACCAGCAGGAGGCCGGTCCCTGAGGTTCTCAGAGTCCGAGATGGTTCACAAGCAGAGCTGTTTTAAAGTCTATTCTCTGAGCCACTGAAAGCCAGTGCAAAGACCTAAGCACACATTTGTAACCCCGGGCTCACACTGCATTCCAGTCCAACTCCGGTGCAGCCACCGGAGCCTTTACTTAACTTGAAAAGTCCGAGAGTGACTCTCACGGTGTACAGTCCAGTCCGGTGACTCTGGTACGGCCAATCCGGTGTTTCAAATTTTGGCCGGACACCGGAGCGCACCGGAACCCTTTTAGATGAAGTTGTCAAAACAAGACACAATAAACAGGAAACCAAGCAAGCGCGGGTGAAGTGAATCCGGTAGTTTTCAAAATAAAATCATTACGTTACCACTAATAATACAAAATGCCTAAAAATATGACTTTTATAAGATTATGTAAAACACAGAGGATGTGGCTGCAGCAGGACTGAAGACCACCGGAGCTAATGTGAGTCACCCACCGTAGCAAGACCAGTCTTGTGACTGCACCGGAGTTGGACTGGATGCAGTGTGAGCCTGGGGTAACTGTGTACTAGTAGTCCACAAATGTAAAAATTATAGACATAAACACAACTACATACACATAGAAATGTAAAAACACGTCCTGGTTTTTATCCAATGTGTAGAGAAAAATCAAATAAAAAAATAAAGCCCAAAACTTGAAGCAAGTGTTTTTGTTTACCAGTATTTTCTAAATGTGTGGTCAGGTGTTGGGTGAACTCCCAACTTGAGTGTGAACCACTGTGAACTCGCGGTCTTGCGATGTTGGAAGTCTCCATATCAAAGCTTGCTCCGGTCTCAGTGTGAGTGGCCACCACGCCCAGACAGAATCGAAACTGGATCCGGACTGGAGGCACACATGAGCCCGTTTTTAGCATAGTGCCTGCTATGCTTTGTTTCATTAACTTTACTGCCATCAGATGATTTCCAGGTTACAAGCTAATCTGTAAAAAGAAAATATACCCAGGCCAATAATTAAAATAAAGTCAGAGTTTTAGCAAAAAAATATTATATTTTAACTTACTGGATTTTGTGAAAAACAACATGTCAAATATGGCTGTGACTCTTCAGGTGACCCAAATAAAAAAGTATGCTCCTTTTTTTTTTTTTTTTAATCTCCTTGTACATCATAATTGTTGCTGCAAGGTAAAAGTTCAGATTACTTATAATGTAGCATTATTGTGTTCAGCTGCAATGGGTGTCAGCATTAGCCCTGTTGTTGGTGCTCATACCTGGCTCTTCTGTTTTTTTTCCAAGCATATTCTTAAAATAGCAGCTGGAGATGCACTCTTCTTTAGTCCTTCCATTAAAAGAGATAACATGGTGTTTTCTACTAGGACAGGTCTTTGGCTAAAGTTTTATCTGCAATGAGGGCAGCTGTAGCTCCTTTTAACTGTGTCTTCATCCCAGTGCGTCTTGGTGCAACTTATGCAGTGGCTGTGCCCACATGGAATGGTAGCTGGATCTTTCATCTTGACTGAGTGGTCGACCCACCTACTTGCCCATACTAACACATTTGTGCTTTCTATTTCATTAGATCAACGACCACAAAACAACAAAGACCTTCGGCCAAGCCGTCCTCAGCTTAGACCACGAAGAATATACATGGCTACGTCATATTGCTGTAGGAAAATGCTGTGGGAATAAGGATTGTGAATTTGTGTTCCATACACACAAAAGGCAACAAATTCAAAAACCGAATCAATATATAAATCTTGCATGGAAAGATTTTGGGCACAGAGATCCAATTTCTTTCAATCAAATACGATCTAGCATCTCCACGCAGGTAAGTTTGGAATGCAAAACTGAATACATATTTTTTTTTGTATTTTTGAATTAAAATATGGAATTTGGTATATGACTACTGGGCGGACAAAGAGTGCATTAGGAGAGGATAAATGTAATTAACTATAAACAAAATTTTGTATTTGGTGTTAAATCTGTCACAAATGCATTATCTGAGGTGTTGTGATTTATTGTTGAATACATGGATGGAATTGAAAAAAAAACAAAATAGTTACTTTGATGTTAATTAGAGCATTAATCAGATTAATCAGTTATTAGTAAATTATTACTTTTTATGACTTTACGGCTTAATATGACAAAATATGATTTTTTGTGTTCATTTTTTTTAAGTGTATTACAAAATATATTTTGACTAAGGAACACTGTTAATTATATTGGCAAGTCATACATTTCAAATAACAATCTAGTTGAATATAAAATACGAATTATACATTAAAATAATTAAATGCAAACTTGAATCAGTATTATAAGATTCATATTACGTTGAGCCCGGTCCCGTACAGCCTTAAATACAGTAGGTACTATTTAGTGATGTGGCACGAGCAATCTGAAAGCCTGACGTGTCCAGGCTCATGACGCGCGGCTGAACTCGGCCTTCTTCAAACAACTTTTGTTTATTTATTTCTGTGGTTCTTAGGTTAAAATTCGTAGTCATTTTTTGTATTTCGTTCAGAAAAAATATTTACTATAATACTGTTAGGTGTGGGTGTAAATTTGTCCCTTATATTTCTTTTTTTTTTTTTTTTTTTTCTTTCGAAGGCAGTTAACTCTGTGCGCCGGACTAGGAGTGAGACCGTGTTTTTGCCATTATATGCTTTGCCTAATAGTCTAAATGGAGAGAGAGAGAGAGAGAGAGAGAGAGAGATATGAGAAGGTGAAAGTCAGGCTTCTCCGACTATGACAAAAAAAATGTCGGAATACAAGGGAGCTTTGAAATTTATGTTAATGTCGCTATTCCGAATAGGACGTCAATGTCTAAATAGTCATCTGTCAGAAAAGCAAAGTGTAACCGGGCTTTGGAGCAGATTTGCCGTCCCTGTAAACCTCCGCTGGCGTCTCCTCCTCACTAAACCACTCTCGGCATGGATAAGAATTGCAAATTCCCCACGCATGTGAGACTTTTAATGCCACAACTATCAGTCATTGGTTTAAATGCTATCCAATCATGTACTTGAACCATCCCACTCCAGCCTCTAGAGGCCAAGTAATGCCCCTCAGCGTCAGCGTTAAGACCGTGAAAGAAAACCTAGAACCGTTCCGGTTTTGCGTCAATGTCGGCGTTTGGACCAGGTAAGACCGAGGGCAAGATCGCGCAGTAAGTGTGCTATTTGACACAACTTTTTTGTATTTAATACAGTTAAGTAGGACTTCAATTGCAATAAAATACAATTTAGAGTGTACTTAGTGTATTTTAGTGTGCTAAAGTGAACCTATTTTTAATATACCGAGTATTCTTTAAGTATTGTATGACTATAAACTTTAAGTGTATATTTCAAATACATTTCAAATATTCTCCTTCAGCCATGCTCTAAAATAATTTAAAAATTAAGATATATACTACAATTGCACTTTTCCATTGTTTGTGAAGCCTAGATACAGGTCAAGCTTTATCTAAATCCTTTATCCCAATTTCTCTTTGTACCCTCCAGGATTTGAACCTACAACCTTACAACTGTGATAGTCCTCATTTCTAACCACTACACTATGGAGCTAGAAAAGTGAATAGTTTACTTTTTTTACCTGGGAAGTCACTAAGTTAGCAGCATCACTGACAGGTATCACTTCTTGCTCCAGCAGAGTCATGTGTCAGAATGACCCGTATAGCTTAGAGGAATCCACTGACGCAGGTGAGTTGGCTGGTGAGCTGTTGGCAAAAAAAAAAAGTTATTTTAAAAATTCCTATTTTATTGGGAGCATTTAATACGTGACACTGCAGGTAGGTGGTAGTGGTTGAGTGGTGGGGATGATTTTGATAAGGAAACGACATTCTAACACGTGAAAAAGCTCACTGATGTGAAGTTTGCATAATATGGGATCTTTAATTATGATTTAAATTATTGTGATTATTACTATTTTCATCTTGACTGAGCAGCCCTACATAAACGTTCAGATATTTATGCATTTCAAACTCAAAAGTTAAATAAAGTAGTTTTAAAATGAGATAACTTTCTATAAAACCTTGCAAATCTTGTTTAGTCCAAAATCTGTAAGAGTTGGTGCGTGTGTTGTGTTTGTGTGCGAGCTACTCAGAGGTCGATCTTGCTGAAAATTATTTTTTTGAGAGAACGCTATTAGAGGTTACAATGCTCTTGCACATTAATCAAAACATAAAAAAAAAAAAAAAAATGACCTGCTTTGTTGGAAGGCACCAGGTGATGGCAGGTGAGTGACTCAGCCTGAAGGTCTACCCAGAGGAAGATGAGAGAGCAGGGAAGTGTCTGCAGGTCAGCTGTTGGCAAAAAGGACAAGTCAATATGTGCAGACTAAAACAAATATGGAAGCATCATTTAATAAGCTTCAGTTTATAGAGAGTATATTTTTTATAATTTACTTTTAGTTTATTTTAGCTTGTTTTATTTACTGGGCAAAGCCTCCCAAACTTGGCAATTCAGCATTCAGAGTTTTTAAGTTGAGCTGCACAATCTGGGGGAAAAAAAATCTTTTTTTTTTTTTTTTTTTGACAAATTTTGCAATTTACATTTTAACACAAAAAAATCTGTTCAACTTTCATATTTTAAATGTCTAAGAACAGGAGAACCAAATCTCTTTAAACCTAATAGTTTGTCTTTGAATCTTTGAACTGACAAACTATAATGTTTGAAGAGGTAGGCCTGTCACGATAAATAATTTTACCAGACGATATATTGTCTCTGAAAATATCTCGATAATCGATATTATTGTCGACGCCGTTTTATACAGCTGAATGAAATTATTCAAGGCAATATCCTCTTAGATCTAAAATAAAAGTGGCATAAAAGTAATGAAACATTGGCAGAGTTGTGTTTTTTCTGTCTTGTATCAATTAAACAACTCAACAGTGGGTATAAAAAAAAACTTTTACACAAATGTTAATAGTAACTAGACATGCTGTGAGGGTACTACTCATTTATACTGTGTGCACTTATATTAGTTGATTGATGTGTTTGGTGGCCAAAGTCAAAAACAAACAAAAACAAATTATTATTTCACATCTGCACACCCAAGACTATGGGCCCTTTAGCAATTACATTATTTTAATGCTTTTCTATTTTTATTTTATGTATTAGTTTTAAACTCGGCCAACTGGATGGTCAAATCTTGTATTAGCTGCTCATTTCAGTCATGGCACTTCTTCTAATGCAGAATTATTGAAAAATATTGTGCCTGTAGCATGACATGAGTGCAAAACGAGCCGCTTAAAAATACAGTTTAGCGCGTACATTCACTGCTCTTCACACGAGGCGAGTCACTACTAGGGCTTTTCCATTAGTACCTGCTTGGCCCTACTCTACTCGACTCGACTCTACGCGCATCTACCCGGCTTAGCCCCGCTACCTGGTCCAAGCCGCTCTGTGCCATCGACAGCTTGGAGAGTGCGCACATCGATTCCAGCCTCTGCGCGTAAAAACCTGCCGTGGATGAAGTGTTTGGAGGAATAGGTGCCTTTGTTTTAGGTCACGGATGTCGCTGGTCACGTCTTTATAAAAGCTTGAGTTCCAGATAAACGGAAAAGCGAAGCGTGCCAGTGCACAAGGCCCGTGAGCGCGCACGAAGTGAAACGAACGCGAGGAAATACGTGAAACGAGCCGCTGATACTTTGATGGCTTGTGTTTTCGCTTCTACGCGCTGTGGCGCTTGGAAAGATAACTTTTGGAACCACGGAGGAACAAAACAGTAGCGGAGGAGCAGCTCAAGAGGAAGATGAGTGGACATGAGTGCGAGGAGCGGGCACGCACAGAGGCAACACACACACTCACACTTGCACTGGCCTCTTCTGTCGGTTTGTGTGTCTTCGTGGGTACCACGCGCGCGTAAGAGCCTCATTTTAGTTCGTTTCTCTATTGAATTTGAACCGCGCTGTCTTCTTCCTCCGACTTCTGTGCACGCTGCCGTGTTTCTACCTCTCATTTCTCCCTAAAGCCGAAAGCGTGGTGTTTATGGTGATTAGTTGCTTGGATTCTGCGTGATGTTTTGCCGCAGCTGAATTGTTTTTGCGCCGTGTATGCGCATACTCATTTATCGAGTCTCAAAATGCTATCGTGGACGTTTTTATATATCGCACGATAACTCGATATAGTAATTATCGTGACAGGCCTATGAAGAGGTCTACATGGGACAAAAAATAACAGAATGTATATAGTTTATACATATAGTTTATGGAAGATTAAAAATTACTCAATTAAAAATAAATACATGCAAAAATAAATACAATTTTTAAAATGTATGTATGTTTTTTTATATACACAAACACATGCCATTTTAATTTGTAAATCATTTAACTATATTTTTTACTTGTCATTTTGTCTATGGTAGTAAAAATATTTGTGTTTTTTTGGATCAATGTTTACATTTGTTTCCCTTTTTTGTAAACATTTTCTATTCTTTTTTTATTCTCCAGTATTTTGTTAAATATACATACATTTATTTTTACTATCAGAGAATAAATGACAAGTAAAATATATATTTACATGATTTGTAAATTAAAATGGTACATGTTTGTGCATAAAAATGATTTTATTTCATAATATTCCACATTTATTTTTTTCTTCTTTTCTTTGGGTATTTATACATTTATTTACACATGTTTGTTATGTTTTGAATATTATATTTATTTAAATGAACATATTTTATTTATGTATATTTTTGTATTCATTTTTAGTCCTCCATAATAGTTTGTCAAAAAAAAAAAGGAATTTACAGCCCAATTGCATCTATTCAAATTGACGTTTCGATTTGATTTGGATTATTTGGGCTGTAAGCAGCTCCACACACAAAGCTAACGCTGTAGGGTCAGAGGAAGCTCCCGCGGTCAGTGAACGTGTCTGGCATTCTTGCTCACACATGCGGCCATAACGGCTCTCGGTAGTAGCTTTCGATTCACGGCTCATTCTCCCTCCGAGTCTCAAGACTGAGCCCACGAGAGTCGTCACAGGCGGTGGGCGGGAAGGGACCGCGCATTGGATTTTTTTTTCGAGGTGGAGAGGCTCTAGCATGTACGCGGTCCCAGTGCTCCACTTACGGGGAAGCGCTAGGCTATTCTCGGGCTTGTTCCCCGGAGCTCGGAGCGTAGATTGCCTGCGATGTACACGGACCGTTATCACGCACCGAGTTAACGTTGCCCTGCGTGAGGGTCGGGGGGGGAACCATGAATGGCAGTTACAATGAAATAGGCTCGTTAGCCGAATAAAGCAACTTCCCAACGGATGTAAAATGACCAGGCTTGCTAAACACGTTTATAGACTTTACAGAATATCACAAATTAACGTAACAAATGTAAAATAAAACGGATAAAACGGTAGCACTTTAAAAGACCTCCACGGTACCTACCAGTTAAGTACCGTGTCAGTTACTAGTAACTAACAGTGACACTTACTAGTACTTACTCTGGTACTTACTGTGGTACTTACACTGGTACCTAGAGTGGTACTTTGAGTGGTACTTGTACCAGCAGTTACTGGTACATGCCACTGGTAGTTACTGGTACTTACTGTGGTACTTACACTGGTACTTACACTGGTACCTATAGTGGTACTTGTACCAGCAGTTACTGGTACATAACACTGATAGTTACTGGTACTTACTGTGGTACTTACTGTAGTACTTACACTGGTACTTAAGGTAGTACTTGTGTCAGCAGTGACCGGTACTTACAGTGGTAACTATTAGTACACTTACCACTTTTAATAATTTGTGGCACACACATATGTTTCAGGGGTGGTATTATTGGTACTAAATTAAAAAAGTAGAGCTTATAAATTATGAATAACAATAAAATGCAAATGTTAAAAAAGCACCACTGTCTTTATTTATGTCACAACAATATTGGGTATTGACAAATACCAAAGTAATTATTTGTTTCAGTAAACAAAACAACAAAAAACAATTTACAACAATCTTAGCTTAATTCCAACATTTATTAATAAATACCATGATACATAATGGTAAATAGTGGTACTACAATGGTACTTATTACAGTAGTTGACAGTCAACTACTAGTAACAACGGGACTTGTTCTAAAGTGACACATACTGGTACTTGAGTGGTACTTACTACAGTAGTTGACCGTCAAATACTAGTAACAACGGGACCTGTTCTAAAGTGACACATATTGGTACTTCAGTGGTACTTACTACAGTAGTTGACTGTCAACTACTGCAGTAAGTACCACTGAAGTTGCCCCACTGTGGCACCTGAGGTTCTTCTGTGGTCTCCCATCCGAGTACTGCCCAGGCCCAACCCTGCTTGGCTTCTGAGATCTGACGGGATCAGGCTTTGGCATGCTGGTATGGCCACGACCATACCAGCATGCCAATACTGGTGGTAAAAGTACCACTGTAGGTACCAGTGTAAGTACCACAGTAAGTACCAGTAACTACCAGTGGTATGTACCAGTAACTGCTGGTACAAGTACCACTGTAGGTACCAGTGTAAGTACCACAGTAAGTACCAGTAACTACCAGTGGTATGTACTAGTAACTGCTGGTACAAGTACCACTCAAAGTACCACTGCAGGTACTAGTGTAAGTACCAGTGTAAGTACCAGTGTAAGTACCACTGGTATGTACCAGTAACTGCTGGTACAAGTACCACTCAAAGTACCACTCTAGGTACCAGTGTAAGTACCACAGTAAGTACCAGAGTAAGTACTAGTAAGTGTCACTGTTAGTTACTAGTAACTGACACAGTACTTAACTGGTAGGTACCGTGGAGGTCTTTTAAAGTGCTACCAATAAAACTTACCTTACATTCGTGGAGCGGAGAAGTGGATGTGTTGTTACTGTTGACCATTACCAAGGAAGAGTGCGCACGCGCAGTAGAAGAATTTACCCACAATGCACCACGCGTATTCAAAAAGTGGCGCCAGATTAATACTTTTGCAAATAAATGTTAAGTTTCATATTTAGAGAAAACTAATTTATCATAGCTCATAAAAATACATATTTTATTTATTTATTTTTAATAACTTTAAGGTCTTTACTGTTTTTTTTTAAACCAAATCCTCAATCTAAACATAAGCCCCGCCCATTTTGAATAATTGGGCGGGGCTTTTTTGAAGTGAAAAAATACATAAGGAAAAACCTTGTTAAAGTAAAAACTTTTTTATTGTTTATTGGATAATTCACAATACACTGTTATTTTAACTAAATAAAGTTACATTTAAATTACTTTTGTTTGTAAAATGAGAGAAGATTTAAGTATAGTTAAATTTATGATGAAATAGCTTGTTACATCTATATCCAAAAATAATTTTTCTCAGTGTATAAACATTTATTTTTCTTACACTCTTTGAACATCTCCACTTTAGTGGCTCCAACAGGTTCCAAACTTGCCTTGGATTTAAAAATATTCTGAAGATTTGTTCCGAGGGATTTGCTAATTATTAATGCCTAGCCTAATTTATTGAGCTTTGAACCCATAAAACATGCCGAAATTTGAATGTTTACAGATTTATTCACTGTTAACTAGTTTACAATATTCATAAACTAAACAAAATATCTAACAGCCCCTTTTAAGTAATCTTTGGAAGTAATAAAAAATAAAATAAACAAACCATAAATTTAATCTTTATCCATTTAGATTTCATTGCTGAAAATATAGACACTAAAATTCCAGATTTTTAAATTAAAACATAAAATGGCAGAAAACTTGCAATACATTTTTTCTCATTTATTCCCACTAATAATCAAAAGGGTTTTTTTATGCACTAAAACCAGAGCTACTGTTTTTGGCCTAAATGTATGCTGCACCTGATTTGAGTTTGAAATAAACATTGGAAAAAAAGTTTGTTTTTACTTATTTGAAAATACTCCGCTACCTGTTTTTACCATCAACCTAAAGGAAAGATCAGAAACATTGCATCTAAAACATCTTGCAGTATATCAACAAATTCAGTATGTGATATTATTTTACATTTATTTCAAATAAAAAAAATTGAGCTACCACATATACCTTGATACATTGTAATTTAAACTTTAGATTCACGTATACTCAGTTATAAGTACAGTTTAAGTATATAATAACGTGTAACTTCTAGTCAATGTTTCAGTATAACTGAAGTATACTTCCCATTTACTTGATGAAGTGTACTTCTGATAAGTACATGAAAAGTAAACTGAAAGTACACTCTCTATTGTTTTAGTATACTTGAAATGTACTTGAGTATACTTCTTTTTGGTAAGGGAGACTTAGGCCTTGTCCCCACGAAGACAAAACGAGGATAGTTTTAAAAACGATCTGCGTAAAGTTGGAGCTGCCTTAGGATTTATCATCGTAAAAATGAATCTGTAAAACAGCCTGAAGCCGGTGTAATGCCTGTATCTGACCAGAGTGTGGCGCTGTGACACTGACACAGACAGGAAGTAGAAACGACGCAATGAAGTAAAAAAAAAAAAAAAAAAAGGTTTAACGTAAACAAAAACTTAGCAGAGAACTCTTTTAAACTTCACAAACATTCTGAATGAACAACATGGATCTGAAACCTACAGAAGAGACACAGAAAGTGGATTTATGCTTCAGAAGCTTTGGAATATTTTGATAACGTTTCAATACAGATTTAATGGAGATTGTTGGGGATTTATTTTTGTTTTTCTTTATGTCTTCTGTGGTTTATGATGAAATGAGATGCAGATTTTCACAGTGAACATCATATAAAGGTCAGTACATTCTGCAGATGAGATGTGACTCTGGGGCAGTGATGTCATCAGGGAAAAAAAAAAATCCGGATACAGCGCAACTGCGGAGATGCTAAACCGGAGTTTTGAAATTTCTTTACCCTGAGAGGTGGTTTCAGAAATATTCGTTTTCAGTCTCCTAAAACTCCTGCTTCATGGGGACGATGTGTGGTTTAGGACAAATATTTGTGCTGAAACGCCTGAGCTTGGCTTCGTGGGGACAGGCCCTTAAATTGCATATTAAACTTAAAAAAATAATATTGATTCATTCATAAGCTAAGTTACAGTATTTCCAATCTTAGAGGTTTTAATGTTTCACTCATTTACTTGTTTAAGTTTAATCAATTTAAAGTTGATCTGTTTGAGTCTGGAGAGGAGAAGTGATTCAGATTATAAGCTAAGATTAATTCATGTTTATATTAAGTACAAAGCTATTCTTCTTTAGAGCAACCTATCTTTTCAAGCTCATATCAAAATAATAGTGTAGAAACTAAACTTTCAGTAATTTCAATCCTAAAGGTTTTTTTTATTTTTTTTTTTATCATGTTTCCAAACAAAGTTAAAATAGCCCCAAATAGTGGCTCTTTATATTTGGAAAATTAAATATGTCTTCTTTTAAGTTTATCTTTATTTTTTCTTGTAATAAGACAGTTGTAATATAAGCACTTAGCTTAATACAGCTGTCTTATTACAAGAAAAAATGAGATAAAATAAAGTGGCTCTTTACTCGGCTTCAAACTGACAGTCAGTTTGAAGCCGAGTAAAGAGCCACTTTATCTTATCTCATTTTTTCTTGTAATAAGACAGTTTTAATAAGCGAAGTGCTTATTATTTTAGTCTGGGCAATAGTGCAGTATAAGAACCAGACTTTGGCTCCACATTCAGGCCAAATTTCATACATTTAAACCCCCAAATAGTTGTTCTTTTTGGGGTTTTAGTCTGGACATGAGTGCAGTCTAAGAACCACACTGGAGCTCCAAATACAGGCACACTTTCACTCATTTAAACCCCAAAATAGTTGTTCTTTTTGGGGTTTTAGTCTGGACATGAGTGCAGTCTAAGAACCACACTTAGTCTCCAGACACAGGCCAACTTTCATACATTTATACCCCAAAATAGTTGTTCTTTTGTGGGTTACAGTCTGGACATGAGTGCAGTCTAAGAACCACACTTATGCTCCACATCCAGGCCAACTTTCATACATTTATACCCCAAAATAGTTGTTCTTTTTTGGGGTTAAAGTCTGGGCTATAGTGCAGTCTGAGAACCACACTTAGTCTCCAGACACAGGCCAACTTTCATACATTTATACCCCAAAATAGTTGTTCTTTTTTGGGGTTAAAGTCTGGGCTACAGTGCAGTCTGAGAACCACACTTAGTCTCCAGACACAGGCCAAATTTCATACATTTATACCCCAAAATAGTTGTTCTTTTTTGGGGTTAAAGTCTGGGCTATAGTGCAGTCTGAGAACCACACTTAGTCTCCAGACACAGGCCAACTTTCATACATTTAAACCCCAAAATAGTTGTTCTTAAACACATGCAAAGTACGATTGGTACTCTAAGTTGGACTTTAACAAAGGCTCTTTACTCGGCTTCAAACTGACAGTCAGTTTGAAGCCGAGTAAAGAGCCACTTTATCTTATCTCATTTTTTCTTGCAATAAGACAGTTCTAATAGGCTAAGTGCTTATTTTTTTTATTTTCACCTTGAAGGTGAAAAAATTACAAATTATAGTAATTATATTTTGTAATTTCCTTGCAGTTTTTAAATGTGGTTCCTGACTGTGCTTTTCAATGTACATACCATGCTCCTTCGGGAAACCAATCAGAATACCAGTCTTCAAGACAAGCCTCAACCTCTGTCTGATAGAAGTCGACCGTTCTCATGAGGCACGGATGATCAAGCCAATTCTTTAATCACAAGATTTTCAGATTTTGAAGGTTTCTGAAGTCAGACAGAGACACTGGCAGTGAAAACTTGGCTAACACTGAGGGCAAATTATGACAAGGAAACTCAGAATACCAGTCGTCAAGACAATGCTAGATCTCTGTTTGAAAGAAGTAGATGGCTTTCATCAGGCACGGATGATCAAGCCAATTCTTTAATCACAAGGTTTTCATATTTTGAGGGTTTCTGAACTCCGACAGAGACACCGGCAGTGGAAACTTTGCTAACAATGAGGGCAAATTATTACCAACAAACTGCTGGGTAAACTGCTCAGCCAGAGTGGAGTATAGGCAGATGTTTGCGTAAGGAGACAGCATGTAGCAATCTCAATTTACTTTCCAGCATCTTCTGTCGCTGTTCCTTCTGATTTAAAGTTCCCTCTGTTGATGACCTGTAAAGCAGATTAAACATAGTTTATTTTGTTATTTAAGAAGAAATAATATTACAAAGGACACTCTGGATTTTGGTGATGTAGGACGCCCGTGGTGTGGATTTGACCTGTAATGCAGAATAAATATAGTAGATTATTATTTAAGAATAAATAAATATTTTTGTTATGATTATCAAAGCGCTTTCAGCACATTAGGAACCAACATTTAAAACTGCAAGACATTACAAGGCAATGTTACCATCTAAATTTTAAAGATTTATGATTTTTTATTTATTTTTTTATTTTATTTTATTAATAGTACATTTTTTGCATCATATGTGATGTTCTCATTCGGAGTGAACAATGACTAAGAATAAATAAAGTGGATAGTAAAGAAAAAGTAAGGTTAAAACATTGAAAATTGAGGTTCTAAAGGCTTCATTGTTTAAGCTCATAACCATTACAATTTCCAATGTAAATCACCATATGTGGTGTATGTTTTAGCTACATGATATTAATCATTAAACAACTGTTTTAATTTTACTCAATTTGTAAGTTATAGTAGTCTAGAGACTTGCTCTTTACTCACTGAATGTTTTCAATGTTCAAACCAAAAGCAGTGAGTGGTGGGGAAACATCACCACATGTGGTGTTTCCCCGCATCACAAGTGGTGCAAATTTTTTTTTATTAAATAATATGTGAATTTTGATAGAATTGCGTGATTCATGTACAAAGGGAAGCTACAGAAGTGATTGTTGATGAAACAAAATCAAGTAAGGCACATTAAAACGCAATGCACCACATCTGATGCACTCTGCACCATATGTGGTGCAGACCCGCACCACATATGGTGTGCGCCAAGCTCATAACCATTACGATTTTCAATACACACCACCATATATGGTGCATGTTTTAAATATAAGGTTTATTAAACAAATGATGTGGATAATCAAATAAAAGGAAGGTTAAGAGTTTTCAAGGACTCACTCTTTAAGCTCATAACCATTACGATTTTCAATACACACCAACATATATGGTGTAATATTCTTTATTCACTGAATGTTTTCAATGTTCAAACCAAAAGCAGTGAGTGGTGGGGAAACTTCACCAGTTATAAAAAATATAGTTATACAGTTAAAAAAAAAAATCCAACATTTATTCTGTCTGGTTTGTAATACATAACAATTTATTAAAACAATACTATTTATGTTTAATCAGCATTTTAAGTCTGCTATTTTAAATCGAATATTAAAGTCTAAAACTATTTCTTAGCTTAGGAAATAATCACTTCTTCTCTCCAGACTGAAACCAGTGAACTTTAAATTTGTTCAACCTAAACAAGTAAATGATTTATTCTTTAAAACAGGGGTGTCGAACTCATTTTGACAAAGGGCCACATTGGCATTGGGGTCGTCCTTAAAGGGCTGGTTGTAACTAAAATTAACCTTACTAATCTTTGACATACTACAAATAATAGTTGTATTTGATTATTGTATATTTATTTGAAGTGACAATTACTGAAGATACATCTGCATTAGTCTGAAAAGTGACTTACTCTGTAAGTTTTAGACAAATTAAGTTAGGAGACTCATGGCACTATTTAAAATAAGTAAGCCTTATAAGACCTTGAGGGCCGCATGAAATGAGGTGGAGGGCCGCATCTGGCCCCCTGGCCTTGAGTGCTTTAAAACATGAAAACCTTTAAGATTAAACATAAAGTAACTTTGGTTACATAATGGTTAACCAAAGGTATACAGATATCTCGGTTTGTAATACATAACAAATTAATAAAATAATACTATTTAGGTTTAATCAGCATTTTAAGTCTGCTATTTTAAATCAAATATTTAAGTCTAAAAAAATAAATAAATAAATTATATATATAAAATATAATATAAAATATAATATAATATAATATAATATAATATATAATATAATATAATATAATATATATATATATATATAATATATATATATATATATATATATATATAATATATATATATATATATATATATATATATATAATATATATATATATATATATATATATATATATCCATAGCCAGTCTTGTTGACATTGGGATGTCATTCGGGCTTGAGAAATGTAGTAGGATGGTGACAGAGAGGGAAGGTAATCCACACAGAAGGGGTCTCACTCCCAGACGGAACAATAGCAGACATTGAGGACAGTTACAAGTACCTTGGGATACCACAGGCAAATGGCAACCTTGAACAGGCAACAAGGAAAGTGGCAACAGCCAAATACCTCCAACGAGTAAGGCAAGTCCTCAGAAGCCAGCTCAATGGCAAGAACAAGTCCCGGGCAATAAACAGCTACGCCCTGCCAGTGATCAGATACCCTGCAGGAATAATAAGGTGGCCAAAGGAAGAGATACAGACCACAGACGTTAAGACACGAAAGCTCCTCACCATGCACGGAGGGTTCCACCCCAAATCCAGCACCCTGAGACTGTACGCTAGCCGAAAGGAAGGAGGCCGAGTATTAGTGAGCGTGAGAGCCACTATCCAGGATGAAACATCCGAGATCCATAAGTACATCAAGGACAAGGCCCCAACAGATGGCGTGCTCAGTGAATGTCTCAGACAGTGGAGAACAGAGGATGAGGTGCTGGAGGAGGAGCCATCATGGGAGGACAAGCCCCTACATGGGATGTACCATCGAAACATAACTGAAGTGGCTGATCTCAAGAAATCCTATCAATGGCTTGAAAGAGCTGGGCTGAAGGACAGCACAGAGGCGCTCATCCTGGAGCACAGGAGCAGGCCTTGAGCACCAGAGCCATAGAGGCCCAGATCTACCACACCAGACAAGACCCAAGGTGTAGGTTGTGCAAAGAGGCCCCTGAGACGGTCCAGCACATAACTGCAGGGTGTGGAACGCCATAACCAAGTGGCTGGCATAGTATACAGGAACATCTGTGTGGAGTACGGACTGGAAAACCCAAGATCTAAGTGGCAAACACCTCCCAAGGTGGTAGAGAATGACCGAGCCAAGATCCTGTGGGACTTCCAGATACAGACAGGCAGAATGGTAATGAACCAACCAGACATCGTGGTGGTGGATAAAGAGCAGAGGAGAGCCGTGGTGGTGGATGTGGCAAGACCAAGTGATGGTAATATCAGGAGAAAGGAGCATGAGAAACTAGAGAAATACCAAGGGCTCAGAGAAGAGCTGGAGAAGGCTTTGAAGGTGAAGGCAACAGTGGTGCCCGTGGTGATCGGTGCACTGGGGGCCGTGACCCCCAAACTGGATGAGTGGCTCCAACAGATTCCTGGATCTACATCCGACATCTCAGTCCAGAAAACTGCAGTCCTAGGAACAGCAAGGATACTGCGCAGAACCCTCAAGCTCCCTGGCCTCCAGTAGAGGACCTGAGCTTGGAAAGCGGATGAGACCACCTGCGTAGGGTGAGAAGGGATCATTATATATATATATATATATATATATATATATATATATATATTAGGGCTGTCAATTTTATCGCGTTTTTATCGCGTTAACGCAAAACTATTTTAACGGCGACAATTTTTTTGACGCAAATTAATCGCATGGTTATTTTTCACCATTAAAACTCTCCAATAACGTGAGGTTCATAGAAAAACACAGTGCACAAGCAAAAAGAGACCTAGACAAGGCTCTGCTAGCTCACTTTTGTAGACTTTGGTTCCACTCGATCGCACGACTGTCTGAGCGAGGTGTGTGTTTGTTTACCTCGGCTTAGTCCATGTGCTGCTCGATCAGCTGATGAGGAGGTTGTTCTTCCTCGAGGCTCCGTACGTGTTTCCATCTTCCCGTGTTTCGCTAAAGTCGCGGTCCGTGGTCACTAAATGTGATGTTTGTCCACTCAAGTTGTTGAAAATATCCAAAATCCAAAATAGGCTTTCAAAACTCCGGTAAAAACTTTCGTTGTTCTACTTTCGGCTCTGCTAGTTACCGGTAGTAAAGCTTTGCTCGTTTTAACTAACACTTCCTTTGAATCCTTCACAATAAAAGCCTCATAATCTCCAGCTGCAGAAAGCGCTTTATTGTGAAAGAGCAGAGTAATAAATGCTTATAATGAGTGAGACACGTCAATACCACGATTTGGCCTAATGTTATGGGAAAGCATTATTATAATATAATAAACATATAAAAAATTATTATATATAAACATTATTACACTTCAAGAGAGTAACAGATTCTACAATAAAGACATAATAAACAGGAATTAAAGCTAAATATATTATTAGAATGTAAAATACATAAAAAAAATATAAAATAAAAACATTTAATTAAATGCGATTAATCGCGAGTTAACTCAAGACAATCATGCGATTAATCGCGATTAAAATTTTTAATCGCTTGACAGCCCTAATATATATATATATATATTAGGGGTGGGAAAATTAACGCGTTAACGCAGTGCGATTAATTTTTCTTTTAATCGCGTCAAAATAAATTAACGCATCGATTAATTTTACTTGCTCCTCCTGCTGAGGTGCGCGCATCTAAGCGCCAGACCGCGTCAGGACAAGCGCCTTCTGCCTTTTCTTTCCTTCTGTACGTGTGCTGTGACATGCGTGCGTCGTGCGTGCCGTTTTGAGTCACCATTGCCGTGATCCGCCGCATCTCCCGGGCCGTACCGGCGGATCCCAATCCCTCGCGGACCGTCTCGTTCTCCCACGGGCCGCCCCGTACTCCCGCGGACCGTCTCGTTCTCCCACGGGCCGCCCCGTACTCCCGCGGACCGTCTCGTTCTCCCACGGGCCGCCCCGTACTCCCGCGGACCGTCTCGTTCTCCCACGAGCCGCCTCGTACTCCCGCGGACCGCCTCGTTCTCCCACGAGCCGCCCCGTTCTCCCACGGACCGTCTCGTTCTCCCACGGGCCGCCCCGTACTCCCGCGGACCGTCTCGTTCTCCCACGAGCCGCCCCGTTCTCCCACGGACCGTCTCGTTCTCCCACGGGCCGCCCCGTACTCCCGTGCTCTTTCCTACCTCGTTCTCACGTGCGGCGTTCTTCCCTGCCACTCCCCCGTCTCATGCCGCGCTCTTCTACTGCTCCGTACCACACACATCAGTTTGTTTGTATCTGAACCATCTCTCATTCATATGAATGAGCTCGTTCTGTGAGACAAACGGGCCTCTTAAAGGGGCAGGACTTCATTAAAGGACCCGTGTATTGTTTTTAATGTAGTATATTATTTTGGTGTCTTTTAAAAAATAAATTATAACCTAAATCAATTCAAAAGGCTTCAGTATAAAATATTTGATCTATTTAAGTTAATTATAGATGAATAGGACTCATTCAAAAAGTCTAAATTAACAATTTAAAACATCAAAATGAAGAAAAAAATGTGATTAGTTGCATTTAACAAGGGTATGCGAAAATCAAAAATTAATCGCGATTAATCGCGATTAATTTTTTTCAGATTTGCGATTAATTAGTTAATTTTTTTTAATCGATTCCCGGCCCTAATATATATATATATATATATATATATATATATATATATATATATATATATATAGTTACTGTCAGTGTGAGATCATTTTTAGTCAGAATCAATCTGTGTATGTTTTTAAAATGCCAAATTTGTTCAGTTCAGTTTTTCAAGACCCATCCCTCCCCCCACACAGCTGCATGCCCTCACCTCCAAAAGACAAAAGGCCCAGCACATCTCCTCACACCTATGGACTCACCCATCCCCCCAGCCCAGGTGAAGAGTGCTGGACAAGGAAGCACAGCACAATTTCAGCTTCAAGTCAAACAGATTGATTTGATTTTGGGGCAAATGTCTAGCTTGCACCACACTGAGTGAAACTCTCCAAAATCAAACCAAATTCTAATCACACATTAGTTACAGTTAAAAAGCTTTTGTAGTTTTAAACTTTTAAAGATTGCATTTCACAATAATGTAGACTTCAAATGCACATTTAAAGTATGCATTTAAACACCAAAATAGACACTATTTTGGGCTTTCAAAGACTGTAAGTTGGCCTGTGTTATGGAGCCTACAAATGGCTTTAAGACTGCACTATGTAAGAGTTTAAAGCCCAGTAAAGATGCACTATTCTGGGGTTTCAAAGAGTGGAACTTGGCCAATAAGCATGCACTTCTTCGAGGGAGACATTTTTGTCCCCTTTAGTGAAGGGGACATTTTTTGTCCCCCTCAACTAAGTGGCAATGGCAATGCATGACTAAATTGTGATTGGGATTTAGGTGGAGACTTAGTGTGCAGTTTATCACAAAAAAATTACTTTCCACAACACTTGTTTCATTCCAAGTCATAGGACGAAATCATTGGATTTCTGGGAAAAGCTTTGAGCATTCATTAGATCATATTTAATTGTAAATTTTATAATGCTTTGGTTGCTTTAAAAATTAATGCATCCACTTTGCCTTACTAAATTGTGATTGGGACACTTTTTTGGGGTTTTAAAGTGTCAAACTTGGGTCCTCTAATGGAGAAAAAAGGTCACTTCCAGACTGCAAAATTGTCCAGTTTAAAGCCCAGTAAAGAGACACTTATTTGGGGTTTCAAAATGTCAAACTTGGGTCTTCTAATGGAGCAAAAAGGCCACTTCCAGACTGCAAAAGTGTCCAGTTTAAAGCCCAGTAAAGAGACACTTATTTTGGGGTTTTAGAGTGTCAAACTTGGGTCCTCTAATAGGGCTTTTCCATTTGTACCTGCTTGGCCCTACTCTACTCGACTCTACGTGCATCTACCCGGCTCAGCCCCGCTCAGAGTGAGAGCATTTCCATTACAAGAGAGGCCGAGTGGGGCTGTTGTGAAGCTGGGCGGGGTTGCCAACACTGTCACTCCCCAAAGGTAAAGAAAAGGGCGCAGGTTATCTTCTGTTGTGACTTTAATCCTTCTGTTCCAAACTTTAAAGCAGTGATTTTGTCTCTACGTGTCGTAGGTGCGCGCGCTCATGCACATCGGCTTTAATTAAGATATTTCTTTTATAATCAGACCGTTCGCTCTCCAGCGATTCATTAGCGCAATATAAAACCAGGGTTCCTGCACACCTTCTAGAACCAAATTTAAGACTTTTTAAGACCTTTTTAAGACCTTGCATAGCAAAATTTAAGACCACGCGCACATTTAAAAACATTATTTTTGTGACAAAAAATAAATACCTAGTAAATAAAAATTAATGAAACAATATTATTTTAAGTTTTCATTTGTCATTTTTGTTTTGGCACTATTTATTGGCTCACAAAATTACATACATTTCAATTATTTATGACCAAAAATAACATTTGTAGATGCATGTTCACCTGTTACATGATCACAGACAGGTGCTGCACCAGCCTCTCCTTCACTGCGCTCATCTGCAGTGGACAGCTTTATGTGGCCAGAAGTCCCGAAATTCACGCATGTGTCCCAAATCCCGACTGACACCTCGCAGATTCTGTGCTGCTGTCATTACGCCAGGCTACACTTATATCCACATTTACGCACACGCGTAAATGGATGGAACACAGCGGCTAACAACTTGAAGCTAACGCGGAAATAAGTGAAAAGTTTTTTGTACACGCGGTAATTTAAAAGCTGATATTTTCACCACATGTACACGAACTATCGCAAAACGTATATAAATAAAGATAATTTACTAAATGCATGAAGTGAAGCACGCAGACCATTACGCGCAGCATCTGCAGCGCTAGCGATAGTAAAGTCAGACATTTTCAGCCCAAATTAAAGCGCTGAGCCTACCTTAAAACTCGCTCGCTCAGAGAAACATGCTTTTCCTTTGGCCACGTTGAACAGTTCTTATTTAGTCCCAAAGTTGTGAGGCGATTGGTGCTAAGCTAACAGTGAGCTCATGCGCTCTGCTGTGCGCTGTCGCTCCATCTGGCTCTCATTTACACGACGGACATCACAACAAATGCAACGTCTCTGACACAAACACGCACAGTCTTCATTTAACTCTGATAAATCTGCTCGAAATACAAGGTCTTAAAAAAGCCACTTCAAATCTAAGACCTAAACACCTGATTTTGAAAAATTTAAGACTTTTTAAGACCTTAAATTTCCCATTTCAAATTTAAGACTTTTTAAGACTTTTTAAGACCCTGTGGGAACCCTGAAAACAAATATCCACCACCGCATTGGCCAGTGGAGGGAAGCTTTTCATGTAAAAACGTTCACTGACTCACCTCTTCTTTTTCACGTCCGCCCGATACGTCTGTCTAGTCCCGCTCTGGTCATGTACAATCACAGTCAGCTGTCCCATCTCTCTCCTCCGTCACTCTCTCCCGAAGAAGATGCATCATAATGTCCTGCTTCAAAACGTGTGCATCGGATGTCCATCACTGTTTACTGCGTGGAGCAGGAGCAGGACCCCGCAGCAGGTACGCACAGCAAAGCCCATAGAAGGCTACGCACATACTCATAGATCTTCATTTTATGTATTTAGCGGATAGGGACCAGGGACTCAGTCTTTTTTAATGCCATTTGGCTGTTTTTTGCTACGGTGGGTACGAAATGTAGAAGCAGTTCAGTGCTATCGGCAGCTAGCTTAGCTGCGACTCACGTTAGCGTACGGCATGGCGTACTGTAACAACAAACCAGTGGCTCGCCTTGGCCCTGGGGTAGAGCAGGTACTAAAAAGCCCCAAAACAACAAAACAGCCCCAAATGGAAAAGCTCAACACCAGGGCTAAGTCGCGCAGAGTAGAGTAGAGTAGGGCCAAGCAGGTACTAATGGAAAAGCCCTATTATGGAGCAAAAAGGCCACTTCCAGACTACAAAAGTGTCCAGTTTAAAGCCCAGTAAAGAGACACTTATTTTGAGGTTTTAGAGTGTCAAACTTGGGTCCTCTAATGCAGGGGTTCTTAACCTTTTTGACCTCGGGGCCCGAATATTCGTGTAGAAAGTAACCTGGGGCCAAATCTCCTATTAAATGTATTGTACTTTACTGATTTTGTGGCCCTCAAGGAGGTGCTCGCGGCCCAACTTTGGGCCCCGGCCCTATGGTTAAGAATCACTGCTCTAATGGAGCAAAAAGGCCACTTCCAGACTGCAAAAGTGTCCAGTTTAAAGCCCAGTAAAGAGACACTTATTTTGGGGTTTTAGAGTGTCAAACTTGGGTCCTCTAATGGAGCAAAAAGGCCACTTCCAGACTGCAAAAGTGTCCAGTTTAAAGCCCAGTAAAGAGACACTTATTTTGGGGTTTTAGAGTGTCAAACTTTGGTCCTCTAATGGAGCAAAAAGGTCACTTCCAGACTGCAAAAGTGTTCAGTTTAGAGGCCAGTAAAGAGACACTTATTTGGGGTTTTAAAATGTCAGACTTGGCCTGTTTCCTGGAGCTTAAAAGTGGCTTCCCCGACTGCAAAAGTGTCCAGTTTAAAGGCCAGTAAAGAGACACTTATTTGGGGTTTTAAAATGTCAGACTTGGCCTGTTTCCTGGAGCTTAAAAGTGCTTCCAGACTGCAAAAGCGTCCAGTTTAAAGCCCAATAAAGAGACACTTATTTGGGGTTTTAAAGTGTAAAAAATAAAATGGTCCATTTATATAGCGCTTTTCTACCTTTCCAGGAACTCAAAGCGCTTTACAATCTAGTCCACTCACCCAGTGTACGCAGAGACTGAAGCAATGTGGTTTAGGTGTCTTGCCCTAAGACACAATGACATTCCACTTGTCGTCCACCTGGTGTTCCAGTGGTCTCCCATCCAAGTACCAACCAGGCCCTAACTTGCTTAGCTTCTGAGATCTGACGGCATCAGGCTTTGACAAGCAGGTATGGCCACAGGTGCACTGTGTAACTTTCTGGAGGTGAAAAGTGAGCTATACATTTCAGTAGAAAAAAAAAGTTAAAACCATATTTTGGGACATTCTAAATGGGAAAAAATACATTTTATAACATAATGTGTGTTTTAAGGAAACACAAAAAAGGAGGCCCTGCTCCAGGCCAAATAACAGTGCATTTTGTGGTCATACAAGTCTTCGCAGATTTTTTTTTTACATATTCAGTGCAACAGAGAAATATAGATGACAAAACATGCTTTTATAGTCTATTTTAGTCAAAAAGTTACACAGTACACCTTTAATTTATTTGTTTGCATTTAGAATTGCGCCAAAAATACACACTTTAATAAACACTTAGCCTTTACCTAGTATGTGAAGGTCTGAAATCAATGCAATTATCAAGTTGAAATCTGCTCTGCTTTGTGATTTTTAAATATTGATTAATTTTAGCGCATCTCTGCAAATTCCCGAAAAGAATGAATAGAATGAGAAGGAACTGTCCGCAGGTATTATGCAAACCGGAACTAGCCTAGCCGCAGCACTATGCAAAGAACTGGACACCCATGGGACACCCCCCACTGTCAAACATCCACATGAAAGATCTTCAGGTCTTTCAGGCCATTAATTTCCAATTCAGAGAGATTAATACTGCCAGCAATATGAAGATAGCTTGTCTAATAGGCACACAGTTAGTTCAGCCTCTCAAGTATTCTTTGGAGTGCACAGACAGGCACCCTGCTCAAGTCACGCTACAGACATCAACTGGAAGACGCTTCTTTTCGCTGATGATGAAGCATGTCTGTAACACTGACAATATCCTCATCAGGGACCAGAGTATGGTCAAAGCTGAATGTGCTGATGTAATACGCCGAAATGTCACTGTCAGCGAGAGGACGGGAAATTTGAGCCACTATTCCACAGTCATCATATCCAAGTGGCTGCCCTCCTATGCGCACCATCCTCCATAACTCTCCTGACGAGCTAGTGAACAGCAGATCAGCAGGGAACCGTCTCTGCGCCTCTGTGTCCATGAACAAAGAAATGTAGCCGTCAATTAACGAAAAAGAAAAAAAAACTTGATGCAGTCCATGTCTTGAGTTGAGTGAGCATCTTCTTTAGGACTGCTGGAGTAGAAGAGAACATCGATAAGTGTTGTAGCAATGGACGGCAAAGTGTCTGGATCTAGGGACATGACACAGAACTGATTTTGAGGAATCAGCACAGGATGGACCGTGGACTGCAAGGCTTCTTTGCCATTCTTGTGGAGACCGCCAGGTGATGGAGAAGATGTCACAGATAGTGGGGAATGAGCAGGTGCCTCGACGTCAGACGACATTATTTCGTCTGACGTGATATCCTAATAAAAACACATTATTTTTAGTATGTGTGGGGCTTTGGGGGACAGGTAAGTAAGTGTGTCTTTTTTTTTATAGACAGGTAAGTAAGTGTGTGTGTTGTTGTTTTTTTATAGACAGGTAAGTAAGTGTGGAGTTTTTAGATGGACAGGTAAGTATGTGTACAGTTTTGGAGGGACAGGTAAGTAAGTGTGGACTTTTTTCAAAACAAAGTCAATGCCCATGTGTTGGTAATGTGCATGCCTTTTGCAATTCATTTTCCTTTAAAATAACACTAAACATGTGTTTAAACAAATTGTAACACATACTGTACCTTTGACAAAAACACCATGAAGAGAATGGAGATGGATGATGACAAAAACATCAATCACCCATGGTAATTTCTTTATTTTTAAAAACAAAGTGAATGCCCATGGGAGATTAATGTGCATGCCTTTTGCAAATAATTTTCATTTAAAATAACACTAAACATGTGTTTAAAGAAATTGTAACACATACTGTACCTGTGACACAAAAACCATCAAGAGAATGGAGATGGATGATGACAAAAACATCACTTACACATGAGAATTCCTTTTTTTTTTTCAAAACAAAGTTAATTCCCATGTGTTAATAATGTGCATGCCTTTTGCAAATAATTTTCCTTTAAAATAACACTAAACATGTGTTTAAAGAAATTGTAACACATACTGTACCTGTGACACAAACACCATCAAGAGAATGGAGATGGATGATGACAAAAACATCACTTACACATGAGAATTCCTTTTTTTTTTCAAAACAAAGTTAATTCCCATGTGTTAATAATGTGCATGCCTTTTGCAATTCATTTTCATTTAAAATAACACTAAATATGTGTTTAAACAAATTGTAACACATACTGTACCTTTGACAACAACACCGTCAAGAGAATGGAGATGGATGATGACAAAAACATCACTTGTACATGGGCAATTTCTTTTTTTCTAAACAAAGTGATTGCCCACATGCGAGTAATGTGCATGCCTTTTGCAACTATAACTGTACCAATGAGGAAAAAACACAGTTAAGAGAATGCAGATGGATGATGACAAAAACATCACTTACACATGAACATTACTTTTTTTTTTCAAAATAAAGTGAATACCCATGTGTTAATAATGTGCATGCCTTTTTAACATATCCCTTTAAAATAACATTGCACTTCTGTTTAAACCAATTGTAACACACTGTACCTGTGACACAAACACCGTCAAGAGAATGCAAATGGATGACGACAAAAACATCACTTGCACATGGACAAATATCTTTTTTTCAAAACAAAGTGAATGCCCATGTGCGAGTAATGTGCATGCCTTTTGCAACTATAAGTGTACCAATGAGGAAAAAACACTGTTAAGAGAATGCAGACAGATGATAAAAACATCACTCAGACATGAGAATGTGACCCTTTAAAAATTAGCACAACTTTTTTGTTGTTTTTAGCACTAATACAGTAGTTTTAATTTTATAAAAATATGGATTAACAATAACTCACCACTTTGGGCACCTGCTCACACCAGGACGACTCTGGCATAAGCATTTTGCGACTGGGGTCGGCTCAAGCACTGGGGTCGGCTCAAACACTGGGGTCGGCTCAAGCACTGGGGTCGGCTCGGGCACTGGGGTCGGCTCGGGCACTGAGGTCAGCGCCTTTTCTCGGCGCTGCTGCTCCTGGCGCTGCTGCTCCTGGCGCTGCTGCTCTTCCCGCCGCTCCTTGTTCCGCTGCTCCCGCCGCTGCTCCATCCGCCGCTGATGCCGCTTCTTCCACTGTGCCTCTATTTTTCTCCTTGTCTCCTTGTCCTCCTCCTCTGACTCATCCTCTGACTATAAGGTAAAAAATATAAAATTAAAATGTCATACTGCTTTCAGAAAAGAGGATTACATATCTAAGCCCGAGCGTCTTCAAAGATACAGTAAGTCTGCATTTCACTGAGGTAAGTAAGTAAGAGAGAGTGAGAGGTAAGTATTGGTAAGGTAAGGCCTGGAAGTACAGTTAAGTATTTGTGGGGCTTTGTCGGACAGGTAAGTAAGTAGTAGTAGTAGTTGCAGCGTAGTATGATCAAACAGTTATTAGGTTGAACTCACCACCTCTCCAGCAGCTACGGATGTACCCGTTCCCCTTCTTTACCTGTCAAGTTGTCTCTGCAGAGATAAAATATTAATATAAACCTGTGTGAACAGCTCCAGCAACAGAGTCAACGCTTGCAAGTAAAATCATTTTACAATTGAATGTAATTTTACCTTTAGCAGCTGGTTCTCCGCCTCCAGGGCGTTGATTCTTTCCCTGCACTCTTCTTTAGTGCTGGGGTAGTAGTCCAGCTCCTGGAGGTCCAGCCGGGACACCATGGGGGGGACCGGGTTTGTTGCCCCTAGATCAGCCAGTGACTTAATGGCTAATTTTCTTTAAACTAATTTAATATAGAGGTCCTGTTCAGATTTCGTGAGGTCCTTCTGGGACCGTATGTGGTGCCACAGGAGGGCAACTTTTGCAAAGCAGCCTGGGCAGCGCCCAGGGAGGAGTTTAACTGATCCGGTAGCCATTTGGTTCAGAATAAGTCTCTCCTTACGGTTCTCCACCATGTGAATATTCTGAATGTTTAGCTAAACACTTTTTGCACAACAGACACAATTGCTCCTTTTTTGTTTTTGTCATCTACATAAAAGAACATAATGATAATAATAAAACAAAATTACTAATTCAATTATGTGCATACCTACATTTGACAGAAAAAAGAACTGCGGACAATGACCTGAAACAACAAGCAACGTAGAAAAAAATTAAACAGTGGATTATTCTAGTGCACGCAGCAGAAGCAGAAAAAAAAAAAACACTGCAAGAAAAGGTAACTGGAAGCTCTACTAATTGACAGTACATCTCCAGCTAGAAATTAGGACATATTAATAATTTAAAATAAAATAAAAAATGCAAAAAAAATAATTACTTCCAAAAAAGAATAACATTTTCAGATCATATTGTAAAGGATTATAAAGTTACAAAGGCAAAACTGGAGCAAAAACACCCTCAAAGCTGTGCCATTTGACTGGACATTTTTGGACCAAAGGTAAGTGTAATTAAGCTTTTTCAAATAACAATACTTGCATAGAATAAAAATATTTAAAAGTATTTTAGCTTTACAAACCTTATTCTATTGAATTATACACATTTCCATGCAAAAACAATTAAATCCAGCCTCCGAATTCACCGCAATTACGCACGAGGTCCGATGCCCAAAACAACACCAAAATTTGCATTTTGCAACATTAACACATGCACACAATAAACAATTCTAACAATAGTTTAGCTTTACTAATCATATTCTATTGAATTCTAGACATTTTCATACAAAAACAAACAAATACAGCCTTCGAAAACACGGAAATTACGCACGAGGTCCGATGCCCAACAACACCAAAATCAGCTTTTTTTACTCCAAAACTTGCATAAACATAACAATTCCAACATGCATTACCTTATCACATCATATTCTTTAGTTTTTTTAAACTTAAAAGCCGAAAACGAGCGTAAAAGACGAGAATCAAAACTTAAGTTACCAGCCACGTGATCCGTGCGTGATCGCAAAATCAGCTTTTAGTAACACCAAAACTTGCATTTAATAAACATTTCCAAAATGTTTTACCTTTACAGATCATATTTTATCAGGATCTAGCCTTTGAAAGACAAAAATAGAGAAATCCATCGCCTCAAAGCATCGCCATTATGCACAACCACTGCAGCCAGCAAGGACACCGACAAAGATTTTGTTAACATCACAACTTTCGATAAACAGACATTTCACAAATAAATTTCAACTCCAGATGCAATTCTTACCTTGATAATGAATCCAAAAATGGTCCACAGCTGTCAGTGCATCTGAAGATCTATTAACACTGATGAAGTCTCTCACAAGCTGTCAATCAAGTGTAAAGACCAGATGATATGGCCCTGGCAACATGAGACAGGTACCAAGTCATTTTTACAGAGAATATTTGTGCATAGGGTTGATTAGCCAGAACAATGTAGCATAAATAAGATAGACATAAACCTGACTAGCATTAAGCATATGTTCAAAAAACACCAACACAGTAGATGGTACTTACGATGCATCTTAATTGTTCACGTACCTGGTCTCAGACCAGACTTGGTCTTAGACCTGGTTCCAGATCAAGTCTGAGACTGCAACCCAGTCTCACTGAATTGCGAGGATATAACACGATGGTACATTTTCAAAATGGCACGATAAAACTGCTTTTTTCTGTGCCATTTATACTCCCTACGGTCCTATTAAAAATCAACGCGTTCTTTAGTTGTGTCTCTCATATGCCGATGGGCTTACTAAAAAAGAGGGCGTTACCAGAGTGTTCGGAAACACTCGGGGCTTACGGAAACAAACGAGATTTGACAGGACGCTTTCACTAGTAATTTATTTATTTATTTACATTTAATTACATTTATATTTGTGCATATGTATGCAAGCCCATGTTTTTATTCTTTTTTAAATATTATTTTAGGAAATAATACTAGCAAATAATAGTAATCTAAATTTTATTTGTCACGTGTCGTACAACCAATCAAACGATCCTATATTGATGCATATTATTAAAGGCATATTGTGTAAATATGTCAAGACTACAGCAAACATTGCTCATTTACATCTGCTGTTTTAGGCCAGTTAGACAGCACAGCACTTTACAAAAAATGTACACAGAGAGCTCAGACCAATACAATATAATTAGTCCTGTTTTAGTCCTGCTTTAGTCCTGTTTTAGTCCTGCTTTAGTCCTGTTTTAGTCCTGTTTTAGTCCTGCTTTAGTCCTGTTTGAGTCCTGTTTTAGTCCTGCTTTAGTCCTGGTTTAGTCCTGCTTTAGTCCTGTTTTAGTCCTGTCCTGTTTTAGTCCTGTTTTAGTCCTGCTTTAGTCCTGCTTTAGTCCTGCTTTAGTCCTGCTTTAGTCCTGTTTTAGTCCTGCTTTAGTCCTGCTTTAGTCCTGTTTTAGTCCTGCTTTAGTCCTGCTTTAGTCCTGTTTTAGTCCTGTTTTAGTCCTGTTTTAGTCCTGCTTTAGTCCTGTTTTAGTCCTGCTTTAGTCCTGTTTTAGTCCTGTTTTAGTCCTGTTTTAGTCCTGCTTTAGTCCTGTTTTAGTCCTGCTTTAGTCCTGCTTTAGTCCTGGTTTAGTCCTGCTTTATTCTTGCTTTAGTCCTGCTTTAGTCCTGCTTTAGTCCTGTTTTAGTCCTGCTTTAGTCCTGCTTTAGTCCTGGTTTAGTCCTGCTTTATTCTTGCTTTAGTCCTGCTTTAGTCCTGCTTTAGTCCTGTTTTAGTCCTGCTTTAGTCCTGTTTTAGTCCTGATTTAGTCCTGTTTTAGTCCTGCTTTAGTCCTGCTTTAGTCCTGTTTTAGTCCTGCTTTAGTCCTGCTTTAGTCCTGCTTTAGTCTTTTGTTTTAGTCCTGTTTAGTCCTGTTTAGTCCTGTTTTAGTCCTGTTTAGTCCTGTTTAGTCCTGTTTAGTCCTGTCCTGTTTTAGTCCTGTTTAGTCCTGTTTTAGTCCTGCTTTAGTCCTGTGCATATGTATGCAAGCCCATGTTTTTATTCTTTTTTAAATATTATTTTAGGAAATAATACTAGCAAATAATAGTAATCTAAATTTTATTTGTCACGTGTCGTACAACCAATCAAACGATCCTATATTGATGCATATTATTAAAGGCATATTGTGTAAATATGTCAAGACTACAGCAAACATGCTCATTTACATCTGCTGTTTTAGGCCAGTTAGACAGCACAGCACTTTACAAAAAATGTACACAGAGAGCTCAGACCAATACAATATATTAGTCCTGTTTTAGTCCTGCTTTAGTCCTGTTTTAGTCCTGCTTTAGTCCTGTTTTAGTCCTGTTTTAGTCCTGCTTTAGTCCTGTTTGAGTCCTGTTTTAGTCCTGCTTTAGTCCTGGTTTAGTCCTGCTTTAGTCCTGTTTTAGTCCTGTCCTGTTTTAGTCCTGTTTTAGTCCTGCTTTAGTTTAGTCCTGCTTTAGTCCTGCTTTAGTCCTGCTTTAGTCCTGTTTTAGTCCTGCTTTAGTCCTGCTTTAGTCCTGTTTTAGTCCTGTTTAGTCCTGCTTTTAGTCCTGTTTTAGTCCTGTTTAGTCCTGTTTTAGTCCTGTTTTAGTCCTGCTTTAGTCCTGTTTTAGTCCTGCTTTAGTCCTGCTTTAGTCCTGCTTTAGTCCTGTTTTAGTCCTGCTTTAGTCCTGCTTTAGTCCTGGTTTAGTCCTGCTTTATTCTTGCTTTAGTCCTGCTTTAGTCCTGCTTTAGTCCTGTTTTAGTCCTGCTTTAGTCCTGTTTTAGTCCTGATTTAGTCCTGTTTTAGTCCTGCTTTAGTCCTGCTTTAGTCCTGTTTTAGTCATGATTTAGTCCTGCTTTAGTCCTGCTTTAGTCCTGCTTTAGTCCTGCTTTAGTCCTGCTTTAGTCCTGTTTTAGTCCTGCTTTAGTCCTGTTTAGTCCTGTTTTAGTCCTGCTTTAGTCCTGTTTTAGTCCTGTTTTAGTCCTGTTTTAGTCCTGTTTTAGTCCTGCTTTAGTCCTGTTTTAGTCCTGCTTTAGTCCTGTGCATATGTATGCAAGCCCATGTTTTTATTCTTTTTTAAATATTATTTTAGGAAATAATACTAGCAAATAATAGTAATCTAAATTTTATTTGTCACGTGTCGTACAACCAATCAAACGATCCTATATTGATGCATATTATTAAAGGCATATTGTGTAAATATGTCAAGACTACAGCAAACATTGCTCATTTACATCTGCTGTTTTAGGCCAGTTAGACAGCACAGCACTTTACAAAAAATGTACACAGAGAGCTCAGACCAATACAATACAAGTGCTGGTCAACGAATTAGAATAATTTGAAATGGTGCAATCATGAAATTCTTTGAATGCATTTGTTGTGCAGAAAGAAATTCAGGTGTTCACCGCACTTGTCCTACTCGTTAGAGTAATCACAGAACTCGTTACCTGTAAAAAACCTGCTCAGCTGAGCTTTCCAAAAGGTCAATTTAGGCCATTTAACTGTGACACTGTTGTTCCATTGAATTAGAATAATGGAGAAACCGTTTCAGTGAATTAGAATAATTTTTATTATAATTAGAATCATCACTTTCTCAGTATTTTTTTGGCTGCCCCCTTGGCTTGTATGACTGCCTGAAGTCTCCGCGGCATCGATTTGACCAGCTTGTCGCAAGTTTCCGCACTCCCAGCTTCCCAGGCAGTGGCGATGTTCTGCTTCAGTTGGTCCAGCGTAGTCGGCTTTCTGTCGCAAATTTTCCGCTTGATGATGGCCCAAAGGTTTTCAATGACATTGAGGTCAGGCGAGTTGGCCGGCCATGCCAAAACTTCAAGCTGTTTTCTAGTGAACCAATCTTTGGTCGACTTTGCCGCATGAGCCGGTGCAAGATCCTGTTAAAATATGAAGTCTTCTTCGCCGAACTGTTCCTCAACAGTCGGAATCAGGAACGTTTCCAGAACATCTTGATATACGGCAGCATTGACAGTCTTCTTGAGGAAGCAGAGTTTCCCTACACCTCGAGCAGACATGCATCCCCAGACCATAACGCTCTGGGGAAACTTGACGGATCTTTTCACGCACTCGTGGTTGTAGGTTTCGCCACCACGACGCCAGACACGAAGACCTTGGTCACCAAAGGAGATGCAGAAGCGTGATTCGTCACTGAAGACCACTTTCTGCCAGTGTTCAGCAGTCCACTCGCCGTGTTGTTTGGCCCACTTCAGCCGTTTCTGCATTTGTTTCTTGTTCAGCATCGGTTTTACCATAGTATGTCTATGGGTTTTACTGCTGGAACGCGATATTTGAAGCCGAGTCATTGAAAACCTTTGGGCCATCATCAAGCGGAAAATTCGCGACAGAAAGCCGACTAAGCTGGACCAACTGAAGCAGAACATCGCTACTGCTTGGGAAGCTGTGAGTGCGTAAACTTGCGACAAGCTGGTCAAATCGATGGCGCGGAGACTTCAGGCAGTCATACAAGCCAAGGGGGCAGCCAAAAAAATACTGAGAAAGTGATGATTCTAATTATAATAAAAATTATTCTAATTCAATGAAACGGTTTCTCCATTATTCTAATTCAATGGAACAACAGTGTCACAGTTAAATGACCTAAATGGACCTTTTGGAAAGCTCAGCTGAGCAGGTTTTTTACAGGTAACGAGTTCTGTGATTACTCTAACGAGTAGGACAGGTGCGGTGAACACCTGAATTTCTTTCTGCACAACAAATGCATTCAAAGAATTTCATGATTGCACCATTTCAAATTATTCTAATTCGTTGACCAGCACTTGTATAATTAGTCCTGTTTTAGTCCTGCTTTAGTCCTGTTTTAGTCCTGCTTTAGTCCTGTTTTAGTCCTGTTTTAGTCCTGTTTGAGTCCTGTTTTGGTCCTGCTTTAGTCCTGTTTGAGTCCTGTTTTAGTCTTGCTTTAGTCCTGCTTTAGTCCTGTTTGAGTCCTGCTTTAGTCCTGTTTGAGTCGTGTTTTAGTCCAGCTTTAGTCCTGTTTGAGTCCTGCTTTAGTCCTGTTTGAGTCCTGTTTTAGTCCTGCTTTAGTCCTGGTTTAGTCCTGCTTTAGTCCTGTTTTAGTCCTGTTTTAGTCCTGGTTTAGTCCTGCTTTATTCTTGCTTTAGTCCTGCTTTAGTCCTGTTTGAGTCCTGTTTGAGTCCTGCTTTAGTCCTGCTTTAGTCCTGTTTTAGTCCTGTTTTAGTCCTGCTTTAGTCCTGTTTTAGTCCTGCTTTAGTCCTGTTTGAGTCCTGTTTGAGTCCTGCTTTAGTCCTGCTTTAGTCCTGGTTTAGTCCTGGTTTAGTCCTGCTTTATTCTTGCTTTATTCTTGCTTTAGTCCTGTTTTAGTCCTGTTTTAGTCCTGTTTTAGTCCTGCTTTAGTCCTGTTTGAGTCCTGTTTGAGTCCTGTTTTAGTCCTGCTTTAGTCCTGTTTGAGTCCTGTTTGAGTCCTGTTTGAGTCCTGTTTTAGTCCTGCTTTAGTCCTGCTTTAGTCCTGCTTTAGTCCTGTTTTAGTCCTGCTTTAGTCCTGCTTTAGTCCTGCTTTAGTCCTGTTTTAGTCCTGTTTTAGTCCTGCTTTAGTCCTGTTTTAGTCCTGTTTTAGTCCTGTTTTAGTCCTGTTTGAGTCCTGTTTTGGTCCTGCTTTAGTCCTGTTTGAGTCCTGTTTTAGTCCTGTTTTAGTCCTGTTTTAGTCCTGCTTTAGTCTTGCTTTAGTCCTGCTTTAGTCCTGCTTTAGTCCTGTTTGAGTCCTGCTTTAGTCCTGTTTGAGTCCTGTTTGAGTCCTGCTTTAGTCCTGTTTTAGTCCTGCTTGAGTCCTGTTTGAGTCCTGTTTGAGTCCTGTTTGAGTCCTGCTTTAGTCCTGTTTGAGTCCTGTTTGAGTCCTGTTTGAGTCCTGTTTGAGTCCTGCTTTAGTCCTGCTTTAGTCCTGCTTTAGTCCTGTTTTAGTCCTGCTTTAGTCCTGTTTTAGTCCTGCTTTAGTCCTGTTTTAGTCCTGCTTTAGTCCTGGTTTAGTCCTGCTTTATTCTTGCTTTAGTCCTGCTTTAGTCCTGGTTCTGACTGGTCTGGGTCCTGTTTCAGGTCCGGTTTTGGGGGCCACAGTTCCAGACCTGGTTGGATTCGGCTCAGACTCTGAAGAGAAGGAAACGGTTCATAGAAGTGGAGCTGTTTCACCTGGAGGTCAGTCTGTGGGTCTGGGCCTCATTCAGAAAACATTTTATATTTGTATAAGTATAAAACTCTCACAAACAGAAGCGTTTAATAAAGTTTAATCTAGTTTAATCTAGTTTAATCTCACCTGGATTGATAAATTGACCCTGGATTACTGGGTGGAGTTTAGGTTCTTCAGGTCCTTGAGGATTCAGTGGGTGGGGCCTTGGGTCTTCAGTGGGCGGGGCCTGACCTTCTGTTCTGTGCAGGTTCTCTTGGCCGGGGATTACTGGGTGGAGTTTAGGTTCTTCAGTGGGCGGAGTATGGGGCTTGAGTGGGCGGGGGCTTGGAGCTTCAGTGGGCGGGACTTAGAGCGTCAGTGGGCGGGGCCTTGGGGTGTCTGTGGGCGGAGCTTGACCCTCTGTTCTGTGCAGGTTCTCTTGGCCGTGGATTACTCGGTTCTTCTGTTTCACGGGAGAGAAAACATCCAGAGATACCTCCTGACCTTCATGAACATCGTGAGTCCTGCAGAGGTCAAAGGTCACACAGAGGTCATGCAGAGGTCACACAGGTCATAATATTCATAGATATATAATGAGTAGATACCGTGACAAGAAATGCGGCGGCCATCTTGGTGCGGTCACCCGTTCTCTTCAGTGTGATGTATTTCAACGGTGCGATGCGGTGCGGTGTGAAGGTTCTCTGTTTAATCAACAATAACTCTGTGAAAACTAAACGGATTTTCACACGGATTGTTTTGTTGCACACGTTACACATGTAGCTATGACACAGGGCACATAATTCAACCAGTTTTGTTATTATTGTGGTCTTAAAGGTAAAAGAATGCGCTGATGTAGTTATTATGGTGTGTATTTAATGCTATGGTGGGTAAATACATAAATATTATTGATAAATACCACTTAAAATTACCAGTAGCCATTCTTTTACAATACAAACATTTAAAAGACATATGTGCTGCTGTTGCAGTGAAATGTCATTAAAGACAGAACTTGTTCAGTTCCACAGATTTGAACCAGAATAAAGTCTGACTGTTACTGAATCTATAATGTGGTTTACAATGAGGAAAATGTCAAATGATTATCTACTTATTCTGGCTCTAATTTACACATGTTTTTCTCCATAAAGTAAAAATACAATGTCTGATCTAAACAGGACATCACTGATCATTTATCTGATGTACTGTTTTTATCAACGTTTTATTTAAGAAAAACTTAATTTAATTCAAGTCAAACACTTATTTTGTAATGTTTTTAATGACTTTTGGTGTAAATATAATTAGATTTATATAATTAGTAAATATAAATCTTTTTTTTTTTTAAATATTGTAACAGAATATCTGCTGATCATTTTTAAATAGTTTTTATCATAATATTGATGCATTTACTCATTATAGTGTCATTATTTAAACACCATACGTCTAATACCCATATCAGAACATTCTTTTGCTTTTAAGACCACGATAAATAATCAAACTCGCCGAATTATTACTATTATTATTGCCTTGTGTCATAGCTACATGTGTGACGTGTTCAGCAAAAAAATCCGTGTGAAAATCCGTTTTGTTTTCACAGAGTTATAACTGATAAACCGCACAGAACTTGTGTAGCGCCGTTCAATTACACTGCACTGAGTAGAGCGGGTGACCGCGCCAAGATGGCCGCCGCATTTCTCACGCTGAGGCAGCCGATGCGGCATCTACTCCTTATATATCTGTGGTCACAGCATGGATCTATTATAGATGACTTGCGACATACGTCACTTCCCGTGCCGCCCCGTTTCGGTGAAAACAAAGCCTCGCGTACATTGAAATGAATGGGAGTTTATCGATTGTATACTTCAGATACACGTCTAAAAACTACATTTAGTGTTTTGTATCATGTAGTAAAAGACAAACGGAAGGCAAAGGATCAGCGGTTTGACTTTAGACGCTTCACAGACAGAACGGTAAACGTTTTAAACTGACCCTATTCTCGGGGTCGGACTAGCGTCATCGTGTTGTGGCAACGCCAAACGAAGGGGAAAACAACAACGTAAAGTAACTTTAAATTTAAACTTTCACTCACCACCACACAGTGGTTGTTTACAGTTTCCAAACTTTAGTATTTGAGCATCTGGCAAGCATTTTTACGTACAGCAAGTTGATGTTTTCCCCTTCGGATCGTCGGCAAACAAAACAAAACGTCACGAAACGTCATCAGTCCGACCTCGAGAATGGACCCAATGCTAATCATAAGTGCCTGTATCAGATGTGTGTATTTTCGTATTAAAACACCCGTGGATGCTCACGTTTTATGAGAAATGAGCTGACAATCAAAATATAAATAAATAATATATATTAATCCACAAAATGATTCGTCTTTTTTGTGCTATGCTAGCTTGATATCAAGAAACATACTTTTAAATGTAGCTAAGATTGTGCTTGTTTGTTTTATTCATGTCCCTAATTTATTGTGTTGGATTTCGTTAAGTTAAATTAAATATCTGATGTCTTGTTTTTACTGCAATGTGGAAATTTGTGGTCAACACATCAGGAAAAAACTAGTGTACATACCCGTGGGCTCAAGCTACAGTTAGCAAGTTACTTACAATAATGGACATTATTATAATCCAATATCAAACACACAGAGCCTGGTCAAATATTTACATAATTTATTTGTTATAAAATTACTAAACTAATTCGAATAAATGAGTTAACAAGTTACTTCTAAAGACGGCCAGAGTGTGGAGCCGTTTAGCCGAGGCAGAGAAGCTAGCTCTAATCACAGACGTATCTTAATAAAACACTTTCTTTTTCGACTGTTAGCTTTAGTCTCACACATCCTTACAAACGTACGGCTGTTTTTCTGTGGCTCCAGTGGCTAGTTTTCAATTTATTTAGCCAAAAAGGAGAGAAAAGCTGAACATTTGTATCTACCGCCATTGACTTAAAATGGAATGTTTTCACCGAAAGTGGGCGGGTACTTTTGTGGAGCAGCAAAAATGCCCGTATGTTGCAAGTCATCTATGGGTCACACACAAGCCCCGGTGATCAAAGATGGCGGGCGCTGTGCGTCAATGGCTTTTGCTCACTGGCGTTCTCTTTCAACATTCGTTTCGGTATCTCACATATGGGAACAGCTCTCACGCTGGTTCCACAGAAGCCTTATTTCACTACGCCAGTCCGTGACTGGCCGTGAGACGCGACGCACGCGACGTAGAGGAGGCGGGGCCTACTCCTGCCTACAGTGCGTGACGGGCGCGTCCCACCTCAGGGCCCAGACACACAGCAAGCGACAAAAATGACGTGCGTGAACAAGCGTAACGACAGCCGTGCGTCCACGCATGGGTGCCACACCGCCAAATGCAGCAGATGCCCCGTGCGCGCCTGTGGTGCGTCATCGCAAGCCACTGACCCTGTGTTTCTCAATGGGAACGCTGTACAAGTTTGTCTGTCTGTGTTTCTGCTTTTGTATCCCGTCTATAGTGAAAATAACCACATGAATAGGCTTCTATTTCCCCCCTGGACAGGCTGATCACGGTAAACGCGAGGTTTTCCATAGTAAATATGAAAACTCAAGCAGACAGTCCTATTGAAGCAGGGCTCCATCACACAGTCCAGGTCTGTCCCAGGACGTGTGGTGCTGATGGCAAGTGCACACATACAACAATAGAAGCCTGATTTCTCTGTATTCTCTGCATTCTACGCTTCTACGCAGCTATGCCTGCGTCAAGCGACAAAAAAAATAGGTTGGATTCTTTCGCTCCCGTTTCTCGCGCGCGCAACGCTCGCACGACGTCACGCTCGCTACGCGCGTCAAGCGCCGGGTGTGTGGCCGGTCTCATTGACTTTGCATGTTTTCTAAACGATACGCGTGCATTGTTGGGCTATTTTTAACGCGCGTAGGGCTTGCGTAACGCGAAATACGCTTGCAGTGTGTCCCTGGGGTCAGTCTTTACACTCTTCTCGCTCCGAGAAGCCTTCCCTCAGACGGTGAGTGGTTTACGGACTAGCTAAACTGTTCATAAGGAGAGCTAATCACTCTGCTGCCGAACGCTAATCTATTGCCGCTTTACTATTCTGAGCTAGGTAGTAGGTTTGTCCCCAAAATACTACTATCTTTTCGCTAGCTTCTAACTTTTATTCGGAGCTACGTTTGGCGCTGACCTCTCCTCACCATGGAGAAGAAGGTGCCCGCGAAAGCCTGCAAATGTGGGAATAAGATTTCCGAGGCAGACAGTCACCCTGTCTGTCCGTCGTGTCTCGGGCTGCAACATGCCCGAGATGCGTTAGCATCCTCGGTGTCCTGTGAACACTGTGCTCGCCTTTCGAAAAAAACCCGCCGTCGAAGACTCGCGCGCCAAGCGAGTTTGACGGAGAAGGACCCTGTGTTAGGGGCAACCATTCCCCTAACACAAGAGCCGCCGGAGGAGGTACACCCGGGGGGGAACACCAACCCCGCGGAGACTGATACCTCATGGGGTAGTCAAATGGAGGACCTTGATCCGCTGTTTGGCTCTGACGAGTTGGAGGCCGGTCTCGCGACCGAGCCACCTTCTCAGGACAACTACTCCGACTCCGATGATGAGCTCATCAGCCTCTCTTCGGATGTGGCTGACGCGGACGTGGAGCAATTCACACTCACTCAGGCCGAAAGACCATGTGTGTCCGCCACTGGCAGCAGCGGGGCGCATCCCAGGATTTGCACCAGGTTTGCCGGAGAGCAGCTGAAAAGCTGGGCTTAAAATGGCCAGAAGCACCCGCCGAGACCGCAAGGTCCCGGTATAAGGGTAGACGACTGCCAACAGCCAGGGCCTCCGCAAAGCAACTGCTGCCAGTTTTCCCAGAGTGCCTCGAGGAAGCCACAACTGTCTGATCTAAAGAATATTTATTTGTTTTAAACTGATGTAGTGAAAACCTCATAGAAAAAAACAAATAAATCCTCTTTAGATCAGACAGTTCTGGTGAATGTTACTGAAAACATGTTAAAGACTTTACATATCAGAGGAATATTTCACTAGAGGACACTTGTGTGTTTAAAAAGAGACATAATTGTGTCTAAATGCTAACGCTAACAGGAAGTGATCGCCCATACAGAAGTTAGCTATTTTGAACGTACACAGCCAACTGAAATTAAATGCACAGAGCCCATACCAATGGAGCGGCCACTGGGGCTGATTTACAACGGCTGCAAGCTAGCAATACCGTATCCAGATAATATAATAGATCCATGAGCTGCGTCCCAATTCAGGGTCTGCATCCTTCAAAGGCTGGTTCGAAGGCCGGTTGCGTCACTCCCGCGGCGACAAGTGCTGTCCCATTTCATGCAGCCTGCGAATCCGGCCCACAAACCGGCCTCCGTTTCCTTGGAAACGCGCTGCAAACGAAGGATACATCTGAGCACACTTCGCGGTCTCCCATATCCCAGAATGCTTTGCGCGGCGCTGGTCAGACTCACGTAAACAAACGGAGCAAACACAACTCGTCCCGAAAGCGGCGAAAACACGTGAGTACACGCTTTAAACTTAATAAAAAGCTACTAGCACGAGTGTTATCATTAAATAACGGCAGTACGGTTCGAAAGATGTTAAAGTTGTTAAGTATTAACTCCGTAAGCCTCGGTAGATTAAGCTTAAAGTGTGGCTAGTAAGCTGCAGCTAACGCGATGAAAAGTCCGTTCAAAGTTTTGTATTGGGCAGATTGCCAACACAAACACTAATTATGTTTTTACTTTTAGGAGAAAAGACCCTCACGGATTGATTATCAAAGCTATGAAGAGAATTAACCACGTTTTCATTGCTACAAGGACTAAACATTTGGTCAGTGGAGCCTGGAGGTAAGATTACACGTGTTACATATAAAGGCACAGTATTATTGTGTTCAAAACAAGTATTTATAAAATAAAGCCTTCAACTAATGCACGTAATTCTGGAAACTACTGAAAAAAAGCCTAATTACAGTCCCTGAATGAAGTCAAATTACTTTTGTCTTTTTTATGTTACATAAAAAACGAAATTATTTCACATAACCACCACAATTGAGTTCAACATTAGACAGCAAAATAAATCAGCAAAGGATGGGCAGTAATTTAAAAGATTTGTACTGACATTATGCATGTAGCTCTATGTAATTGATATCTTAAAGATAATAACAGTACTGTCAAAAATATTTAACAGAGCTGTTTCTTTTACTAGGTCTTTGCAGCTTAATGTCTGAGGACAATCCACACTGCAGATGATGTAAAATGGCTCAAATCCAGAGGACACATTTCCAGCAGGAACAATAAAGTGCACCTAGGCTAGCACTACACTGGAGGAGAAAGGACCTCTTCAAAAAGACTATTCTGAGCATTGGTAGGAGACATGTGCATTAGGGCTGCAACAACTAATCGATTTAATCGATTAAAATCGATTATTAAAATAGTTGTCAACGAATTTGGTCATCGATTAGTTGGCTAAAAACTTTTACTATCAGTCCGCTGTGATCCAGCGGCTTTGAGTGGACATCAGCGGCTTTGCAGAGCTCTCCTTCGACTCTCACAAAGAACAGACCAACAGAAACCTTGCGCCTGTTTAGCGGACCTTTTAATCACATAATAATAGTAACCTGTCGGCGGTGGTGTGTAGCTTAATCTCATAAAGTTACGAGTTTGTTATTTCTCTGCGGGTGATCCGGCCGCTTTCAGCGCTTCAGACTCGCGGTAACTTTCTAGAAAAGTCCCGTGGTAAATCTAGCGTCTTTTTGATTTGTCTTTGCTGTTCCACGAGCTGCTGCGTGTGCTTTTTGTAAGGTTTTCTCTGATAAAGTTAAAAGCCGTCCACAGCGTCTCTCTCCTCCTCTCCTCTCTCTCACCAAAAAAAGCAGCAGCCAGCAGGCCCCGCCCCTTTCCCCTCCGTGTGTGAGTAACCATGACGACACAGTTTGAGTGACAGGAGTGAGAGGTTAACACTCGCAAACTTAAAACTGTTCGATATGAAACTACAAAATCATAATGATGATCTTAACAGGACCTAATAGATGCAAATGTTAATAACAGTATGAATTAGATGCAGCAGCAAACACGTATTAGTTTTAATATGACTTAAAACAAGTTAATCTCATTGGCTCATTCTTTATAGGCCCTAGATGCTTTAAAATATTATGAGCTCAATAAAAAGCAGCAGTTCAAAGGTCCAAAACATTGAGATTTTATTTTTTGGCCACATTGCGCAGACCTATAATAACCACATTTTTAAAAAGTAGCTAGATAGCAAAATCTGGTTATTCTACTTTCTTTTTGTATTTTCTTTTTATTCAAGAAAAGCCCAGTGTGTTCATTAAGTGCACACAAGTTGTCTTTTGCATAAATACATTTAATAAAATGCAAAACACCTTATATTTATTATTTTGTCATTTTTATCCGATTAATCGATTAATCGATCCAATAATCGACAGATTAATCGATTATCAAAATAATCGTTTGTTGCAGCCCTAATGTGCATTTACCTATTGAAAAATTCCTGAATTTGTGCTGCAAGGTTAATCACAAGCAAACTGAAATAACAAATAAAATGTGCAAATCTATATTAAACGTGATATATTCTGAATCCTAGGAGCCAATGTATTGTTTGATGTGTTTATTGTGCACTCTGACCAACCAATAATAATCTTTGTTTGTATTTTATCACAGGGTTTGACTCTGATGGTGATGTTTCAATCCAAAAAGAGCCCGTTCTCAACCAGGGCCGTGCTACCGATATCTTCAAGTTGACAAGCATCATTCCTGCCCAAGTGTGACACCTCCTCTTTCCACTGTTCACTGCATCAGTGTGATACATCCTCTCTACTGTTCACTGCATCAGTGTGATACATCCTCTCCACTGTTCACTGCATTGCTCAGAGTCTGGAATGCTGAAGATGTGATGGTGGACCTCCTCCTGCTGACTGAAGACCTATGTCTGCATCAAACACTCACCTTACAACACTTGACTAGGGTGGATAAGCTACAGCAGCGATGTTTCAGTAAAGTTTAAGTTTTGAAGAAGTGAAAATTGCAACCCACCTAAGCTTTTTTTATCAGATTAGTATTTTAAAGTTTAATTCTTTTGGTCAGTGATAAAGTTCACAATTAGTAATTTGGTGAGATGATGCAAAACCTATTACTAGTAAAATAAAAACACTGAAAATCAATTCTGAAGAGATGCACAATAATCCCTTTCCAGTTACTGGGCAAGATGTGTTTGAGTAAACTGAATATTTAAAATGACTCTATCATGAGCATTAGCTACGAGATGGTACAAAGCCCATTGTGTTAACACATTTAAAAGTATGATATTTTGTGAAATACATCATGACATTAATAATTAACAGCAGCTTAGAAAATATGACGGTCCTGACACAATAAACGTGATTAGATGAAATCTACAAGTATCATTAAAGGCACAAGCTTCAATAAGTAAATAACAGAACAAAAACCTTTTAGTTTGTACAGAAAAATGCAATTTCAATTTCTGTTTTTACTCTCATATGTTTACACATGTTAATTTTGTATTTGTCAAGACCGGTCACTTGTTGGTTGTTTGATAAGGATTTTGAGTTTATTATGGGAATAATTTGATGTGTCTTCTGATCAATTATTGATTATTTAGCACTGGAATTATGTGGTAGTAAAGTCAAATGCTTAAATTCAAACATAATAAAATAATGTAATCATTTTTGGATATTCACAGTAAAAAGCTAACACAATGTGAGTTTATTATGAATACAAGAATGAAGCATGTGGGTTTCATGTTTTGTAACTTGCTTAATGTACCAGAAATGCTTATTTAATATATTTATTATAAATAAACATTTTTTTAAATACAAGTTTCTCTCTTTATAGACTGACTTAAATGCACAAGTCTCTCATATGTCCCTAAATAAAGCGTATTTAGTTGAAACTAAGCTATTTTACAACATTTATTCATCAAGAACTACTTTTCTCAAATCATAACACTTGAGAGAGATTATCCCTAATCTCTTGGACTCACTGAATATTTGCGCTTTGGTGCGTAATGTTTTTATTATGGTTTTCATGCAGCCATGTGCGTAAATATGCAGAGTTGACTGACGTGCGTGACGTTAGCTTTAGCGCGCTAGCATAGCAGTGCGTCTCGGGTTGCTACGGGCAACGGCAGCGCTGCGAAGGCTAGACCTGTCCCATTTCGACACGGCCATGGTCACACAGCTACAGCCTGTAGCGCAGCTAGGGTTAGCTTAGCAAAAGGCTAAAGCTAACAGCCAATATGACCACGAACGGCAGTGAGCAAAAGCCATTGCCGTACAGCGCCCGCCATCTTTGATCACCGGGGCTTGGTCAGAACACAACGCAGAAAAACAGGACTAAAGCAGAACAAAGCGAAATCGTAATATGTCACTACTTTTCACACACGCCTGTATCTGGACGTTTTGCCACAATTATTTGCAAAGAAGATAGAGCAAATGACTAACCTGCTGCTTCGTAGTTCACACTCTGAATGAGGCGCCCTCACGTGAGGTCAAGAGTTCAGAAGAACGTCAGCCCAGCAGCAGTGGCTGGCACACACACGTGCTGCATTCACGTGTGAATACCTCAAATTAGCACCATAGCTCCTTTTTTTTTTTTTTTTTTTTTTTTTTTAATTGGTAAAACACAAAGCATTTACAAGAACAAAAAGAAGTTTAAAGAAAACAAACAGCATAAAGACATTACTTAACCCTTGTGCACCCCTTTAAAAAAAATCACACCTATCCTAGAGTGCAAAAATGCACTCTCATTTTTAACACCCATTATTTTTATATAAAACAAACTTTTCTCCAACTTTTTTCACATCAATCTCTTCATCTACCTCTCCTCTAAACATAGATATTAAATATTATATAAATTATTACAATTTTAACCCCTTAAATGCTGTTATAAAATGAGAAAGTAGCATATTTTTTATGTTAAAAAAGTGAAAAAAGTGGATTTTTTCAAAATACTTCAGAATTTTTTCCTTTCTTGGTGTGGGATTTATAGAGGCTGTGGATGCCCTAAAATAGTCCCAAAACTGATTTGGTCACTTTTACAGTTTTTGCACAAAGTCCATTTTAAGACCTAAAAACACCATTGGCTCAGCATTAACACACCTATGACAAAGCAGTAACCGCTAACAATACCCTTTTACTTTTTACATATTTAAAACTTTTCTCAAACTATTTTTCACATCAATCTCTTCATCTACTCCTGCTCTAAACATAGATACTAAATATTGTATAAATTATTGGAATTTTAACCCCATAAAAGCCTTGTAAGTGAAAAAGCATATACATATGTTTTTCATTGAAAAACATGAAAAATTTGGTATTTTTGCATTATACTTCAATACATTTTACTTTTTTAGTGGGGGATTTATAGAGGCTGGGGGTGTGCTAAAATAGTGCCAAAACAATGTTTCTACACTTCTGCACACGACAACACGGTAAGAAACTTCACTCTCGTGTTAAGCTAACATGTTTTTGTCATCTTTTGGGTGTTTTGCTGAATGAAAAACCTCACAATTTGTAGTATTTGTGACGAAAATTTAACAAGTTTGAAAGATAAAGTTCGTCTTGTAATGTACTTTTTAACCTGCTTTTGTGAACCACATGAGCCTGTTTCTGCTTACTAGCTTGTTTTACGTGTTTTTATTTCAAGATTACCGCTAGTTTTATGTCACTATTTGTGGATTCTCACCCTTGTTAAGTCAGACTGGCTTGTATATATGGCTGTGTAGTAACGTGGTTTTAACGTGATTTAATTTACGTGATAGGTGTATTTACGTGACTCAGTGTCTTTGAATATTTACATTTGACTAATTTCCCGACAAAACTAGCATTTACATGTGGGTTTATTACAGCATTGTGGTTTAATAAGAGTGTTATATTGAGTATTTTCCTGGTTTTGCGCTCAAATTAATTTCTACGCGCCTAAAACCAGGCCAGTCATAGTCCTGTTGTTACAACTTCATTCATTCATTTTGCCTTATCACGTGTAGTTAGTGTCTTGATGTGGACTGTGTTAAAATCTGGCTTATACTGTTGTTTTGTGTACTATTTAGTTCATTTTTGCCTGTATTAGTTATGGTTTATAAGTTATTTATTTGCATGACATTTTGATATTAAAACATAGTTGATCTGCATCATCACTTATCCTTTTATCACATTTCTATATTGATTTTTGCTTGAAACTTGTTTGTGTTGAGGCCTGTTTTACATAATTCATTGTTTAGTCCTGGGTTAGTTTGAATGTAGTGATATTTTGTGTAGTTAAACTATAAAAAATTCACAAAGATCTTGTGTAGTACTACTAGTACTTCAAATATTAGCTTGACAGCACAAAAATGAAATGAAAATTAATTTTAACATGAACACTTGCAATACATACATGTTTTTATGAATTCAAGTGTAGGCTACAATTTATTGTCAATGCTTCTAAAAATATTTATTTTGTGATTGCAGAGAAAATGAAGAAGACAATTTTTTTCCCTGGCCGAGTCAGTGTGGTCTTCCGTAAGGGCCCACTGGGATTCCTGCGGCAGGACCCTTCTGAGGAGGCCAGGAGGATCAAGGACGACCCGTCTGTGAGGGACCGCAGTGCCCCTGTAAAGGAGGAGACGGTGAGGGAGAACGCCCGCACAGTGGTGCGCGTGAGAGGAGGAGACGTCTCCGACCAAACTGAGGTGCTGGGGGAGTACATCCTGCAGTTTGGGAAGTCCTTCCGCTGGCTCCTGGAGAACGATGTTGGCTACACCTTGTACCTCATCCAGAGCCACCAGAAAGAGGAGGCTGCAGGTGTGGTGCAGGCAGAGTGTCACAGCAAGGACAGCCTTCAGTCTTTCCTGCGCTATGCTGTGAGCTTCCCGGAGGTCAGCTCTCTCCTCCAGTACAACACACAGGTTAAACACTAAACTATTACAACCTGCCTTATTGTAAAGTAGTCTGTTGTTACTTTGTCTTAACCGTTTGTGTATTTATTGTTTTAGTTATTGTCATGACAGAAAGCACCTGCACCTTCTCCTGCAGCAGAGGATGAGCAGTTGGTTGGGTTTGGTGCCCGTGCCAACAGCACTTGGAGGCAGATCTGGGAGAGCAGATATGATGGCTATGCGGCCTTCATCCTCAAAAAGAAGTGTGCTCCCAGAACCAGGATGCACAAGCTGCAGCAGTATCTGCAGAAGAGGCAGCAGCTGCTTTCTCCGTCTGTCTCCTCCTCTGTTTCTCCGTCTGTCTCCTCTGTTCCTCCTTCTGTCTCCTCCACCGCTGTCCCCACCAACGCTCCTGCTGAGTCCATGGGTAAGTCAAACTAAACACAACTTTTTTCAAATGCATTTATAACACACAGACAACATTCTGTATTATATTAGTTTATAGCATACACAAACATCTGCATTATATTCAAGTCACATGTAACACACAGCTCCAGCACAGATCCAAACAGCATGCTACACCCTACAACAAAAGTACACATTTCACAGTACATAAAACACATCAGCAAAATTTTGAACACGTCCTCTTCACTCAACACCAGCACTGAAAAATTAGAACAAACTCAATCACTTTGGCAGTCACTTACAGCAGGCAGCACAACCACCACTGTGCCAGTAGTCGTCATGCCTCCTGCTGCAGTAAACCCTTCTCCCCCTGCTCTGACGGTCACCCCGCCTCTTTCTCAGGAGACCCTAGAGAAAATTGTGCAGGGCATTGTGGAGAAGCAGCAGCAGCAGCAGCAGCAGCAGCAGCCACCAGCGCCCCTGAAGAAGCCCCACACTAAGAAGTGTCTGTCCTGTGGCCAGCCAAAGTCCAAATATGAAGGCGATGGCAGCTCCATCCACGAGTTTTACCAGCAGGGGCCTGTCAGATATTTCTACTGCTCCACCAAAGTCTTCAACACCTACGGAGCAGAGGGTTTGACAGACCCCAGGATGCCTTTTAAAGACTTTGTGGCCACAGAGTTCTTCCAGAGGGAGCTGGAGGCTACTAAACAGAGAGTGGAGGAAAGACAGCAGCAGAAGAGGAAGAGAGAGGAGTCACCTGCCCCGGGGAGAAAATGCAGGTTCTGTAAACTGGAGCTGAAGCAGGGCCCCAACAGTCCTCACATCCACACCAGCTTCCCAGGACTGCCAGGGAAGTACATCTACTGCCCTGCAAAAGTGTTCTCCATGTACAGAGAGCAGGGGATGGAGAGGGAAATGAGCTGGAGACAGTTCCAGCAGTCTCCCTTCTATGAGAAGGAGAAGGAAAGGTGGGGAAAAAAATAAATACATATTAAAGAGAGGCTGTAACCTGAAACAACTTATTTTGGTTGTTAATATGTGTATATGGTGTTTAAATTGCATTGCCTACTGTTTTGAGTCATTTTTTGTGCAAATTACCAGGTTTCGAGCCAAAATAGTCAAAACTGGCTGTGTCTCACTGCCAAGGCTTGTGTCATCTCTAATCTATGTGACGGCAGCGTGTATTGTCCACTTAAAACTAAGCACTAATTGCAAATAACTGCTGTCACACTAATCACACTGCTGCTCTCCTCACTGAGCCCAGCCTTTGCTCTTTCCTCTGTGCCTTTCAATTCATTTACTGTGTTTAAAATGTGTTTGTGGGTAGAGTTTAGTGGGTGAACTTCACTTTAAGTCAAAGTGTTTTATAATTTTTTTGGCCTATTTTTTGACAATTGCGTTTAAAGGTTTTAATTATATTATTATTGTTGTTGTTGTTGTTGTGATTGGTTGTGTTCATGAGGCATCACAACATTTTCCACTTTTGCAAGGGAAGTTATGCAAAAGTGAAAAGCAACCTGGCAAATACATGAATAGAATTAGAGCAGCATGATGACTATTTTATTTATAATATGGGATGTTCTTGCATTTCAGACTGAGGGATGAAGTCAGTGGAACTCAACAGTTACACCTGGACCTGGCCTTCTCTGACTCTTCTGCTGCTGTAGACTGCGGACCTAGAGGAGCAACAGACCTTCTCATTGTTCACCAGGTAATAAACATTTACCTACAATCCAATTCATGAAACACCCAGACTCCTTTCTGATTTGTCACACATTGTCTGTTGCAGACTATTTTTAAAATATGATGAATAAGAGATCTTATTCTACATTCATAAATTATAAGTGTCATACTGTAGTGTGGACATGGGTATAATAATTTCACATCCATGTTTAGTTTATTTTTCGTGTGAATAAACTTGAAATCTGGCTTGTGCTTAGGTATGACTGAATTTTATCAAATGCTAGCTTTAGACACTTAAGAAACTCAAAAAACATTTATGTTTATTTTTTATGGTTAAAGAATAAATTAATATTTTGGGTCAAAATGTAAGATACTAGTATAGTATTTGTATATTTAAATCATGGATTTATTTTTCCTCAATCACTTATTGTCGTTTGATCATTTGTTTCAAACATTTCTCTGGGCAGAAACTGAGGTGGTCAGATTATTTGAAACATTTCTTAGTGGTTTTAACTCTTTGCTCAAACATATGTTAATATATTCTTTAACACAGGTTCATTGAATTTAGCTTGTTTCTCCAACATTACACATCTGTTCTCAGGAGGAATTTTAGCTCAACGTCTCAAAATCTAGACAAACCTCACAGCAAAAGACAATTTATAAGCTGCAAAATCAAACAACAAAATGATGAGAAAACATGATCGTTTAGCAGAATGTGAAGATTGCTTGAATGTACATATATTTTTTTTCATGGAGATACTTTTATAGTAAATCATCTCCAGGTGTAAGCTCATATGTGTAAAGTGCATACTGAACAAAACATTTGAAATGATTATAATTAGTTTTTTTCTGTTTTGAGAATAAAGCTTCACTAGGCTTGAGGTTTGTTTAGCTTAATAAATAAATTGTATAGTTTTTTAGACAACTGAAGCTCGATTAAAGTTTTTGTGTGATCTATTTTGCAAATTGTCGTTTAGAATGGAACTGTAAGTCAAAATCATTGAGAACAAATTTCTTTCCTCTTCACAAGCAATTTACATTGATTCATTTTTATGTCTGTAAAGCTTGTTCCACCAACCAAAGCTCCCTGCAAGTTTGTGAATACTTTCTGACAGAAAACGTTTTTAATTTGTGTATTTCCAGGTTATATCTAATTTGCTGGCGCCTCTCTGGTCCTTTGGCCGGCCTGCCTCTGTCTTCTCCTGTGGACCTTCTCTTCAGTGGACTCATGCTCTCTCGGCCTGCTCTCCTGCTTTAGCGGACATCGCTGCCAGATTCAGACATCACTCTGTTTTACAATAAATTTGGATTATACGTGTGTGTGTGTGTGTGTGTTTGTTTTTATTACATGATGGGGACCGGCACCTGACAGCCCACCCACGCCGTGGGGACCAAAAACTTAGTGGGGACCAAAATGCTGGTCCCCACCAGGTTGACCATTGAATTCAATGAAAAGAAGGTCACAGCAATGCCATTGGCTGATTTTTAAGGTTGGCCCACCATGGCAGAAAAATCGGAAAAATGTGCTTAAGTGTGTTTACCTCAGTATCGCCCCCTATTGGTCAGACATGGTACTGCATGTAGGTTACACACTTGGCTTACTGCGCATGCTCAAACACTCAATGAAGGATTTAGGCTGTTCAAAGTCCCTCTGTCCCTTTATAAGGGTTATAAATAATAAATATTACTATTTATAGCTACGCAGCTGCATTGATGTGAATTAAAAGTACTAAGTTAACAGACAAATTAAATTATCAAGAAAGAAAATTGCCTTAATGCAAGATTAGTAGGAATTAGTAGGATTTTTTTCCGCCATATTTCACAACAAATCACAAACATTTACCAACAGTAAATCACAAGACTACCTATTTGCATTCAACATAAAGCTTTTCATAAAGTAAAAAAATAATTGACGTGTTCAATCAGCAGCAGACCTACAGTAACGTGGAGCGGAGTTCTATTCAACATCCCGGTCATCTTTGTGACAGCTCTGTAGTCACCGGACGCACGTGCCACTCCCGTTTTCGCTGTCTTTTATAATCCCATCACAAAAAGTCATCAAATTGTCCAATAAATCCGTGTTATACATGATGATCAGCTTTCTCTCTTACAGTCCGTCAACTGTGGCGCAGCTTTGTTTCCTATTGGCTGTGTTTACCGTCAATCTAATCATTGACGTGCCCTGATAGGACCTTCTTCCCGGAAGTAGGGGACATCGCGGGGTCATGTTCATTTCTGGAACTTGTAGTTTTTTTTATACCGCAGTTTAAATACTTATTTTTTTTATTTATTTATTTATTTTTTTCCATCAGACAGATATTAGGATAAAAAGTAAAATCAAAAACATATCGATCGGACACGTTTGTAAGGTAGCTTTCGTTGCGTTTCGCAAAGCCACGTGACATGATTGGCGGAAGAGGAGGAGGAGCAGGAAGTGTTAGCATGGAAGGTGGAGAGCATGGTGGAGAGCTGCTGCTGCTAGCTGCACATGGGGAGTTGGCGTCGTCACGAACAGGTGAGTTATGCCAATTTAGCTTCGTTAAATACATGCCAGTTGTTATTATGAGAAATGTAACTAGCGCGTGATGGATGTGTCAGCGTAAATAGAGTGAATTCTGTACTAGTGGAAGTGCTATTGACGCTAACATGAGGTTAGCGAGCGTTAGCTACTTATCTTAGCATTGTGGCTAGTCGTATAGCCCGTGCGTGGGGGACGTACGTGCATGCATGTGCCAGGTAGATTAGGGCGACCAGACGTCCCGATTTACCCGGGACAGCACTGATTCTGGGCGCTGTGTCCCGTGTCTCGGTAGATTTCACCAGTACCACTTGTTTTTTCCTACTTTTACACGAACCTCGTCTATCGAAGATTATTAGACTATTTATTCAAATGCAAAATGCATTTTGCAACTCAAAATGTATTTTGCAAATTGAAAATGCATTTTGTAATACTATTTGAAAAATATAGTTTTGAAATTTGACAATATATTTCATTAATTTGCAATGCAATAATATTTTTGTAATGTAATTTTTAAATTTGTAATTACAAATTACTGTAATGTTCACTTACTGTATAGTGCATTGAATTTAACTTAACAAGGGATTTTTGACTCTTTATTAAATCTGAAATACATTCTTGAAACTGGCTTTTCAGATAAATTTGGGTGTTATAAGTGTATCAAGAACATTTTGGATGCATTTGGACCATATATTACAATTTTCAATTTTGTGAGACCCTGTTTCTATGCAAAATCAACCACTGCTCCTTTAAACAACACAAACTACACAAATATCCCATGAGAGTCTAAGTTGCTTTCAGATGATATAACTATTTAGAACCTGATGTTTCATTGCTTCAATTATTGTTGTGTTTTAATTATATTTTAATTAGAGTTATGATGGCTGGAAGACGAAGGCAGAGGACTCCCCTCCAAGATGCGATAGACCACATTGAGAAAGCAGTTGATAAAACAGAAGAACTGGAAATTACGTACATCAACTCCTTTAAAGGTATTGTCAGTTGTTTTTTTATGTGCCAAATGTTAGTCCATGACCTCACTTGCGTAGAATATAAAACATCTTCTGTTTATCATGAATTATGATGACATGGCTATGTAATGTATGTATTTAATACAGGGTGTCCGCGGGGTCTTAAAAAGTCTTAAAAGTTGATAAATGAAATTTGCCAAAATTAAGGCCCTTAAAAAGTATTAAAAAGTCTTAATTCCAATTTGGGAGTCTTAATTTTTTGCAAAGCAATATATCAAATAGATCTTGATAATTCGTCTTTGTTTGATAAAGTGTTCCGAGCGTGAATTAGGCAATAGATATAAGGAGATAACTAGGTGCGGCAGTCAGACGCCGCTCTGAGCGCGCAGTGATATGCGGGCTGGGTGCGCGAGTGACAGCTGCAGGTCGGAGGAGGCACAGGACTCAAGAGCGAGGAGGAGCGTGGGCCTATATTTTGGACAGGTGGACCACCAAAGACCCGGATCGCCCAAGTATTATACCGTGGGTCTTTACGTTACGGGATCTAGCGAGTATCTCAAGATGCTGGAAATAAACCGCAAAACTTTAACTTCAACAACCAAAGCGCGCAAAGGACGAGCGAGTTGGATCAGAGCCAGGCGTCAGCAACGAAAACCTCCGCAGCAGCATTCAAGCACTTTTATGGAAAATAATGTATTGGATTGTTCGCAAATGTGAAGAGTGGAATATTTGTACAAAGTTTTTACACGGAATAAACACACAGGCTACGTGTTCGTGCATTCCGCATCTGCTCCATCAGGTAACGTTAAAGTAGCCTTCATATTTACCCTACATGCATAGCCGTGGGAACATATTTTGCTCAGGGGGTGCTGAACATTGAGTTACAGACTTGGTCCTAGCGGGTGCATCAATTAGCCTATAATATGTGTACATGTGTTCAGTGTTGGGCAAGTTACTTCAAAACAGTAATTAGTTATAGTTACTAGTTACTTTTCCAAAAAAGTAACTGAGTTAGTAACTGCGTTACTGAGTAATGAAAGTAACTATTAAATTACACACCAATCCCAGAAATAGCTTAAACAATAATAATAATTAAACAAGTCTGACCTTCCGATTGTCCAAATTTACTGCAAACAACCAAACTCAACCAGCAGCAGCGTTATTTTTCGCTCTTCACCTCCAGCACAGTCACAACAACACAGGCCAACCTCTGGACCAAACAGCACAAGAACCAAACACCCGTGGACAACAGAAGATAATAAACATCTGCACGCTTAAAACAGAGGAGAACCCCAGACAAATAGACAATAAAAATGCGATAATTATGATAGAAAAGAGACGACGACTGCTGTAGAATCACTTACTGTGGCTGTGATCTGTAGCTCCAAACACAAGACGTAAACTCCGAACACGTAAGCCGATATGTAAACTCCAAACGCACGTGGCATTCACGCCGTCGTCTGTTTTAACTTTCAAGTAATAAAACGGCAAAATAACGGTATAATACCGTAAAATGAACTGAGAATATTTCCTTGACGTGTTTTGGAAAAGGAGCACGGAAGACTTGCGTCAAGCTCAACCAATCGACGATGTGGGGAAATTCTCTGCACCCGCCCAGCTCTGCTTCTGATTGGTTACTACTGCAGTTTTAAGCCAATCAGCACCTCTTCTCTGTCTCTCTCTTCCCCAAACAAATAGAGAGAGAGATTTAAAGTTAAAATGTGAAAATTTAGACTTTTATTCAAAAAGGTAACGGTTTTTATACAAAACAAATGTAATATATATTTCTTAAATTATGGTAAGATTTTATATATTTTTTTATCAATCCAGCAGGGGGTGCTGACGCACCCTGCGCACCCCCCCTTCCCACGGCCTTGCCTACATGTGTAAACGCGCTCTACATTGTCGTTTGCTTTGTGGAGCTGCATTTTTAGCGCTAAGACGGCCTGAAATGTCTTGTGTATGCATTGCAACTCGGAATATGTGAAATTTTCATAAAGTTTAGCAAAACATGTCCACAACGAGGTGTTTGGCTCTGGTACAAGAGCAGCGCAGAGACGGAGATAAAGAGAAGCGCCCTGCAGCTTCTATAGCAAATCCCAGACACGATTTTTGTGTTTACTTGAATGTGCGTAGACCTGTGTGGAACATGCGCTGGTTAGTTTTGCGTCATTGTCTGCGTGACCTGTAGCAAATGGACTCGTTGGATACGTTTCAGCGCTGCTCACTTGAAACCCAACTATACAGTAGAACCAAGATCACCGTCTCAAGATGTACAGTATTAAAGGACCACTTTCACAAAACATAAAAGACACATGTGGTCGCTACATATTCACAATACAGCTGTTTTCAAAAGTGCTTGGTAGCACTAAAACACTGTCTTCTCAGCTTTGATAGACAGACTTCTAAATTAACCCAATAAAGATTTAGATAAAGTTTAGATCAAATGAGCTGATAATGGTTTTGAGCAACAACAAAAAAAACAAACAAAATTTTTACAATTATGACTTTTAACCAGTTTTTGGAGGAATTGGGGTTATATAGAGAAATACACTATAAAAATAAACACAATTAAGCCTAATTGAAATGGTTTTGTAACTGAAAATTATTATAAAAGTATATAATTTTTGCTGTGGGGGTCGCAAGTTTGTTGCACGGTTCTTTGGGAGGTCCCGGCTGAAATGTTTAGAACCCCTGCTTTAATAAATAGACAAGATGATACCAAACAGTTTGGTATTATTTGTTAGATACAAAGAGACAAGCAGGTCAATATGAGTTACAAATATTATTTGTCTTTAATCTGACTAAATGCACTAAAGGAGGAAATAAAACCTAGTCCATGATAATACTGAAGTTTGTTTTTTTAGGGATAATATACATTGTTTTAAGCAAAATGTGCCTAAAAATATAAGGTGCTTCTTGATCAAGCTGTAGAAAAAGTTTTTCCACTAAGGACTGTTAACTATTGTTTCTAGTTTGTCTCTCATGACTCACAAGAATAGCCGTCTTAAATTATTTACCACACAAAAATGACTTGCGACGGTTGCGATGGAGTCTTAATTTTTGTTTTTATAGGTCTTAAAAAGTCTTAAAAAGGTCTTAAATTTCACTTCAAGATCCCTGCATATACCCTGTAATAGGTTGTATTTCAATTCATATGTTTTAACAATTTGTATTATTTGTTTGCACAGGGCGAGGGGTCTTTGCAAAGTCCTATTTCTCACAAGGAGATTTTGTGGTGGAATACAGAGGGAAGTTGATCAGTTTTGAGGAGGCAGAAAGGAGGAAGAGGACCTATCCCCAAAGATGTACCGCTTTCATGTTTGACTTCTATTGGAAAGAGAAGATATGGTGGTAAATTTTGATTGAATGTTACAGTGCACATTTTTCATTTCTATATAGATGTAGAGGTTATTCTTTGTCTCATGAGCAAAATGAAACTCAACAGGAACAGAACGAAGGTGCTCGTTCCGTGGCACTATTCTATTTACATGCTTATAAAGCCTTGGGCACATGGGCTTAGTAAATTAAAACATTTAAAATGCAAGGCTGGAACTTCAAGGTTTGGACACAGAAGCTTTTTAAATGTGTAAATGGAATATAAAGTGCCTTGGAAAAAGTGCCAGTACCGTTTCTCTGGCCCTGTTGATTTAACATGTATACCAAAACTAAGGAAATTGTGAATGTATTTTTTTTTTTTAAGGATTGACGCAGCCCAAGAAGATGGCAGCCTGGGACGCCTTGTCAATGATGATCACAGTCATCCGAATTGCAAAATGAAGAGGATTATGCTTGAGGCCAAACCACACCTCTGTCTGTTTGCTTCAAGGGACATTCAGCCAGGAGAAGAAATAACATATGACTACGGTGGAAGTGATTGTCCATGGAGAACACAGGCATGTATTTACTGATGGTCTTTCTATTTCTCTTGGACTTTTTTCCTTAAACGGATGAAGTAATCAGTTTAAGGAAATGTAACTGAAAGCATGAGTTTCTGGTTGCAAAATGAAAATGAAGGTTTCTTAAACAAAATAAATAAAATCAATAGTAGTATAAATTGAGAAGCTAATTTCCTATTGGAACATGCTGTTTTGATAAGCTCCACATTTTCATAAGTTTCTTGTATAGTTTAAATAATATGTTATGCAAAAACTTGGAGCACATGATGTAAAAAAAAAAAATGTCTAGATTTCATTTGTAAACAGCACAAAACCATCATCTTTATTTAAAATGGTGGAATTACACTTGTATGACACTGTTTTGCATTTGTGAAAAGTGCAAGCAATAATTACATTCTGTATATGTATATATACTGTATATATAAATATGTATATACACTGTATATGTAATGTTTTTTGTTTTTTTGCAGACTGAGAAACAACCTTCCAAGGCCAAGTTATCTGATCCTCACCTGTCCAGATTTGTAGAGATGACTCCTGAGTCGCCTCCAGTACTCGTCATACAAGTAAGAGTCAGTGTGAACAGCACTGTTTGTTTTTTTCTTGTGCTATTTTAGTCCAGACTGGTTCAACTGTATAATGGGACATGGATCCAAGCACACTCTGGTTTTCTGACTTTGTGGGGACACCAGCTTCACTCTGGTTCGCTGACTGCGTGGGGACAGCATACTTTAATCTGGATGTTGTCAAACACACATTACTCGTGGGGACCGCAGCAGCCGAGTAATAGTAATCACTATTAGTGACACTAAAAATGTCTTTTCTTTCTTGTTGTCAACAAAACATCAGGCATCAGAGTAAGACTGTAGCCCAAGCACAATGTGCCTTTGTAATTTACACCGGTTCTCCAACCAGAACTTGGGTTATTCCTGTAACACTTCATGTTGACTATAACCTGAGACACATAACATTAAGCTTAGCCTAGGTGAAACTATGTTTATGATAAACGTATGACTTGGAGCCAGACGGACTGAAACATTGACTTTAAAACCATTTTCTTAATGAATATAAATTGGCATGTTTCTGTTGAGAAAATACTCTAGTTTTTTATGTTTTTTGCAGACTGAGAAACAACTTTCCAAGGCCAAGTCTTCTGATCCTCACCTGTCCAGATCTGTAGAGATGACTCCTGAGTCCCCTCCAGTACTCGTCATACAAGTAAGAGTCAGTGTGAACAGCACTGTTTGTTTCTTGTGCTATTTTAGTCCAGACTGGTTCAACTGTATAATGGGACATGGATCCAAGCACACTCTGGTTTTCTGACTTTGTGGGGACACCAGCTTCACTCTGGTTCACTGACTGCGTGGGGACAGCATACTTTAATCTGGATGTTGTCAAACACACATTACTCGTGGGGACCGCAGCAGCCGAGTAATAGTAATCACTATTAGCGACACTAAAAATCTCTTTTCTTTCTTGTTGTCAACAAAACATCAGGCATCAGAGTAAGACTGTAGCCCAAGCACAATGTGCCTTTGTAATTTACACCGGTTCTCCAACCAGAACTTGGGTTATTCCTGTAACACTTCATGTTGATTATTACCTGAGACACTAGACCACGGGCTAGGTGGACCCCCCTTCACCCGTCTGGGGATTTTTGAAGACATATATTTCTGAAAACTACAGACCTAGAGCTATTCAAATCTAATGGTCTGCAAGCAAAATATTGGTGGGTGTGGCTGTGACACACTTTCAAAGATCGGTACCGCCCAAAATTTGATATATTTATATATATGCCCATACACACTAAAATTTGCCTTTTTAATGATTTTAAGATGCATTATTAGGTCCTAGCCTATAGCAGAATATGTGGTGAAGGGTTATTGTATGAAAACAGCTTGGTATTTTTTATATATGGCAATAAAATGCTAAAAAACAGTTAAAATAAGCATCGTTTTTAATGTGTAAGTACAGTTTTTCACTTACATTGGAAGCAAAAGTTTTCAAATGTGCCTCAAATTGATACCATTTTGATCTCTAATCATTCTACCATGATGTACAAAACAGTATGAGTGCATAAAATGAATAATAACCCTCCACATGTCAATATGTTAATGAAACAATGAGACGGTTTCATCAGATCAATCTACAGTTCGTATGTTGTGGCAGGCACAATAATTATGCTGTAAGGTACATTTCTCTCTATATAGATGTTTTCTTTGTTAAAGATTTTGAATGTCTAAAATAAATAAAATAATAAATAATAATATTAATTAATTAATGTTAATAATAAAGTCTAATGCTTTAGTTAAGACTCAGGTTAATTCAATCGTGTCTTTACAAAACAAGTGTCAGTGCCAGAAAACTCCATGTGTTCTATTTGGCTGTGCTACTACATGTATAAGATATTTATTATTAACCACTTTGAGTAAAGATTAGTGATAGGAATCTTGGATCTTAGTCCGATATGATGTGCATCTTGATGCACTTGCAGCGATACGATTCATGTCTTCGAGTTAACGATCCGATTCAGTTCAATCTGTCCTCTGATCACCATTCACTTGACATAGTTTTTTTGGTTAAAATAATTTTAAAATACTGGGTAAGTTTGAGAATGTGTATTTTACACATAAATATTCATGAGTTTAATGCTGAAACATGGCAAATAGTGAAACTTTGTAATACAAATACAGAACAAAAACGCACAAACAAATACTTTTAGTTATATTCATGTCATAAAATATAGTACATATCCCAAAATAACAGGGCATCTTTCTTAACAACTCAGCTTTAATTTGTGACCATTGCAATCAATTTTAAAGCCATAGTCCTGCAGTAATGGCAGCAAGAGCACAATGAGAGTCAATGGGCCAAGTTCACAGACGTCAGTGAGGTGTGTGTCCACCATTAGCCTCGCGTGGACATCACCAAGTCAGTTGAGGGTTGGGGGATGTTGTCCCATTCCTCCTGGAGTGCCACTGACAGTTGGGGAATGTTCTGTGGAACTGGAACCTGGTGGCGGACACACCTACCCAGAACATTCCAGTTTTCCGCTGGGCGACATGTCTGGTGAATACGGCGGCCAGTTGAGGACCGGAATATCCTCCTCCTCAAGGAAGTCCCTGCATATCCTGGCCATGTGTGGGCGGGCGTTGTCTTGTTGGAAGGTCACATGATGGAGCTCCACAAAGGGCGCAACAATAGGTCTCAGGATTTCATCTCGGTAACGTTGCGCATTTAGATGTGCGCAGTATGCGCTGTCCATGGCAAATGTCTGCCCACACTGTGACACTATCGCCCTCATGAGCCACCTGTCGCAGGACATTAGCCTCAGCATAACGCTCACTAAAACGGCACCAAACACGGACTCTGCCATCAGCATGGTACAGCTGGAAGCCATATTCATCACTAAAGAGCATGGGCCTCCAACGTGCAAGTGTCCAGCGCACATGAACATTGTCCCAGTCCAGTCGCGTCCGACGTCGGGCGGCCGTGAAGTTGAGGCCCTGGTGTGGTCGACCTCATCAGAGATGAGCCTCCCGCAGCCGGTTCCTGACTGTCTGGGCTGAAATCTGCCTGTTGTGAAGACCAACAGTCTCATCAGCAGTTATGGTTGTTGGGCGACTCCGATCATGCAGGGGCTGGAGCTGCATATACTGGTCCTGTGTGGGTGTGGTCACAGGTGGCCGGCGGGCATGTGCGCGGTTCACTGTGGTACCAGTCTCTGAGGAGAGTCCTCAGGCAGCTGATATTGGAATGATGCACATTCAGTTGGGTTACCACTGCAGTAACAGCAAATCCAGCAGTGAGCAGCCAATGGCACGCTCCCTCATGATTTACATCTGGGGCATGTTGACAAGTGACAAAAGTGAACATTTTGGTTGTGCCCTTTTGTTGCCCCACACCTGTATCATGGGTGGACTGGCACTATTACACCTAATGTCTGATTCTCAAAAGTGTGCACACATTTTATCACGTGACTTGAAAGACATCACCAATAGATACATCTGAACAAAATATTGGGTCATATAATGATTTGCATGTCATGCAGTATCAATGTATTTGTTTGTGCGTTTATATATTTGTTCAGTTTGTCTGTAGGCAATGAGTTTTCAGCAAATACAACATCATCAAGATAATCAAGTTCAGGAGAATCATTGTCATCTTTGGTGCTTGGGTCCTCAGTCAGCACATTCACAGTTCATATAGTAGTAGTAGGTCTCCTCCTGTCCATGTAAATGGTAAATAGTCTCTTTTTATATAGCGCTTTTTCACCTTTCAACGCACTCAAAGCGCTTTGCAATCTAGGATCTAGGCTTCTGACATCTGACAGGATGTGCTCTTAGGGTTTTCAGTACAGTTTTCAGTCGTTTTTTTGCCCTTTCTCACAAACACTCTTGTGGTGTCACAGCCACTGTAAGCATGGATGGCTGGTAATGCAGAGCAGAAGTCCTTTCCAGTGTCACTGATCACCTGATTGATGTTGATCAGTCAGTGCGTTTACATGATCAGGGAAATCAGACTCCGCTAGAAAACTGGACTCAAACCAGTCGGACCAGTTTTGCTCCTGTTTACATGCAAGAGAGTAAACCGATTACCCTGGAGAAACAAGTCCTGCTATATCAGATTCACTACTGCATGATTAAGACTGTGTTATGTTGATATACCTAAATATAGTTTATTATTAATAACTGTTGGTAATATTTGAACAGTGTTAAACATGACTGTGTTAAGCCTGTGCTTAAATATGTGACTGTATGTGCCACTTTGTGCAGGAGCTTTTTTGTTGTGAAAATGTTAACTTTATTGCTGGGCTGTGCAGTGGTCAAGAGTTGTGAGCTGCTCAGTTGCATTTATCCAGCTGCAGACCGATTGTCTGTTTACATGAGTCTGAAATCAGACTACAATCGGTCAGGACCACGTGCGCCAACTGGTTTTCCAAAAACCGGTTTACAGTTCTTCAATAGGTCTGCCTGGGTTTGTTGTATTTGCTGAAAACTAAACCTAGTATTAGTGCTTTAGAAAAACTCATTGGCCACAGACAAATATGTACTATGCAATTTGTATTACACAGTTTCACAATTTCAGCATTAAACTCATGAATATTTATGTGTAAAATACACATTCTCAAACTTACCCAGTATTTTAAAATTATTTTAACCAAAAAAACTATGTCAAGTGAATGGTGATCAGAGGACAGATTGAACTGAATCGGATCGTTAACTCGAAGACATGAATCGTATCGCTGCAAGTGCATCAAGATGCACATCATATCGGACTAAGATCCAAGATTCCTATCACTAATCTTTACTCAAAGTGGTTAATAATAAATATCTTATACATGTAGTAGCACAGCCAAATAGAACACATGGAGTTTTCTGGCACTGACACTTGTTTTGTAAAGACACGATTGAATTAACCTGAGTCTTAACTAAAGCATTAGACTTTATTATTAACATTAATTAATTAATATTATTATTTATTATTTTATTTATTTTAGACATTCAAAATCTTTAACAAAGAAAACATCTATATAGAGAGAAATGTACCTTACAGCATAATTATTGTGCCTGCCACAACATACGAACTGTAGATTGATCTGATGAAACCGTCTCATTGTTTCATTAACATATTGACATGTGGAGGGGTTATTATTCATTTTATGCACTCATACTGTTTTGTACATCATGGTAGAATGAATAGAGATCAAAATGGTATCAATTTGAGGCACATTTGAAAACTTTTGCTTCCAATGTAAGTGAAAAACTGTACTTACACGTTAAAAACGATGCTTATTTTTAACTGTTTTTTAGCATTTTATTGCCATATATAAAAAATACCAAGCTTTTTCATACAATAACCCTTCACCACACATTCTACTATAGGCTAGGACCTAATAATGCATCTTAAAATCATTAAAAGGGTTCATTGTAGTGTGTATGGGCATATATATAAATATATCAAATTTTTGGGCGGTACCGATCTTTGAAAGTGTGTCACAGCCACACCCACTAATATTTGCTTGCAGACCATCAGATTTGAATAGCTCTAGGTCTGTAGTTTTCAGAAATATATGTCTTCAAAAATCCCCAGACGGGTGAATGATTTCGATATCTGGCCCACGGCCTACACATAACAACTGTATAATGGGACATGGATCCAAGCACACTGCGGTTTTTTGACTTTGTGGGGACTCCAAGCACACTGCGGTTTTCTGACTTTGTGGGGACATGCATTTTGTAATTGAGTGACTGCGTAATTGTATTACGCAGGCACTATTTGCTCTTGTAGTTCTTTATTGAGTGACTGCGTAATTGTATTACGCAGGCACTATTTGCTCTTGTAGTTCTTTATCTTTTATTGAGTGACTGCGTAATTGTATTACGCAGGCACTATTTGCTCTTGTAGTTCTTTATTGAGTGACTGCGTAATTGTATTACGCAGGCACTATTTGCTCTTGTAGTTCTTTATCTTTTATTGAGTGACTGCGTGTAGTTCACGCAGTCACTATTTGTTCTTGTGTTTTTTATTATTGAGTGACTGCGTAATTGTATTACGCAGGCACTATTTGCTCTTGTAGTTCTTTATCTTTTATTGAGTGACTGCGTAATTGTATTACGCAGGCACTATTTGCTCTTGTAGTTCTTTATATTTTATTATTGAGTGACTGCGCATGTAATGCGCAGTCACTATTTGCTCCAGTAAAAATTTATTATTATAGGCATCCCTTTTATTCCCGTTTTTCTGCACCTTTCAACTCATTAACCGTTTCACTGAGATCACCAGTTTTCCCTTCTTCACGTACTCCCTGATAATCTCTTGGGTGCTATTACTTTTCACGTCTTTACCTCTTATAGTTTTTTCACAATTAACAAATTAAACTTATAATCTCCTCATTAACTTCTATTCAAAAAAATACCTGTCACACTTTTCACTTTTACCTGCCACCAGATGGAGCCAAACTTCCCATTTCACTGGGTTAGCCTTTTACCTGTTCTCTGTCCCTCTCATTCTCAGAGCTTTAAGTGGTCCAGCGGGTAAGGCTTTAGCCCTCGAATACCTCGATCCAGGTTCGATCCCCACCACTCACACTAAATGTGAACTTCATTGGGGGATTTCTGTTTTAAAATCCAATAGTTTTTTACTGATTTAACTGTTGATGTGCTTTCCCTGATACTTGTTTTAACTGATTTAACTATAACTAAGTTCCTTGTTGACTGTGTTCTCCCCTTAAATAATTGTTCACTTCATAAGCTTATCACTTTTGATGTTTAACCTTATCTGAATCTTCTCACTGTGTGCTGTCACCTTTGACACAATTCACACTGCACAGGTCTGCTCACGGGTGTTGTGCGTTATCAAATGATTGGCACCTGGCAGTTTTTTACCTGTATCTTGGACAATGAAGTATCACAGAACTTGTGGCTGAGTGGGTAACTCACTATATTGGAAACCAAAGGTTTCCCAGATCACGACACGCCACTGCCAAATGTTAAATTATGAAAAAATGTGAAAAGAAGAAGTGCCAACATGGTTAAATGTATTTATCACTAATAAGAGTAAGATTTAACAATTATTACTTTAGTACTTGAGATTAGGGATGCACCGATCCAGCTTTTTCAGTTCCGATACCGATCCCGATACTTTATAATTAAGCATCTGCCGATACCCGATATCAACCGATACTTGTGTGAGGACTGAAATAGCTCTTTTTTCCTTTTCAAAACATAAGACTTTTGATCATACAGTGTTTTTTATACTGCAAGTCAAAACTAAACAACTTAAGAAGAAGAGAGAGAAGAGAAGAGAGAGAGAGAGAGAAGAAAGAGAGAAAGAAAGGAGAGAGAAAGAGAGAAGAGAAGAAAGAGAGGAGAGCGAAAGAGAGAGAGCGCGAGGAGAGAAAGAGAAGAAAGAGAGAGAAAGAAGACAGAGATAGAGAGAAGAAAGAGAAGAAAGAGAAAGAGAGGGAGAGCAAGAGGAGAGAGAGAAAGAAAGAAGAGAAGACAGAGTAGTAGAGAGAAGAGAGAGAAGATAGAATTAGAAGAAAGAGAGAAAGAAAAGAGAAAGAGAAGAGAGAGGAGAGTGAGAAGAGAGAGAAAGAAAAAGAGAAGAAAGATAGAGAGAGAGAAAGAATAAAATGTCAAACATTATGAGACTTTCTGGCTCAACATCAGCCTATAAATCAGACTCATTATGTCCAATTAAACCCAACTAGGATATCGGCTGAACCGATATCATGGAGCCGATACTCGATCCAGCAAAATTTCCTGGATCGGCACCGATATTCGATCCCAGTATCGGATCGGTGCATCTCTACTTGAGATGACTGTAAATTATAAAATAACTGGTTGCATCAATTGGAGGCAAACAGATATAAATGTTTGACATAACTTTGCACTTGGTCTGCCTCACAGGTGTTGTGCATAATGACTTAATTGGCTGCTCAGTTTCTTTTTGTCTCTTAGACCGTTTTGTTTCACAGATCATATAGCCAAGTGGTAGGGCACTTGTCTCACAAACCAGAGATTGCTGGTTTAAACCCCGGAGTTGCCATCTTTTAAATGACAAGAAATGATGGAAACTATTTGTAAGAAAACACAATACATTACTCACTAAAAAAGAGTTTATTCAATTTGAAATGACAGAGATTCATGTCTTGCTATCTGAAGATCTTTAAGATAATATTTCAAGCTTTTTTTTCTTGGTTCTCAAGAGGATTATCTAATCAGAAAGCAGAATGATTCTCACATGACTCCCTCATTTGCATTGCCTGTTTGGTTTCTTCTTTGAACTTATGTTGCACCACGATATAGGGACAACTGTCCGTGATAGAATCAGGGACTTGTTTAGACACAAGTTGGTAAAAAAAAAAAAAATCCACTATCCTTCTTCTTACATTTTGAAGAAATATAATTCTTTTGAATAATCAATGACTAAGAATCATATTTCTCATGAAGTGAATTGCAAGATATGACTCATGATTCATAACTTATATTCTTTCTGACAGGTTAGTTTCTTATTATCAACAAAATTTAGGTAAATTTAATTTAACCTGTTCACTTTGTAATCTCCTCAAATTATATTTCATATTCATTTCATAAGTTTAGCATTTCCATTATGATATCTCTAATACTTGTATTCACAAGTGGCCTTGTGGTCCAGTGGTTAAATCATGTAGACTGGTATTCCACAGGTTGTAGGTTCAAATCCCGGGCATGACTTTTTCAACTTGCTAACCTTTTCACTGATAACACCAATTTTCCCCTCCTCACAGTCACTGATTGTCATATCTCTACTAGGTTACTGGATAAGGTAAATGACTGTGACTCACAAGGTAGCTTGATCGATCCCCAGGCCTGACGAGTAAATTAAACTATTTCACTTTAACATGACGTTTTGAAAACCGGAAAACTTATAACCCACAGGGTGTTTTTTATAACCCTCCAATATACAGGGAGAGACTCACAACTAGTCACCAGCTCAACTGCCAACAGAACTACCGTCAGGACGGCGATGATGTCGCTTTGCCGTCATCGACAAGATAGCTACTTTAAGCTTGGCCCCTCCCACATTTTCACGGTTGCAGTCACTCAGCAATTGCTTCTGCAATTGCAAATTCTAGTTATTGAGTGACTGCGTAATTGTATTACGCAGGCACTATTTGCTCTTGTAGTTCTTTATCTTTTATTATTGAGTGACTGCGTGTAGTTCACGCAGTCACTACTTGTTCTTGTGTTTTTTATTATTATTGAGTGACTGCGTGTAGTTCACGCAGTCACTACTTGTTCTTGTGTTTTTTATTATTATTCTGCTTCTTCTTCCAGCATCCCTTTTTTTCCCGTTTTTCGGTTCGTTTCAACTCTTCGACACTTTCACCGATTTCAACACTTTATACCTCGTTCTGTTCACGCTTTCTAACTTAATATTGCCATTACTTTTGACATTCATGCCTTTTGTAGTTTTTTCACAATTTCAACCTGAAAATGAAATTTTGATACTTTTTCCAAAAAACACTTAGTCATTTTCAGCAGTTATAAGCATTTATTACCAGTTCACCCATACACACATTAAACATGTTCCACATTTCAAGCCTCTCCACAATTTTACACATATTTCCACAACTTCAGTAACTATTTTAACAATCTTCAACCATTTCAACGTTCTTCAACCATTTCAACGTTCTTCAACCTTCCACCATTTCAACAATCTTCAACCATTTCAACGTTCTTCAACCATTTCAACGTTCTTCAACCATTTCAACGTTCTTCACGTTCTTCAACCATTTCAACGTTCTTCAACCATTTCAACGTTCTTCACGTTCTTCAACCATTTCAACGTTCTTCAACCATTTCAACGTTCTTCAACCTTCCACCATTTCAACATTCTTCAACCATTTCAACATTCTTCAACCATTTCAACATTCTGGGCCTGATCATGATGGCTGGGCAAGCCCAGCCATCATGATCAGTCTCTCTCACTCCCTGCGAGAACTACGAAAGCCGAAGGCATGAGATGTGTATACTTAGTTCTGCTAATACAAAGTAGTCAACAACTCATTGTTGACCAAAAACTGTAAAACAACATTTTCTGACTTTTCACAATAAAAGCACTGTAAAACAACGTTTTCTGACTTTTCACAATAAAAGCACTGTAAAACAGCATTTTTGGACTTTTCACAATAAAAGCACTGTAAAACAACGTTTTGGACTTTTCACAATAAAAGCACTGTAAAACAGCGTTTTTGGACTTTTCACAATAAAAGCACTGTAAAACAACGTTTTTGGACTTTTCACAATAAAAGCACTGTAAAACAGCGTTTTTGGACTTTTCACAATAAAAGCACTGTAAAACAGCGTTTTTGGACTTTTCACAATAAAAGCACTATAAAACAGCGTTTTTGGACTTTTCACAATAAAAGCACTGTAAAACAGCGTTTTTGGACTTTTCACAATAAAAGCACTATAAAACAACGTTTTCTGACTTTTCACAATAAAGCACTGTAAACAGCGTTTTGGACTTTTCACATAAAGCACTGTAAAACATTTTTACTTTCACAATAAAAGCACTATAAAACAACGTTTCTGAGTTTTCACAATAAAAGCACTGTAAACAGCGTTTTTGGACTTTCACAATAAAAGCACTATAAAACAACGTTTTCTGACTTTTCACAATAAAAGCACTGTAAAACAGCGTTTTTGGACTTTTCAACCATTTCTAAACTATTCAAGTATTTCAAAACTCTTCAACTACTTCAACAGTCTTCATTTCAACGTTCTTCAACCATTTCAACATTCTTCAACCATTTCAACAATCTTCAACCATTTCAACATTCTTCAACCATTTCAACAATCTTCAACCATTTCAACAGCCTTCAACCATTTCAAAGTTCTTCAACCATTTCAACGTTCTTCAACCTTCCACCATTTCAACAATCTTCAACCATTTCACAACTCTTCAACTATTTCAGTGTTTTCAACAACTTTCACAATCTTTTACAGTAATTTTTCACGTTTCGCAGTCACTCGCAATGGCTTCAGCCATTGCACAGTTTCTAGTTCTTCTTCTTCCAGCATCCCTTTTTTTCCCGTTTTTCGGTTCGTTTCAACTCTTCGACACTTTCACCGATTTCAACACTTTATACCTCGTTCTGTTCACGCTTTCTAACTTAATATTGCCATTACTTTTGACATTCATGCCTTTTGTAGTTTTTTCACAATTTCAACCTGAAAATGAAATTTTAATACTTTTTCCAAAAAACACTTAGTCATTTTCAGCAGTTATAAGCAGTTACTACCAGTTCACCCATACACACATTAAACATGTTCCACATTTCAAGCTTCTCCACAATTCTACACACATTTCCACGACTTCAGTAACTATTTTAACAATCTTCAACCATTTCAACGTTCTTCAACCATTTCAACGTTCTTCAACCTTCCACCATTTCAACAATCTTCAACCATTTCAACGTTCTTCAACCATTTCAACGTTCTTCACGTTCTTCAACCATTTCAACGTTCTTCAACCATTTCAACGTTCTTCAACCTTCCACCATTTCAACATTCTTCAACCATTTCAACATTCTTCAACCATTTCAACATTCTGGGCCTGATCATGATGGCTGGGCTTGCCCAGCCATCATGATCAGTCTCTCTCACTCCCTGCGAGAACTACGAAAGCCGAAGGCATGAGATGGGTATACCTAGTTCTGCTAATACAAAGTAGTCAACATCTCATTGTTGACCAAAAACTGTAAAACAACATTTTCTGACTTTTCACAATAAAAGCACTGTAAAACAACGTTTTCTGACTTTTCACAATAAAAGCACGGTAAAACAGCATTTTTGGACTTTTCACAATAAAAGCACTGTAAAACAGCATTTTTGGACTTTTCACAATAAAAGCACTGTAAAACAGCGTTTTTGGACTTTTCACAATAAAAGCACTGTAAAACAGCGTTTTTGGACTTTTCACAATAAAAGCTCTATAAAACAACGTTTTCTGACTTTTCACAATAAAAGCACTGTAAAACAGCGTTTTTGGACTTTTCACACTAAAACCACTGTAAAACAGCGTTTTTGGACTTTTCACAATAAAAGCACTGTAAAACAACGTTTTTGGACTTTTCACAATAAAAGCACTGTAAAACAGCGTTTTTGGACTTTTCACAATAAAAGCACTATAAAACAGCGTTTTTGGACTTTTCACAATAAAAGCACTGTAAAACAACGTTTTTGGACTTTTCACAATAAAAGCACTGTAAAACAGCGTTTTTGGACTTTTCACAATAAAAGCACTATAAAACAGCGTTTTTGGACTTTTCACAATAAAAGCACTGTAAAACAGCGTTTTTGGACTTTTCACAATAAAAGCACTATAAAACAACGTTTTCTGACTTTTCACAATAAAAGCACTGTAAAACAGCGTTTTTGGACTTTTCACAATAAAAGCACTGTAAAACAGCATTTTTGGACTTTTCAACCATTTCTAAACTATACAAGTATTTCAAAACTCTTCAACTACTTCAACAGTCTTCATTTCAACGTTCTTCAACCATTTCAACATTCTTCAACCATTTCAACAGCCTTCAACCATTTCAAAGTTCTCCAACCATTTCAACAGCCTTCAACCATTTCAACGTTCTTCAACCATTTCAACAATCTTCAACCATTTCACAACTCTTCAACTATTTCAGTGTTTTCAACAACTTTCACAATCTTTTACAGTAATTTTTTCACGTTTCGCAGTCACTCGCAATGGCTTCAGCCATTGCACAGTTTCTAGTTATTATTATTATTATAGGCACAATTTTTGTCCGTTTTCACAGGTCGCATTTCTTTGTAGATTTTTATCGTTCTAGCTTTTTTATGTTTGGTTTGTAGGTGTGATTCTTGCAATTACTTTTGGTATTCATAACTTTTGTAGTTTTTGTAAAAATTAAAGCTCAATGTGGAATTTTTTCTATCAATTATAATGGAAGAATTTTGGCAGTTGTATTTTTTGTGTCTTTTGTCTTTTTGCAGCCATTTTTTTTGCAGCTTTGTATTTATTGCAGCTCTATCAGTTGTGGCTTTAATTGCAGTACTTGTATCTCTTGTAGTTTTGCAGTATTTGCAGTACTTTGTAGTACTTGTACTTTTTCCATTGACTTTAATAGAAAATGTTTTTGCTTTCACAAGTTCCACTTTTTTTGTGAATTTTCATTTTTCAGCTTTTTTATATTCTGTATGACAAGGCGAGTCCTCGCATTACTTTTGGTACTTCTACACATTGTAGTATTTGCAGTACTTGTACTTTGTAGTACTTTTAGACTTTCCATTCATTCCGAATGGGAATATTTTGGCAGTTGTATTTCTTGTGTCTTTTCTTCTTTTGCAGCCAATGTTTTGCAGCTTTGTATTTATTGCAGCTGTATCAGTTGTGGCTTTAATTGCAGTACTTGTATCTCTTGTACTTTTGCAGTATTTGCAGTACTTTGTAGTACTTGTACTTTTTCCATTGACTTTAATAGAAAATGTTTTTGCTTTCACAAGTTCTATTTTATTGTGAATTTTAATTTTTCTGCCTTCTTATATTCTGTATGACGGGGCGACTCCTCGCATTACTTTTGGTACTTCTACACATTGTAGTATTTGCAGTACTTGTACTTTGTAGTACTTTTACACTTTCCATTAATTTCTAATGGGAATTTTTTGGCAGTTGTGTTTTTTGTGTCTTTTGCTCTTTTGCAGCCAATGTTTTGCAGCTTTGTATTTATTGCAGCTCTATCAGTTGTGGCTTTACTTGCAGCACTTGTATCTCTTGTACTTTTGCAGTATTTGTAGTACTTTGTAGTACTTGTACCTGTTCCATTGACTTTAATAGAAAATGTTTTTTCTTTCACAAGTTCCATTTTTTTGTGAATTTAAATTTGTCTGCCTTTTTTATGTTCTGTATGACGGGGCGACTCCTCGCATTACTTTTGGTACTTCTACACACAATAGCATTTGCAGTACTTGTACTTTGTAGTACTTTTAGACTTTCCAATCATTTAAATAGAACTTTATCATTTGAACATTTTGCAGGTTTGTAACTTTCTTTTACATGTTTCTACATTTGTTCAGTTTGTGAAGTTGTGTGAACATATACTAACACTTGTACTACTTGTAATTTTTGAAGTAATTTGAAATACTTTGTAGTACTTTTCATTTCCTAATCGAATTAATAGGATTTTTTCATAAGTTGTTCTTTGTGCAGGTTTATGCCTCTGCCGAAGCCTCTGGTTTTGTAGTTTGTGTGTTTCACAGTCACTCAGGCCAGACTCCAGGACTAATGCAGTAAAACTACTACAGCAGAAATACAGGAAACCGTTTTCCAGATTTTCACAATAAAACCACTGTAAAACAACGTTTTTGGACTTTTCACAATAAAAGCACTGTAAAACAATGTTTTTGGGATTTTCACAGTGAAAGCACTGTAAAACAATGTTTTTGGACTTTTCACAATAAAAGCACTGTAAAACAACGTTTTTGGGATTTTCACAATAAAAGCACTATAAAACAACTTTTTTGAACTTTTCACAATAAAAGCACTTTAAAACAACGTTTTGGGGATTTTCACAATAAAAGCACTGTAAAACAATGTTTTTGGGATTTTCACACTGAAAGGACTGTAAAACAACGTTTTTGGACTTTTCACAATAAAAGCACTGTAAAACAACGTTGTTAGGATTTTCACAATAAAAGCACTGTAAAACAACGTTTTTGGACCTTTCACAAAAAAAGCACTGTAAAACAACGTTTTTGGACTTTTCACAATAAAAGCACTGTAAAACAACGTTTTGGGGATTTTCACAATAAAAGCGCTGTAAAACAACGTTTTGGGGATTTTCACAATAAAAGCGCTGTAAAACAACGTTTTGGGGATTTTCACAATAAAAGCGCTGTAAAACAACGTTTTGGGGATTTTCACAATAAAAGCCCTGTAAAACAACGTTTTGGGGATTTTCACAATAAAAGCACTGTAAAACAATGATTTTGGGATTTTCACAATAAAAGCACTGTAAAACTACGTTTTTGGACTTTTCACAATAAAAGCACTGTAAAACAATGTTTTGGGGATTTTCACAGTGAAAGGACTGTAAAACAAAGTTTTTGGACTTTTCACAATAAAAGCACTGTAAAACTACGTTTTTGGATTTTTCACAATAAAAGCACTGTAAAACAACGTTTTTGGACTTTTCACAATAAAAGCGCTGTAAAACAACGTTTTTGGACTTTTCACAATAAAAGCACCGTAAAACAATGTTTTTAGACTTTTCACAATAAAAGCACTGTAAAACAAAACACAAAAACCTTATTGCATTTCTAGTTTTCAGATTGTGTTTATATATTTGTAACTTTTGTAGTTTTTGTAAAAATTAAAGCTCAGTATAGAACTTTTACTATTAATTATAATGGGAATATTCTGGCAGTTGTATTTTTTTTTTCTTTTGTTCTTTTGCAGGCAATTTCTTGCAGCTTTGTTTTTATTGCAGCTGTATCAGTTTTGGTTTTATTTGCAGTACTTGTATTTCTTGTACTTTTGCAGTATTTAATTTTTACAGTCAAATATCTGTTATTTCTGAAGGTATGTTGCTGATACTTTTTAATGTACTGTTTCGTTTCTTTTTAGTTTTGAGTCTTAGGCGATTTTTCAGTTTCTGCTTGTTGTAGCAGAGTTTGTGTCAAACCCCTTCGCATCAAAAGCAGTCACTCGCAATGGCTTCAGCCATTGCATAAGTATCTAGTTGAGTGACTGCGTAATTTGTATTACGCAGTCACTATTTGCTCTTGTAGTTCTTTATATTTTATTATTGAGTGACTGCGTAATTGTATTACGCAGGCACTATTTGCTCTTGTAGTTCTTTATCTTTTATTATTATAGGCACAATTTTTGTCCGTTTTCACAGGTCGCATTTCTTTGTAGATTTTTATCGTTCTAGCTTTTTTATGTTTGGTTTGTAGGTGTGATTCTTGCTATTACTTTTGGTATTTATAACTTTTGTAGTTTTTGTAAAAATTAAAGCTCAATGTGGAATTTTTCCTATCAATTATAATGGGAAAATTTTGGCAGTTGTATTTTTTGTCTTTTGTCTTTTTGCAGCCATTTTTTTTGCAGCTTTGTAGTTATTGCAGCTCTATCAGTTGTGGCTTTACTTGCAGTACTTGTATCTCTTGTACTTTTGCAGTATTTGCAGTACTTTGTAGTACTTGTACTTTTTCCATTGACTTTAATAGAAAATGTTTTTGCCTTCACAAGTTCCACTTTTTTTGTGAAATTTCATTTTTCAGCTTTTTTATATTCTGTATGACAAGGCGACTCCTCGCATTACTTTTGGTACTTCTACACATTGTAGTATTTGCAGTACTTGTACTTTGTAGTACTTTTAGACTTCCCATTAATTTCTAATGGGAATTTTTTGACAGTTGTGTTTTTTGTGTCTTTTGCTTTTTTGCAGCCAATGTTTTGCAGCTTTGTATTTATTGCAGCTGTATTAGTTGTGGCTTTACGTGCAGTACTTGTATCTCTTGTACTTTTGCAGTATTTGTAGTACTTTGTAGTACTTACACTTGTTCCATTGACTTTAATAGAAGATGTTTTTGCTTTCATAAGTTCCATTTTTTGTGAATTCTAATTTTACTGCCTTTCTTATATTCTGCATGACGGGGCGACTCCTCGAATTACTTTTGGTACTTCTACACATTGTAGTATTTGCAGTACTTGTACTTTGTAGTACTTTTAGACTTTCCATTAATTTCTAATGGGAATATTTTAGCAGTTGTATTTTTTGTGTCTTTTGTTCTTTTGCAGCTATTTTTTTTTTGCAGCTTTGTATTTATTGCAGCTGTATCAGTTGTGGCTTTGCTTGCAGTACTTGTATCTCTTGTACTTTTGCAGTATTTGTAGTACTTTGTAGTACTTGTACCTGTTCCATTGACTTTAATAGAAAATGTTTTTGCTTTCACAAGTTACATTTTTTTGTGAATTAAAATTTGTCTGCCTTTTTTATGTTCTGTGTGACGGGGCGACTCCTCGCATTACTTTTGGTACTTCTACACACAATAGCATTTGCAGTACTTGTACTTTGTAGTACTTTTAGGCCCTGATTTACTAAGCGTTTGCACAGACGCAAAGTGAACTGCACGCGCAAAAAAGGGAGCAAAACGATTTACCATGCATGTGCAAAAGAAATAGCGTCTTTCACGTGACACAGTTTTGCGCTGCGCCAGTTTAGCACCTTTGGTATCATGAATATGTAATTTCGGGCATTTTTGCGTCATGCCGCAAAATATAGGCGGAGGAAATGCAAATGTCGTTAAAAAGCGCCTGCAACCAACGTCGAGGGTGTGGCAGCTGTAATACTCCGCCGAAGAAGACGCAGAAACCAAAGAGGTGCGTGTAAATGTAGAAACATTAGAAGAGGATTTCATTTTATCGTCATTTTCTCGTCTGGCATCTGGCTCATTCAGAGGACAGTGGCAGTTGCTGCTGGTATTTCACAGAGCAATGCATCACATGCCATTCATATTAATAATAGTAATAGTCTATTAAATTAAAATGATAGTTTTACAAGAACAATAATATTGTCACAATAATAATTAATAATAACTAGTATAGTTATTATTATTATTATAACAATAATTAATAATACGTATTATTATAACAATAATTGATAATACGTATTATTATAACAATAATTAATAATACGTATTATTCTTTTATTATTATTATTATTATTATTATTATTATTATTATTATTATTATTATAAAAATAATTTACAATAAGTATTATTATTATTATTTATATTTGATTATTATTGTCGCTGTCTTCATCGCACTGCGGCGGATATACAGCCCCCAAAAAGCCGCTCACATCGTAGTGGCTTGCTGCATCTTACACAACATTGCAAAAAGACACGGCCTGCAAGATGATGCTGTTATAATATAATACAATATAATCATATGTGGTGAGGTTTTGGAGGAGCCTGGTTAAATCAAGACAACGCTGCTGCAAGCACGGAATGCTCTCATTTAAAATCATTTCACAGGCAAAGTATGGTTTGGAGACACAAGACAACATGCAACGCGATTTCAATATGATTTTATTATTTTTTTCTCTTTCTCAGCGTGCGTCCAGACGTCTGTGGCGTCTCCTCGACCTCGCGCGCCGCCGTGCGCACTGTGCCGTGCTTTCCTCACTAGCTGGATGCGCTGTGCGGTGGTCACTCACAATGAGGGCCTGAACAGATGTTTTTTAGAGTGGACACAGTCCCGCGAACCTCGCATTACTCCTGTGAGTGCCCGTACCTCCTGCGCCACGGAAGAAAGACCCTCGCGTTCTGGTTTTTGAGTTCTTCAAGTAGCGCGTATATATATCCACTGCGTCACTGATTTGGCCCGTTCCTGGAGCTTGAGCTGATTTTCACAGGTATCTAAACAAATAATACGCTTAAAAATAAGCTTATTAATTAATAAATGTATTTATAATGTGTATCTTGCTGGTTATGCAATAGGGTGAATATTGGTAAAGAGGGACAATAGGTGAAGCGGACACTTATGTTTGAGGCTTTGTATATTAAAATATGTGCACTTCTACAACTTATATTTAACTCTTTAATGATCTTTGGCATGTGCAGAATTAAAAATATTTTTTTTTCATGTAATATTTGATGATATAAATGGTCTCAGTGAAAGAGTGTGATCCTGCAATGTCTGTGATAAATTGTGTTATGGTTATAACTTCGGAAAGCTTAAAGATAGAAAGTTATTATTATTATTATTATTATTATTATTATTATTATTAATAATTATTATTATTATTCATTTTTTTATTTATACCGGGAGGCTCAATGAGACAAGACTCTCCTTTTCATTGGCGCCCTGTTTAAAATAAAAACACAATCATTAAAACATTTTATACAATACATATTAAATTAAATTAAAACAAGTACAAATATGATTAGAAATCTCTGCCACCAAATGACTAAAACAACAGTTGTGAGTTGGCGTGTTGGCGCTTTCCAACGGCATTTATTTTATTCGTGATATCTTGCCAGATGGCCTTGCGGCTATTGTGATGGTTTTATTCCTCTGCATGGGTCAGCTCCTCGTGACGAGAGTTTGCTTCTTCCACGAGGACCTAAGTTCCTCGGGGTCGAAATTTTTTTTCGTTTGCGAGTCTCTTCCTCTATGTGGAAACTGAAGCACGCAAAAGGGTCATTTACATAGGTCCGCCTTCATCGGTTTGCTCCCGCACTACTGACGCAGTTTCTCTTTGTTGATCGCGTGCAACACGCCCACTTCAGGGACGCGCA